>JABJVR010000065.1:918729-952490 GCA_025773905.1 Chitala chitala
TGATGTATTACAGCGCTGTGCTGATGATGTATTGTAGTGCTGTGTTGATGTTGTATTACAGCGCTGTGCTGATGATGTATTGTAGTGCTGTGTTGATGTTGAATTACAGCGCTGTGCTGATGATGTATTGTAGTGCTGTGTTGATGATGTATTGTAGTGCTGTGTTGATGTTGTACAACAGTGCTGTGCTGATGATGTATTGTAGTGCTGTGTTGATGTTGTATTATAGTGCTGTGCTGATGATGTATTGTAGTGCTGTGCTGATGATGTATTGTAGTGCTGTGTTGATGTTGTGTTACAGTGCTGTGCTAAATGTGTATTGCAGTGCTGTAATGTTACATTTCACATTACACAAGTACTGATGTCATTATTACTGTATGTATCTTCACAGAGACGGGAAAGACACACAATAAAGTCCATGGCGTGAGAGGGGCTCGAAGTGATTGCTTTGTCAATCCTGGCCTGCGCATTATTCACCATATCAAAGGCGATTGGAAGCAGGCGACCAGTTTCCGTGGCAATACGAAGAGCAGGGTGGACATGCTTAGTCGAGCGGAATCATGGAGAGGTTGGAGGACGGGAGAGGAGTATGAATCCTGTATGAATTTTAGGCTAGAAAAAAGCAACACTCACTGTGAAAATTTTCCCAATATCATCTTTAATAAGTTTTGCATACAAGTCATTTCTCGCTAGAAAATCAGGCACAAAACAAACGGTAAACAGCATTTAGTGCAATGGTCTTTATTATTGTATTTAATATTGAACTAGGTGTTGAAATAGAACATGTTGATACTAGGATATAAATATTAGAAATCAGGTAGACATCCTGTAAATTCTACAAAAAGGCCCAGAGAAAAGAGGAAAAAAATCATTTGTCAGGGTGTTCTTTGTAGCTAATGTGACTTGCTGACTGTCGGAGACATGTAGGATATGGTAGTGCGACATCGGTAAATGCTTTAGCTTCATGTGTTGAGACAGAAATCCATTCTCAGTGTAACGGTCCCAGTTCAGCACCACCAGAACGGCTCCTCCGTAGGCCATGCATGCCTCCAGATATGTCAACTGCCGGCTCCTTGGCTGCTCTCATGCGAGTTCATATTTACGTCGTCACTCCGAAAACTTAGTTTGAAAACTGAAAAAACGCCTCTCGGGAGCAAAGAATTCGTTACATCTATATGATAATTAATTGCCGCAAGCTGGCACAGAACTTAAATTAATAAGTACAAACTGTTGATGGAGTCCTTGACAGAACCGATCGCTGGTTTCCTAAGCATAAAGTCGTGAGTGAGGAACAATGAGTCTCTCCGCCTCTATCTCTTTGTCTCCTCTTTTCCTGTGGCTCTCTCTCCTCTCTCTCCATCTCCCCCTCATCCACCCCTCCCCCTGTCCTGCAGCATCAGCATGCCGTTGCACTCCTTACGTCCTCCCGTGCGCTTGATTGCGATTCTGCAGATTTCTTAAACCCAGATCAAGCAGCGAGGATCGTCTTTAATGTCTGAGCGCACTGTCGTAGCCGTTGAACTTAAAACAGCTCTCTGAACTTTAAAGTGCAACTCCGAAATGGCTTTCCGTGCTTCGGGGTATCCGTGTCCCACGGCAACACAGGCCAGGAATTTTACACAGAGCTTCCAAAGGCTGACTATCAGGCCGCATTTTCTTTTTTTTTTTTGTATTTCTCGTAGCACTTTCTGGCTATTTCAACATCACAGGAGCTGGAGATTTAGTGTGTGACTTCTTGATGGAGAACCACCTAGTGGCCTTAATCCAGCCTCTCCTTGGTCGTTGAAACAAAGCAAACATGGCTAAACTTATTAGTCTGGCACTTTGCTGTGTTTACGGAAGCGAGCGGTGGATGCCAGGCAAAGCCCTAAAGAGGCTGGTATTGATGTACTTACTGGACAAGAACGCTACAGCTGCGTTCCTTTACATACTTCATTTATGCTTGTGGCTGAGGGAAATGGCTCTAATTAAACGGTACATAGTTTCATTATAGCAACACAAAATTAAAATAGCAGTTCAACAGCTGTAAGTCCATTCGAGGTTAAAGGGAGGAAAATACAATTTTAATTTAATTAACACCCAAACAAAAGGTCAAGGAGCTCTTCACACAACAGACAAAACGATGAGAAAAGAAACACCTTCGGCATTAATGAGCGCTCGCTCATGAAAGAGAGTTGAGTTCTGTTTTGTCAAAGAGATAATAATTAGTGGATCCTTTTCAGGAACCTCCTGAGCCTATAGGGGGTGATCATGGAGCAGGCTGAGGTACCCTCTCTGATTTATACCCTCCGTTTGTCATAGCTTGGTGCAGCACAAACAACAAGCACCTGGAAACACCTCCTTTTACCTCCCAGTATTGATTATGTCAAGAGCTGATGTCCCACTTCCTGCGCGTCTGTTAAAGACGGCTGCAATTTCCACTCTGCACAGATCGTCTCTTCCTGGTGTCTTTAACGCCGCATTGTACAGGTCCCAGAGTTATCTTATAAACCCATTTACAGACAGCGCCATACTGTGACTGGTACATTTGCTCTTTGCGTTCACATTTCACGTTATTCCTTACCCAGAACACGTGCGTTTTAAACTACTGTTTGTCGGCAGTGACCGTGGGATTTTGGGCCTATGATATGCCGTATTAAAACCCATCTGAAAAGGTTTTTTAAAATTCTGCCGTTGACAGCTGCAAGCTTCCGCCACTGAAACGGCACCAATGACTGAAGCTTAACGAGATGTGCCGTCACGGTGCCCTTTCCTACCCAACCGATTAATCCCTATTATTTAATCTTGGAGTTCAGTGGCTGAAGTATAAAGGAAAAATTGCTGTGAGAGATTGCTTCCTGCAGAATGGCTCAAGACCTGGTGATTGGTAATTGTGTTAATGTTGGGCTGCTCCATTCGGCTCTGGCATTGTCATTCACCTCACAGTCCCTAAGCATTAGCGAATGAGCACAGTTGGAGCCAAAGGGGGTGGAACCTCTTATGAGACTACAGGGGTGGAATCCACAATTATCAGATGGACACTGGCACCATGCCTGTTACTCAGACAGTGTCCAAATTAAATCAAGGTCCAATCCCATTCAATAAATGTTAATCAGATTTATTTTTATGATGCTTTTAATTCACCATTGTATAATGAAAAAATAAACAAATTAACATATGGCTATATTGAGATGTATTGAACATTTACCGGTGATATTTTTAGCAAGATTTTATTTCAAATCAACTAAATAATTACAGCTTGCAATAATAAACGACCAATAAGAACATATCTATCGCTCTCCCTGCTCTCGCTGTGTGCAAAAAAATTTGTTCTAAAAATTAAGATGTTGGTAAAACGCTTCAGAAATATAACTTCAAAACTTCAGAAGTTAAAATATTCTCTATAGTGAGGAGGTGGTTCGTTGACTTTGATCAATGAATCCAGACAAGCTGCTTGGTTGCACAAAGTGAGGCCAAATCGTCCCCTTTTGGAAACACTTTTACTCTTTTCTATCTGCTCCACCTCAGAAGGTCCAGGGCCAGGTGCTAATGATCACGTTGGACCACAAGGCCCTGAAAGAAACCTTAACCGAGCCTATGGAAATCATTGTCTATGCCAGATGCCTGAGGACCTCTTTGAAGGTCCTGTGTCAGGGGTGTTGAAAGGAAAGGTCGTCCATCACTTTCCGCAGGTTATCGATCCAAAAACCGCATGCCAGTCGGCTGCTCCGCTGTGGTACATTTGGGCTGTGCTCGATACTGTGGAAAGCAGCAAAAGATGGAGCAGCGCTTTCGAGCGTTGAGGTAAACTATCATTATCTGTCACCTTTAGCAGCTGCATCGGGAGAAAAATGTTGCTAAACCGTATGTCTGACAACTGACTTTCTTTAGAGCCAGCCTCCATTCCCCGACGAATCCTGAAACGTTTCGACATCGGGATTCACTCGGATTTTCACTTGCGGCGTTATAAATGATCATCACACTTCAGAGTAATGTATTCTAAGTACAGGAAGTACACAGAAAAAATTGACTGTCTGAAACATATTATTAAACAGAAGAACAAATGTTAATCATTCTGAAAGCTACATAAATCCTGCTAAATATGTTTACATCATCTCACCTCACGACCTCTGAAGTGAAATCGTAGGTCTATATTTGGGGGAAGCAGGGGGGTTGGTGGACATGTTTGGAGGTTGCTTACTTTAATCATATAATGGATTGGATGCCATAGGTAATCCATCCTGCCCGAACTTGAAATGAAACCTTTGCCACTGTGGAAATTCAACACGAGCTCATAGTATTTGTGAACCTCATGGCATATCAGCGCAGATTTAACCATGTGATACACTAATGAATCCTGCATCATCACCTCCTGACATCAGATGCTACCAGCACATGAAGTCAGTTTCTGTATTTTTAACCATGAAAATGGCGGGTTAAGTGCTTCTGTTTTAAACATAATGGTTTATATGCGCTACCAGAAATACTGCGTGGCAAAGTGATGCCGGTAAACAGCACATTAGCACAAAGGTGACGGATGCTCCATTCCACTGACAAAATGAAGGATTTATTTCCATACATGCAAAATGACTGACAGCAGAAGAAGCTAACCTTGCTGTTTCATTATAGGCTGAGTCGGTGCCGTGAAGCAGTCATTACCAACTGATATCAACGACAGCCAGGTGTGTGGGTACCTTTAAAGGCTGTAAAAATTTACATGTGGTTACTGGGGCTAGGCTGAAATTTCACGTGACTCCAAGCCTGAGCAGTTTCTTGTTTTGACACCTGCGTGTGACATGCCTTTAAATTAGAAGCGCACCTCCAACCCGATCAAAAAAACGTCCTTTGCTTTCCTCCGTTGTTGTTTCATCCTGTAAAAACAATACTGTCTTGCATTTGTGAGAGTTTCTTGTGCAGGAATGGCAAGGCACTTGGGTAACCCTGCAGATGGCTACAGCATACACAGCACACTAACCTGTGCAAATTCTGAATTACGTTCAAGGGTTATAAATAAACAGTAACTGTCACAGCAGTTATAAAGTCATGCCAGATTCTCCAATCTGTCCAAGGCCAAACTTCAGTTTTAAAATAAAGTCTGCATCGCTTTCCTGTGAAAATGTTAGAAAGTGTTCCTGATGTTTTGCAACATTTGTTAGGTTTTTTGCGGGTTTTCCATGCTTTTACTTACTTCTGGGTTATTGCAATGTTATCGTAAGTTTCCATTGTATTGTTTATTTCAGATGACAGTTGTCGAAATCCTCTGTTGAGTCGTAGCCAGGTTTGATCCTTGCTTTTTCACTTTTAATGGTCATGGCCTACCGCAATTGTGTTTGGGCTTGATCTCGCCGTATCAGTAACGTTCACACGTTACAAATGAACACAGTGAAAGCTTCACCATTTAATGACCAGTTACCCAGCATAACCGTTCTTCCACTGAAAAACTATCAGCTGGTGAAGTTGTCATCGACAATCCACATTCAAAACAGAGAATTGCCAGTGTAGCGCTGGACTGGGTTATTACAGCTTTGATGTTCATTAGCGTTTAGGGTAACTCATTATGCTTCACAAAGCACTTTAAACAAACCCTCCTTTCAGAACGTCTTATGTAATTATTCCGTGTGGCGAAGCAGAGCAGCCAGTGTTTGTTTCCGCTATCCTAGCGTTAGCAGGAAGCCTTGAACTGTTAACACTGCGAAAATTGAATGATCGCGGTTTTGTCGCCTTAGTGGCTAGCTTTAAACGTCACTATTTTATTTTTATGTGACATGGCTTCCACAAACTTGTCAGGCCTTTCAGTTCAGTGCATACTCTGAAATGCTTTGTCTTAAGAAAGGTCGTGCACTTGTGTTGGAGGGTCCACCCTTGGGCGTTACGTTGAATGCATGTGTTGAGAACATTAACTTGACTTCCTAAAGGGTGATGAATACAGCCTTTCATCTTAGGTTGAAAAAGAGGCTTTCACATATTGATTTTTATATTATAATGTGAATAAGATTTTTCTTTTTGTAGATGTCCAACTCTGTTTTGAAACACAGAAGATTTAAAGCGCCCAGGGTCAGCGCAGGAGATGCCAGCCAGATTTTCACATTAGGATTTAAGAGTCTGGAGTGGAAACCTGCCGCCGTGCCGTCAGCCTCCTGAGGTAATTACAAGCCCCCGTCATTTAGTGCTGATACAGTCAGTAAATTGCTGTTCTTCCAAAGGTCCTTGTGAAGGTGGGGAAGCAAAGGGGGGGGGGGGGCTGAATTAACAAAGTCCACATCCACTGACCCCACTGAGCAGGATGCTAATCAGAATCTACATGTTTAGCTAAAGTAGGACTGCACGGGAGCATTTGTGTTGTTAAAGGTTTTATCATGTTCCAACATGTGAACAGCGTTTGTACGCCGGCACCGTAATGTGCCTGTGACATTTTACGTCATTTGTCAAATGAATGCAACCAAATTACACACTGCGGACACCAAAGACCGAGGTAATGGGGTCATGGGGTCATGGTATCCATTCTGAACTTGGACCATACTGGGTTTGTGCTCTTTCTTTATATTTCAAGAACACGTGTGAAGGAAGGAAAACAAGCATGCCGCTTTGTACCCAGAATGCCGTGTCATTTGCCGTACTGTGAAGGCTGCCTCTGCACCCACGCTGACAGTCACAATGACTGGCAAAAACAGGCTGGAATTTGCTAAATACATGCGCCACAAAGAGACTGAACAGACTGAAAAACACAGCCTGCAAAATAATCTATTGATCCGCTGCTACATAACACCCCTAGATTTACAGGCAAATGTTTGACAGGTTGGCAGTCTGACCAAGAGCAGCTAATCTGCAGGCCTTTCAAATAACCTCCGTGTTTGAGAAATCGCATGTGACCAGAGCGTTCTGCGACTGCGCCGGTTTTTCCTGCGTTTAAGATGTCTCTTAAGGCGCACCTTTTAAAATTGGTTTCAATATTTGATTTGAGACTTTTTAATGCTTGGTTTCCTTCATGTGGGCTTTTCCACAGTCTCAGCCTATATGTATTTGATTGATTAAAAGCATTACGTGTCACATGGTCAGGTGACATTGCTAGATAAGCGACGGGAACACACGGTCACGAATCATAGCACAATCTCAGACGAATGACGACTGTACCGTCATTTGGACTGTTTCACAAGCACCAACGCTGAAACGGCTCGCTGTGAGTCCAACAGTTATTAAAGCGGAGATTTATGTGCCATGATTGTATATTTTATGTCTTCAGAGTTTCTGGTATTTATCGGTACATTAAACACGCGAGAGAGCGATAGACTGACAATATGACCTCAGACTTACCGAGCTGCATCACAATTAGCCCCGATTCAATTTATATTTCAACAATATTATCTGTTAAATGGGCTAAACGGTCAGGTGGCACACACACATGTACAATACATCAAAATAATATTGCTACGTGAAATACATTACAGTGCTGCAATCTACACAACTCTAATACAGAAACTGTAAGGGAACAGGAAAATATTGTATTTCTTTTGGCTGATCTGAAAAAGGAGAAGGGTAAGACTCAGGAACTGCTGCAGAGAAAGAACAGACAGACAAGTCTAGCGCTGCTCTGAGATCCTGAACAAGCTGGCTTCAGCGTGGACTAATGGGTTCTGTCCTGGCTGGGAATAACATGGTAATTGTATTCCCTGAAGCAGCCGGGGGGGGGGAGGGGAGTTGGTGTGATGGGAGGTGGGGGGGTCTTTAGATTTTCAGAGAAAGTAGATTATTTCTCAGGACTCAGTTGATCTATAATACATCGGCTTTATGAGTCGCTCGACAGTTAGAGGCCAACTGGAACCAGGAAGGACAAACTTCTGGACTTCCTGCAGAATGCGGTTTCCTGAGGCAAGTCATTACGGTGGACCGTTAGCCCTCGGGATGCTGAGAAAACACCGGACATCGGCCGGAATGATGGGATGAAGCGAACGCAAAAGCAACACCTGCAACTCTAAGGCCACGGTTACGTCTCAGATTGAGGCACTCGGGGTTTTCCAAAGAGACCCATTCATTTCCTACATGATTGACAGCACAGTATAAAAATGGCACCTTTGCAGTGGGCAGCAGGCTGGAGGCGGGCCGAAAGGGACTGAACCTGCTCTTAGCAGGTATTGTCACACCTGACCTGAGACCATGACTGACCATGCCTAAGCCTGTATGCAGCTGTGACACTGGGTACTCCAGAGATTCACCTGCGCTCCACCAGATGCTCAATTCCACACCAGTGCACCTAGAAAAACACCTCCACCCCCCTTCTTCTGATGGGTGGAGGTCTCCTCTCTTTTACATGGTCTCCAGTGGGGGTTGTAAGGTTGTGGAGCCTCCCACTGAGACCTGAACAGGTGCGCGCTCTCACCTGACCTTGCAGCAATGGAGGCTAGGCTCTATGGCACAGAACTGCCTCCCTGCCTGAAGGAAACGCAGCTCTTACTACAATGGCAAGTTCAGGCAGAGGCTCCTGGGAACAGCCGAGTGGCTGTTACGGTCCAGCAATGACAAAGCCGGCCCCCTGAGAAATCAATAATGACCGGCAGCAAGAAGTGACACTTGTCTCCTTCTATGGCGCCTCTCGCTTGTTACGGGTTTTTCGGCCATGTTTTTTACCGAAGCCATAATTGTCAAATCTGTGGCTTCTATATGCACTCCAAGGTTCTTATCAAGATATTCCCATTACTTTTAACAGCATTTAAATAAAAATAAGTTGACTGTGAAATAAAGAGAAGGCAGTGCTAAATGCTGTCTGCTTTTAGGCATAGTTATTCTATTGGAAGCACAGCTCATACTGAGAAGGTAAACGTCTGCCCCCTTGTGGTGGAACAAAGACACCACCAGCGAAGAAATTTTCATTGTTTTATTTTACCGTTAATTGTATGCGCCGAGGACTAGACTTCTCTACGTGAAGTCACAATATAAAACAAGCCAGTGTTAAGCTCTAGGAAATAAACAGCATTTTAGAAGGTGCCCTAATAACTCCACACTTCATTTAGAAAATAGGGCTCTCAAAACACGAGTTAATTGAGACGGCATTTCAGCGGCATCACAAAAACGCTGTTGGATTTGCAATTGCAATATTTTTTAATACCTTATAAAGCCCTATTATCGGTTATTTCCTAGTACACACTTTCCTGGTAAATCTGAGTTCGGAGTCCCATTTGCAAGTTGGCTAAGCCCTGTCGGTCTCCAGCATAACCCTCAGGTCACACATGAATACTTCATGACTGTGTGCCCGCTCCGCCAGCCCAGAGCAGTCCTCCCCACGCAGTCCCACGCCCCCCCAGCTCTCGCCATCCATTTGTATGTAAATTACTTCTCTCCCTCAAACCCTAGTGCTTTGACGTGAAGACATCGAGCGGCAGGAAAACACAGCCAGAGCGGCCGGAGGGAGCGCAGCTGGGGAAATTCGACAATGAAAGGACACCACCCGACGGCGTGAGCGCAGACGTGGCCGGGAGTACCAACCGGCCCGGTGGTGGGAGCATCTGCCTGCATGCGGAAATGTGGGCCCGTCCGCTTCCCTGTGTCATCCCTTACAACTGCAAGAGGACGTGCGTGTTTTTTTTTAGTACAGAAATACCAAAAGCGCTGGGGCTGGAGAATTGTTTACTGAAGAGAAACAGGTGATGTTCACAGAAGCAAGAAACGGAAAGCTTTGCAAAGTAGCGTCAATATTATTATAAAGCAATGTTTTAAATGTTAGTGTGTTTATTGGGCAGGTCAGTTATCTGACACAAAGTCTCCTAGTTTAAATCCTAACCACCAGGTGTCCCTGAGCAGGACACTTTGTTCTGGCTCCCCAGACACTGAAGGATGGGTGCCCACTGCTCCCCCAGGGCTAGATTCAGAGAACCAGTTTTATTGCAACATGCATTTAATATTTGCAGGCATGGAGAGCCTAGCTGCAGGTTCAACACCAGGAATGTACTCAGGGATCCAAACACGAGAACGTAAGGACAAACCATAGCACTGTACAAACCACACAGGACACAAGGAACAATAGAAGTTATATGCCAGACTAAAGTAAATGAGGTATAGGGCTACCAATTAACTCATTAAATGACAGGTAATCAACTAGGAACTGAGATGGCTGCCATCACCTGCTATGGAGAACCCTTCTAAGCATCAATTCGTATCAACCCTACCAAAGGAGCCTCCGATGGAGGTGGGAAGAGAAGTCAAACAGGAGTAGGTGGGCATTCAGAGGTTGCTAACTGGCAAGGAGCGAGTAACCATGGCAACAAACATGGAGCAGAGCGGTAAGGGCTTTGGTCCCTCAGCAGGACAGGTTCAGGGCTCTGGTCACTTGTGCAGGTATCCCCATGTCCACTGAGGGCCTGACACTCAGGGTCACCATGCCAAGTGCAGGACCACACGGGGGATGAGTAAAGCACAGTCAATTCAGAACATCCAGAGGTGCTGTAGGAACGCGGTCCAGCAACACCATTTGCCACAACTTACTGCCCCTCAGAAGTAGCAGAACACGCTGCTTACCCGCCAGGCTCACGTTCATGTGGTTTGTTCTGTAACGTCTGCTGGCACGCAGAGCCTAATCACAGACTAAACACCGTGACCTGATTCAGCAATCTGAACACAAGACCATAAGGCACAACAGAAGGTAAATACCAAAGTAAAGGAAACGAGGGGAAACCAGCTAACTCGTTAAATGACTGGGCAACAAACTAAGAAATGAGATGGGTGCAACTAGCTGCAGCCGTTACAGTGTGCATATACTCAGGGACAATAAAAAGTTTTGTTAATACTGTACACTAGTAATAATTTGTTATGACCTCCCATGAGCAGCATTCTGGAGTGATTATTACTGATCACCTGCTGTCTCTTGAACAGTAGCACGGGACTAACAGCTCTACTAGGTGTGGACAATAATTGGCAGGCATTGTCTTGGCAGCAGGGTGGCCTAGTATGTAAGCACTTGCCTAGTTATGTACTTTCACAATATTGTTGGCTGCTAAATCTCGCCACCTAGGTTTGACAGGTTCTGCACAAGACCAGTTCTCAGATGACTGCATTCTTGTAATCCAGCGCATTAATACGCGTGTGCGCAGAACCTGTCCTCTTCACCGGCTCACGTACAGTCGAAAGTGAGCTCATTTACCTGCCAGTTTGTTGACGGCAGCGGACTGCTGTTTCTGGATGAAGGATGGATGAGTGGGCCACCCCCCCCCTCTGCGTGCGAGGGGGGGTTGGAACGGTCCACACCCTATATGGACCCACACTCTGCAGGCCTTGTCGCTTAATTACACCAGTAACCTAACTGAGATGAGGCACAAGCACCCAGGATTTCTGGGGGAGGCAGCATTGTAAAAGGTCCCTCTCTAATCCAGGAAAAATGAATTAGAAATCAGTCACAGGTTCCCAGCCTGATTCAGCTTACTACAATGACAGTGGACACAGTCACACAAGTTCCAGGTTGAAGCATACAGCACTCCTTTACTCTGACTATTGAGTGGGTGAACCTGCAGTTGGGGGTTGTGTCGGATGGGGCGTGGGGGCTGGTAGGCGAGCTGCTGCCTCAGCTAAAGAACCAGCGGAATAAAACTCAACAGTGAGGTGGAGGAGTGCATATACTCTTCTGCAAAGTATGGCCACACACAAACACGCGCACACGCACACACACACACACATGCGCATACCCACACATACAAGAATGTAGGAGAGAGTTTGGCATTTGGGGAGCATAACTGTGCAATGTGTGTATTTATAGAAATTTTAATATATAAATGCCTCCTGTTTTGTATGGCTTTGCACAGACAAAAAAAACACACACACACACATCCTCTAAAAAGAGGAGCAGGAACTCCAATTACCCTAAGGAGTCTTGTTATAGCAGCAGCTAGTAACAGAGCCTGTAAATTGCTCACACAGAGAGATCTCAGACAGCTCTCTGCCCCACGACCCCGGCACACTAAGCATGGCTTCTAACAGCGCTCGCCTCTAATTACTTATTTTTGTCTCTGTCCCTTCTTTGTCCGCTCGCCACCCATTACGCACACGCAAGCAGGAATGAGAGAATGTTTCGGGCAGTTCAGGCTAAGGTGCGAGGTCAAAGGTCAGTCCTGAGCCACACCAGCAGGAGCCAAGGTCTTGAGTTTAATTTTCAGTGTGAATGAGACATTTATACTTGTTGCTTCGTGCATCCGAAAATTACTTTGTGCTCTAACCTTGCAAAGCGCGGGGTCCCTGACTGCTGTCTGTCCTGACTTAAACACTACATGTACTGTGGCTCAGGATTAAGGATTCCTGAAGTGGAAGAGCAAATGGTAAAATGAGTGAATATGTGAATTAATGAGTGAATGAACAAATGCATCAGATCGTGGCTCCTGACAGCAATCCCAGAACCAAAGAAAAGAAAAAAAGTAATTTATATGACTGCACTTCAGCAAAGAAAATGTATCAGCGAAGAAAATGTATAAGGCTTTTTAAAATTATTTGTTTAGTCCTTTGACTTTATGATCCGTTAATCTTAATGACTCTAAGTTGGTCTTGCAAACATTACATTTATGGTTATACTAATTATACTTAGAGATGAAGTTAAAATCTGGTGAGATGTTTCTTTTCACATTACTTTAAACCCAGACCAGAATTCTGAAGCAATCTGAATTTGACTAACTTTGTCAACTTCTAGCTGTGCTTCAGATATTATCTGATATTATATTATTATTAAGTTTTTTTTTCTTTTTTTTATGTAGACACGATTAGTTAATATTTAAATTAATTCAGACACAGTATTCTAAATTGCACAGGTCAGCAAATACCTACTGTAATAAAACTGACCACTAAGAAAATAACAGAACTTTGGCCTGGGGAGCAGTTCCAGAAAGAGGTGTTATTCTGACATGTTCTCCAAGGTAACCTGGCCTTTGTCTTCCACCCCACCCTGCAGACATGGGCACCGTTCAGCCTTAAAACCCAGTTTTCCTCATCCATGGAGGAAGAAAGCTGGTCTTCCTCCTTCCGCTATGTATAATCTGCACACGTACTCACTCACAGTCAGGGTGATTGCTTCATTTGGCAGGAGACCACAGGAAAAGGCCACGGCCTAAAGAAAAACATGCAGATGTTTCTTCAGCTGTGCTGGGTGGGATGGGAGAGGGGAAGGGTTCATACACAAAGTTTGGGACCGAGCAAGAAGAGACAAGCGTTCGTGTTAACCGAGGCTTTTTACGCTGGAAGATAAATTATGAGCAGTGCCAAGGACAATAAATAATTTACACTCGGGTTTTAATAATGCATCGAAATACTGTGGACCTCGACCAGCACAGACTCCACACTGAATCACTTGTGCCAACAGAGAACTCCGCTGTTTTCACTGCTTCTGAAAGAGACGGCCAAAATCCCTCCAAAAAAAAAAAAAAAAGAATGCTAGTGTTGTGCCCTGCGGACAGAGCTGTACAACCATCTCTGGCAGATGAAGTAGGCCCACTAAAATGCCCATATTAAGGCAGGGCATCTCAATTCAAGCAAATTATGGTCAAAGTGCAGTAAAAACAAAGACATACAAAACGACATTTTCAACATGATAAGAAAGTACCATAAAGTAATAACTTAAACCCTGTGCTATGTACCAAATGATGTTGATAAATGTAAATTTATCCAAATTGATGTTGGCAAATGGCGGCACGGTGGCGTGGTGGTTAGCACTGTCGCCGCACACCTCCAGGCCTGGGGTTCAATTCCCACCTTGGATCTGTGTGCGTGGAGTTTGCATGTTCTCCCTGTGCTTGGTGAGTGTTCTCCGGGTGCTCCAGTTTCCTCCGGTTTCCTCCCACAGTCCAAAGACATGCGGGTTAGGTTGATTGGTGTGTCCAAATTGCCCGTAGTGTGTGTGCCCTGTGGTGGGTTGGCGCCCTGCCCTGGGTGTCCCCTGCCCTGTGCTCTGGGATGGGCTCCAGGTTTCCCTGTGACCCTCACCAGAAATAAGCAGTTAAGATAATGGATGGATGGATGTTGGCAAATGTAATGATGGCTTTCAGTTCCTGGATGTGAGGGTGATCTGTGGGCAGCTTCACAAGGAGAATAATCATTAGAGCCCTGAATGAAAGCAACTTCAAGACAGCCACAAAGTGGTGAGTCCTCAGACGTCTTCAAGGTTGTCCAAACCATCATGCCGCAGGCCCAAACCTGCTTGTAGTGGCCTGGTCCAGACTTCAGCACAAAGTTAACTCCTTCAGTGTACAAGGCACCTAAAACAAGCACATCACAGAGAAATGGAAATTAGAATCTTAGCAATAACCGTCCTGCACGCTTTCTGTAATAAAACTCACCCACATCAATAATATCGCTTGCCTTTCAAACTCTATATTTGTGATATATCTATATATATATATAGCATGACAATATAGTATTTTCCTATCAAAATGGAACAGTTATCACATCCGTTGTGTGTTTTCTCTAAACCGTGGTTTTTATTTTTGGGTACAGAATCAAGGTCAGGTCACGTGAAAATAAACCAGGGCTGCAGATTTTATTTAGAAACCATTAATATACAAGTGATATCCTGCCTCCCTACCCTTCCCTCACGCCCATCTCATTTTCGTGCATTGCATTACCTCTGGGCACTAAACATTTATAGATGTGTACAGTATAGGTAGACTTTATAGTATGTTTATGGTTTTCAATCTGCATATTTGGAAAAAAAAGATCAAAGACTAGTGATAATATTTGCAATATGTGTAATTTCTTTTCTGCAATTTTATTCAGTCAACACAGCATAGATTTTTGTACCATGTTGCATACAGCCATTCTGTGTATTGGATAAGAGTAACTATCTATAATTCATAAATCATACACATAATCAGACTGTGTGTGGCAAATTTCCTACAGAGTGGATGTCAGGAGAAATCACTGAAAATTAGTGCCCAAGACTTCTGTGGTTTATATTCAATCACTGTTTCTATTTCACCATGAGGAACCAGCGCCTGAACTGTCCGATATCCTCGTTAAGCAGCGTTTGCCTAATAGCCTATTTAATAACCAATTAATTTAGAGGTGCCTTAGCAGTACAGATTAATTGTGTGTCTTGCCTTTTATCATTAAGTTAATGTCATCAAAAATGTAAAAACTCGGTTAGCGTAAAACCGACCATAAACAGACAGTGAAGGTAAAAGACTTTGTGACAACATGATGTTTTAACCAAAATAAGCAGAAGAAACAACTATGTCAACAAATTATATTTAAGCAATCATCATTACCAAAGGTGTTAACAGACATTTAGATGTAACGAGCCATGCTTCGTTAAGAAGCAGGTTCTCCCTCACGAATGTAGAGTAAAGGTTGCTTTGCGCGTTTGCCAGCCACACATATCCACCTCAGCAAACAAAAAAAAACATTGTGCATTTTTTTTTTTCAGTGCATATGCTTGCACCTCTGGTGGCCTCCTGGTCAGCGGAGCACGCTGAAAGGCCAGCGGGAAACCGACGTGCTGGTGCTGAAGAGGAGGGACTGGTACCCATCCTGTAGGGACAATGGAGCAGATGGGCTGTGGGCAGGTTGGCCTGGAGGCAGAAACAGAGTTGGAAATAAAAAAATGGCTGTGTTAAAATTAACAAGTGCTTTATTGGAGAACTGAGCCTACATGCAAAGCAGACCTCGCTACTGGAGACGGGTTACAACTGCATCTTTTGGTTCCCCCCCCATCCAAATGTTTCATCAGGAGGCAGCTGTCTTATAGAACAGGCGCAGGTGGGATCGGACTGGCTGGTGCTTCAATCAGCACATTTCTGCTGGGTCCCAACTCTGAGAAGATACTGAGAGAAGGTTCTAGACATTAAAAGTTTCCACGACCGTTGACTGCTATGAGGAAAATAGAATCTCAGAGATAATTTGGCACTTTTCTAATGTGTCCAGTAGCACATGTAGTCTGTTAACACTTGACCTGAGAAGAGCGCTTTACAGCAGGCCTGGGTATCTTTCTGCTCAAAACGTTGTTAAAGGAAAGGCAGCATTTATCGGAACTGCCAGTTTTGAAGCGCCAGGCCTTCGACGCATTTCGGTCCACGTGATTTTCCGCGGGCAGTAGCGGGTGGAAAGGGCGCGCCTTACTGAAATTGAAATGGCATTGTGGGAACAGAAATGGTAAAATTAATAAATAAACTGACAAGCACTGTCAAACTGATAGCTGATGTCCTTTGAGAGATCTAACCAGTGAGGTGGAAGCAAAGGATCTTGGGAGAGCAATGGAGATGTGGGAGTGGAGGTGGGGAGATGTGGGAGGGAGGATACACACCTGGCTGTCTGTCAGTAATGGGAAGAGCAGTGCTGGGAAGGAAGGCTGGGCACAGTAGGGCTTTTCATTGTGTCAAGGTCTGCAAGATAATGACAACTGTGCAGTAAACTGCCCCCACAACGGGCATTTTAATGTCACCGCGGAGAGAAGGAAGTGACAGGGCAAACAAGGCTTGTGGAAGGAGAAGCCTTAAAATTCAGTCCCAATCCGAGTCCGCGTGTTAATACGCAATCACTCGCGTATTATTATTATTTCGCCGCATCTGTAATTATCGTAGCAAACAGGCGCAGCAGGACTCGGCGCTGCCGTGCAGTCGGCCGCGCCATCGGCACAATTAGTGGAAATGAGTAATCGGCTAATGTGTCAGTTTAGCAGGCGTGCTGGATCCATTGTGGGTGCCCCTCGCTGATGGTGGAGGAGTACCAGGCGGCGTAAAAATAACACTGAATTATCTCCAGGAGCCTGGCACAGGACGCTAACGTGTGAAAAGACCCGTCATTGGAACACATAAGCGTTTCCCAGAAATTGTCTTAATTGGTTTCGCCCACGGTGCCCACTGCGAAACTAACATGCGCTCAGATGTGATAAGCGCAGTGTGCCGCAGTCCCCGAGACCCTGCCATTGTTGGGGAGTATGCAGAAAGCGTATGGGTTTCGTGTGGGTTTTTTCCTTAACTGCGTTGGAAAAAAATTGATAGAAAAAGGAGCAAACCGAACCGGTCCTTGAAGCAGTCGAACAGCTTCAGGAGCCATGATGTCTTCATTTGGACTTTAAGGGAAAAGTGAGGGACACACTGTACTTTGACTAGTATGAACATTACCATCTGGGTTATACGTCCCCTGCGGTTTGACATGTTCACATGTAACAACATGAAGTAAACCAATTTCTGTTTTTAAATCTTTTCAAAGGGCACTTGCTAGTGAGTGGTAATACTCATTTAATACTTTTATCACGTCATTACTAATTCCTAAACAAAACTGAAATATGCACAGTGATTAAGTTGAACCGTGAAAGCAGGCCTGTGTCGGTACATTAATAACAATAATAACCATATGCTGATGTAACAAAACGTGATTCAGCCAAATGTATTGTAATTTTTTAATTAAACATGCATTTTCTTTGTAGGTTGTAGAGCCTGTTAATCAGTTGAAAACGTGATGGCCTCTCCTAATTCACCAGCTCTCCCTCCAGCGTCCCGTCTAAACGGCCTTTGAAGGTGAGCTCAGCAGCAGCCAGTTTTGGAAAATGGGTCCGGTTACACGGAGAAACCATAACTCCAGCCAGAAACTGAGACAAAAAAAAAATCAAGTTTTAGACTAAATTACCCTTCGCCCTGGTCCTTGCGAGGTGTATGGCTTCAGTTGTAATGAGGTGTATCAAGTCCCATCCGATAGTTGCATTATCAAAATACGTTTAATGGGTCTGAACAACTAACTACCCTTAGATGACAGAGAGAACAACCTGAACCCCACTGGAACAATGTAACAAACTGCTTCAAAACTAACTTACTGTTGTGTACAAACCAACAGCTGGGCTTGTGCACGGCCTCTCAGGTAAGTTACCTCTGGACTGATGGTAAATTGCATTTTAAAAGGTGAAGATGTGTACAAAAGGAACTAAGCATCACTGTTCCAAAAAACGTCTACGTTGTACAAGCTGGACTCGCACAGGAGTCAGCGTTTATGTTATTGACCGCTGTGGAAAGGTATCAAATCCGTGAGGTATTGATGCTGGCGGAAATATCAGTGTGGCATCAGGCCAGTCCAGGAAGACTGTGTTGCACTGAGATCAGGCTGTAGTTTTCCATAATCCACAAAACGATGAATATACAGGACAGATTGTGAAAAATGTTCCCACAAACAGGAACGATTACTTAGGTTCCCAATACAGAGGTATGGCTTAACTTTATAATATCACTGGACAGTATTTGTAGTTTGCACCATAAATAATTATGTCATGCAGAGATTTAAAAGTGAATTCTTAAACTGAAAGCAGCCATATCAATAAATACTAGTTTTTCAGCTCAGATACAGTAAATGGCATGCATGTTAATTAAAAAATCCATTGATGGTGATACATTATGAATTTTAGCATTGCATTTGCATTAAAAAAAATTTGTATTAAACTAGATGTCAAGGCTTGTGTCATGAGTGACAGCGAGGCCATGGCAACACCTGTGCGTATAAAATATGAAAAGGATGCATTGCACAGGAGATAAGGCGTTTGATCCTTGGCCATCACACCAATATATTGGTGGACCGACTCGCTATAAAGAGGAAAGCTCCGTGTCTTTGAATGTGTCAGAACCTCGGTGAGCACACAGAGCACATCATCGCACACCTCCTGCCACGTCCTCATGTAGTCCCAAGCCACTCTCACCAGCTCGACTCTGATTTGTTGCTTCAGTCGCACAGAAAGAGTTCCCAGCACAGAGCGGGGCCTCTCCTCGGAACCGCACTCAGCTTAAACCAATTACCTTTAATGCCTCATAATTCCCTTAAAACTCTGCCGATGTCAGTAGTATTAACTTGCAATTGAGCAAGTTTCTCTTTGTTCTTGGTTTTAAAAGAGAACGGGATCCATTAAGATGTCGCTGGTTCCACAAAATGTACTCCTTTCCTTGAGCTGACAGCAAATCACCTAAGTCCCAGTGCACTTGAAGGCTGTGGCGGTAATTGCCTTTTATTATTGTCTCCCCAGTTGCATAAGATGCTTCTTACAGGCAGCAGCCACAAAGGGCCTTTCTCCCACATTTGCCATGAATTTCAGTGACATGTTTTTGTTTTTTAAGCCTCTAGTAACACCTGGATTCGAAATAAAGTCATGTGGCAAACTTACAAGACCTGTGATGAATGGGAGTTAAAGTCCGCTGATTTAGATGACGGCTCCCTTTGATGTTTAGGAAAGCGGGAGCGCATGTCCACGTTAGGTGAATGTATGAAGTCTGTTTATGGTTGATGTGACTGGATCAGGGTTGTGACCAAGTACTCAATGAACCCAAAAGTTAACAGCACATAGAATTCAGTAACAAATAGATGTGCAAGTTTTTACTAAAAAAAAACTCTGCTCTATGCTGAGTTGACGATAATATCAAATTAGGGATCACAGATTTTCTCAGGGAGTTCAAACTGTAATGATAATTTTGCTGACACACAATTTCACAGAGAGTTATGCTTTTGCTGTGTCGTAACCCTTCGTGTGATCGTGTGTAATTATGGTCGACGTTCCCTGTGCTGGGCTGGTTTCGGCCTGCCTAGCACCGCGTGGTCTGTGGGGAATCTCTGGCTGAAAAACGCATTCGGATGTTACATGTTACCAGGCCTCGCGCACGAGGCGGCGGTGCCAGTGTGCGTCCGCACGCGTTCACCCTGCTCCGCCCAGGCTGACAAGTGGCTGGCGGCTCACGCAGCCAGCAGCCCGTTGTCGGAGAGCAGCTGGGCACCATGCGAAGCCCCATCTGCCAAGGGCACGTCTTGCCCTTGCGCTAATGAGGGGTGATCACAGGCACTGGGCTCGCCTTTCGTCCTATGCCAGCTGTACCCAGGCCTGCTGAGAACAAACTACTCCACCACATGGGGAGGGGATGTGGTCACCTGTCTTCCACCAGGAGGCACTGTCTCATTCTGTGCCCCTCTCTTTACACTCATCGTGAAGGGGCTGCACTTACACAGTGCAGCTTGTCCATTTCGGTACCCTCCTGTTCCCCTTCTGTACAGCTATCTGAAGCTCTCTGAATGGGCATGAGTATTGTGCCGACTTCTGCTACAGCTGTGTCACACGGTCTTCAGAGTTAATCTGCAGTCATAGCATTTAGCAACACTAAGGCGCACGTGCAATCCCAAGGAAGGGATTTGCTACTATCCTGCTAAGAATTTTGAAAAAATAGTTTTGGTAAGAACTGGCCAAGTAAATGTCTAACTTAATAAAATGATGACATTGCTGGCAGAGGATCTTTTTAATAGAGTATTTGAAACTATCCAAGTATTGCACAAAGTTTGCAAACACGCTAATTTTTCAGAATTGCTAATGTAAATCAGTGGTGCTGATGGTTAACAAAGTAGAACAGTGTGTATTTAAACTCCAAGGAATAAAGTGAAGGCTACACCATGCCATGTTGTCTCAGGCAGTCCGGTTTAATTTCCCATTCCCTTCCCTTAAGGATAGGCACAATAAATAATGAAATACAAATGGACCTCCTATCCGAATGATGGGTAGGTGGCTTACCACCCACGAGGAAAGTTTGTGTCTGTGCTTTCTGCTTGCTATTCCACAAGACACACGACAGAGTTCTGTGCGGGAAGACTGAAAGAGTCTCGTCCTTGCCGAGGTACAGTGTCTTTTTTTTTTTTTTTACCAAAAACGAGTGCTGGTTCTGAGAGGTTTGCATCAGCAGGAGGTCCGCATGGGGGCCCAGATGAATCTGAGCTCATCGAAAAAGCTGTCGCCCTGATGATGTACAGCTCCGAGCGCACCGTATTCCAGGCCTCTCTTTCCAAAACTGTTCTGGAAAACCACATGCGGTTAAAGCACTCCCAGCATTGTGTTAAGATGCGAGTCGACTTGTATGTGCATCCGTGTCATTTCTGTGAGGAGTTTGCCAAGTCCATTTAATTTATTTTTAATCAGGCTAGTGGCTGCAAATTGATGTAATGCGGGGATGAGGGTGCTTTCCATCGTCTTCCAAGTTACAAACTGGGGGCTTTGGGGGCTCTTGGCGGGTGCTATTCAACGTCTTCCGGAATCTTCTAGTTTGTTCACATTTATAAAGTTGCAGACCAGGAAGGGGGGCATCAAAATGTATGGCCAGGCAGCTGCCACCCCTCTTCCACTGTTAATTATAGAATGCTCTTGATATGACAGTATATATAACAAAATTTCACGGTTACACAATTGTGAGTTACCCTTATTTCAGTCTAAAGAAAATATGGTGTATTTCTAAATGCTCTAGGACGTTTTACAAAGCAAATACAAAAATGTGTTTCTTTGGTTTTAGGTAAAATGCATGCCAAAGTTGTTTTGGGAGATCTCAGTTACATGGTAGATGAATCAAAGAAGGACGCTGTGTTTTTTCTTTGTGTGTCTTGCAGGTAAATTAGTTACAGCATGGTCTCCCATTTCTCAATATAAATGTATTTATAGTTCATTGAGAACTCAGGAGTAAAAAAACATGGTTTGTAACTTGATTAACCTACGGGCTTTGCACTGCATTAGAAAGAAACTGTTGTTGTTTGGAAAAAAAATGTAATGCATCCACACTGACCAGATAGTCAGCCCTGCAAAGCTCTCTATGGTATTATTATTAATGAGTAAATTACTGTTTTCAGGTCAGGGGTGAAGGGCTGCCTCAATTGTATGGGTTCAAGTATCTTGGGATCTTGTTCATGAATGCTGGGAAATGGGACCTTGAGATTGATGGACACATTGGAGCAGCGTCAGCAGTTCTGCGGATGTTATAGTACTCTGTCATAGTGAAGAGAGAGCTAAGTGTAAAAACAAGGTTCTTAGTTCACCAGTCAGTCCATGTCCCCATCAGAAATTAGGTTTCTCTGCAGTGTTGTTCTTTAAGACAGGACGAGGAGCTTGGTAGTCCAGGATAGCCTCAGAATAAATTCACTGCTCCTCTGGACAAAGCAGAGCCAGGAAGACAGCTATTGAGGCTCATCCAGGCACTGGACAGAGACCTCAGGGTGGGTGTAGGATGCTCTGGGGAGACTTTGTCTCTAGTCTGTCCTGTGAGTGCCTTGGGATCCCCCGGAGTGGTCAAAGACTATTAGAGATGGAAGGGAGGTCTGGTCTGACCAGCTCAACCTGCTGCCGCCATGACCCTCATTCAGACGAAGTGGGTGGAAACTGACAGACAGACAGACAGACAGACAGACAGATATACATACATGATCTCTGGGTTGACCAGAGTGACCTAACAGCATGCCTGATAATCAGCTGTCACTTTCGCAGACTGCTCCAGTGGAGTGAAACGGCGGAAGAATGAAAACTTTGTCAATAACCTCTGAAAATACTGAGACTCTGGTGTGCATTGGTGACAGTATAGTGATAGAACTGCTATTATTTCAACACACTGTGCTGTAGGTTTCAATTTTCTTCAGGCAAGTCAGATTTCAATCTGGGTGTTATTTTTGAAACCCCCCCCCGTTTCAGGTCTCACTTTGAGCCGGTATCAGAGGTGTGCTTCCTACAACTGGAAAAGATGGGCTAAATGTAAAGTGTTTCCTCACTATTCAAATTACTGAGAAATGAATACATTCCTTTGTACACAGCAACTTAAATTACTGCAGTGACCTACTCTATGAGTATATAGCACACAAACACCCACGGCATCCTCAAAGTACAGCAGTGAAAATTATTGCTGGGGTCAGAAAGCATAACTGTATATGGTCTACACTTAACTGCCACTGCTGGTTTCCTGTTAAGTACAGGACTAATTTAATCCTTGTGTCCACTATCCAGCCGTTTACCCTGGACTGATTTCAGTGTCCTTATCTTTATACAGCTTGTAAGACACTTAAAAGTAAAGTAAATTTAAAGGTCATGTGCCAGTTACTTAATGGATGTTAAAAGTATATACCCCCCTATTATTAATTGAGATCAGAGGACACCGGTCTTTTTGTTAAATACAAATAAACAAAATGTGGGCTTTAATGCATTTGGTTAAAGGGCCCCTATATAATGAGCGGCCTGGCCTATATAATATAATATATAATGAGCGGCCTGGTGGCTCCATGGGTAGAACATCAGGCTGGGGATGCAGAAGTTTCCCGGTTTGAATCCCAGCCCAGCCACCAGGTGTGTCCTTGAGCAAGACACTCAGCACTGGCTCAATGTAACCCGTCTGTGAAATGTAAATCGCTTGGGATAAAAGCATCTGCCAAATGAATGAAATGTATAATGGAAGATCACCAGCCGATATGGGATTTTGAATCAGTCTGAGAATTTAAATCGTGCCTAAAACTTGCATTAACATAGCCTATCCATGTCAATCCCTGGCTTTATTTTATCTTCATGTTTATTTTAATTTTTACATGACCGGACTTAAAGTACTTCACAGTGTTGTTACGTGCCCTGGGATGGGCACTATATGAAAATGAACTGATAAAAAAAAAAAAAATCACAAATCATGCCACTTTTGTGCCCTGACTGTGCAGTACACAGATTAATGTGTACACTATTACTGTGCAGTATTAACACTCTTCTGGGGAAAAAAAAAAAAAAACTATTCACAATTAAATATGGGTTGTAATCTTTTAAAATCAAAACAGCAGGCCCCTGAAAACCCTGTCCAGGATAACTGGTTTTATACAAGGCTAAGAATAAAGAAAAAAAAATTCTGTATAAAATAAAGATTACGTAACACTTAGGTCACGAACCAAAACTCATTTCAAAATCAGATGTTTTTCTTTTCCTCATAAAGAACATGACCCCCCCCCCTCCCAAAGGGACACAGAACAAAAGATACAGGATACAGGAAGACTGATAATTTTGAGAAAGGAATTTTTGCATTGGCTTGCATGTACATCTTACTTTACATAAACCTGCTGTACAATTTTAGGGTTTATGTCTGTATTGCATAATTCCCAGGGTAAATTCCATTCTGCTGCAATGCCAGTGAGTAGCGATACAGTAACCGTGCGGTTTTTTATTTCGTGCTGCTGCTGGCATTTGTATATTTTGGAATTATAGTCCTTATATTAAAATTACGCAAAGCTAAAAGCATCAATTCCTCTGATGCACACTGTGTAGTGTGAAAACTCAAATCTGACTTCTGCGTGGGTATAGAAGTGGACTATTAAGATCTTAATTGTACTGCATATACGCAGACTCCGTTTCACTGCCTCCAGGCGCCTGGTTAAAATGGGCTGTAAAATACGGCACATTAAAAAAGGAAGTTTGCCTAATGAAAATGCAGCGCCCAGACAACATTTACTTTAGGAAACAACCGAGACTCAATTTTCACCTTGATGTTTCAAGCGTTATGTTACTAATTGCTCTTTAAATATAATCCACTCGGATTGGCTTTAGAAATACCTTTCAGGATTTGAGACAAAAAGTCTTTCACACCTCTGATAGGGAAAAGTTTGGAATCCTTAGTTAATCAATGCGTGGGGCCCAACCCTAATCCAAGTCTTTTTTTTTTAGGAATTTAACATTTTCCATGGTGAAACAGTCACAAACAGCCCGTGACAAGAATTTTCTGCATTGCAAAATGTATCAAAACGCTGCCTGATCGTTTAGACGAAAAAAAAAAAAACTTCGTCAACTTTGTAAACTACTGCCTTAATGGCTGAGTAAAAATAAAATCTCAAATTTCAATTTATCCCTACCAAAAAATGTCCATTATCCCACCTGTTAGCACAGTACAGTTTACTGTGGGTGAAAATTAAAATGGCACTGACATGAAGTGGAATTGTTTGTCTTGGGCAGTGCTGACCAATAAAAGTGATTAGTGATTGATTCTGCTTTATGGTGATCTGTATTTATCATGCACTTTATTCTACTTGATTGTGCACACGCGCAATTATGGATTCGTAGTTGGAGACCGCTGCTATGGTCTGAAAAGCTGTCCTCTATGCTCAAGGGTGGAGAAAGAGGATGGAGTCTGTCCCAAAATTCATATAGTGGCACCGTTACCTATATTCACAATGTAGGACATGGGATTAACACATGGTTCAAAATTTCATTTTTTATTGCCAAGATGCTTATGAAGTATGCAACGTTGTAAAGTCGTTAAGAGACTTGGTGTACATTTTAAAGTAGTCCACAAGAACCTGGCTTTGCGCTAACCTCTCTGATGAAATGCACAGGCCTACACACCCCCAAAATCAGACCCATGCATGAAATGCAGGAAGGAAGAAGCCTTGGGTGTTTGACTCTGCCTGCCGTGACGCCTCAGACACACGCAACGGCCGTGGTTTACATTCCAGTGCGTGACGTATCAACTCCACGTGCTCTTATCACACATCGTGTAAATATGTGGTATTACGGGAAGTAAAACGCTTAACAAAAATGCAAGATTACCCCATGTAGCATCTTTCTAACGTCCTGGGATGTTTACAGCCGGCAGACTAAATCTGCACATAACGACAAATATGTGTTACAGGACGAATCTTGTATACAGCAATATTCACGAGGGCAGCCATGCTTTTCCAAGTTAACTCTTCGCTTCAATAGTCACTATGCTTAAAACTGTTAGTTTCCTTCGTTAAAGCATGCTGTAAAGCAACTGACTTCACACGCGACACACATAAAACGGCGACTAATTAAGTGGAAAAACTAACATTCAGCTACTGACTTTGGAAACACGGCTCGTTTGCAGCTCTACACGCGTGCCAAAGTCTTCCTGCTCAACCATCTCTGAAACGAGGTAACCGTCTCCATTACCGATTATCGCCCGTAAATGTGCACGTAAGATGCAATAACAGAAGAGTGTGTGTGTGTGTGTGAGAAAGAGAGAGAGCGCTGCCGGGCGCCAGCAGCTCCGCCGCCTCCGCCACCATGGGGACACCCGCTCCGTCACTCGGCTGCGCTCCTCCCCGTTCGGCTCACGTTACGCCATGTCTTCCGCGCAAGCCGACGAAACCGGTCGAGCCCTTTAAAGCGACGCCGCGCCGGGCTTTAACCGCCGCGAACGCGTAAGTAGCGACCCCCGGAGCGCATCCGCGTCGACTTAGCGTCGCCTAGCGCCTTTTTTTTTTTTCCTCCTTTTTACACGTAAGGTGCGCGAGCGCCCGTCTCGCGTCCGTCCGTCTCGCGCCCGTCCCCCCGCGCGCCTCACTCTGGTCCGCTCGTGCGCTTCCGCAGCGCCACGCGCTTTGTGCGCACGGCACTGGTACCAGTGCGGGGTGCATAAATGCTGCCGGTGGCGCTCACTTTGGATAGCTGACAGTGTGTGTGAGCGAGCGAGCGAGTGTGTGTGTGTGTGAGCGCGTTGAAACAGCGGAGGCTGCTCGGTAGGGACGTAGACGTGTGAAAAGAGACATTTGTCGCGTGTGGCCGAGGCCTTGACTCGGGCCTGCACACCTGTTTCCGTAGCGCTCGCCTAGCTCTTTTTGAACGCGATTTGTAGCTATAAAACAACTTCGGCAGGCGGTCCTGTCTAACGTTCGCCGGTAAAAATGCAGCAATGCCGGTGAATCGAGGAAACGAGTTAATTGTCCTTGATGGTAGGGCTAAGACGTGTTTAATGCGTTGCATGCTAGCGGGCTAGCAGCGTTCATCCTTGTTTTAATATACTGTATGTGTTTTGATCGTAAATAAACCATTGTGCTCGCCGGCCGGAGCTCTGTGCATTCACGTTAACACTTGCACACCAGTGTCAGTCGTGCTCTGTCCAGTCATCGCTGTAGGCTTATGCAATATTTAATAAGATGTTTTTCAAAGGGATGCTCTAGTTACCTATTTGTGCGTAGCCCGTTATATCTGTTAAAGACCCTGCAGCTGCTACCTGCATTAAGATAAGTTAATGTGCATTGCAGCCAAGAAGGCAATCGTGTGCCTAATTTCTGTTGAGCTAGTATATTATAAACTTTTTTTTTTTGTTACAAAACGTCCTAGTAAGCAGGAAGAATTTCGACTAATGGAATTTTGATATTTGCACGATTTCACTTATTGGTTTTCCGCAACTACTGCGTTGCCTGTATTCCGTCCACCTTTGCAGTAGTCCGGTTTAGGGAATTATTTAAGTGATGTTGTGTAAAATGAACGACGCAGACCCCGAAACACAGAAGGGGGCCACGCAGTGACTGTTGTGGTTACTGAAGGTATCGAGCTGAGTGTAGATCAGCATCCCACCAACACTTGCCCGTCTTGACCTTCAGTGTCTGCTGACCAATAACATGACCGTTTTCAGAAACCTTGATTTTAGTGGGAAAGAATAGTATTGCACAATATGGACAGAAAGTTAAATTTTCAGTTTCAGCCCCTAAAAGGTAGTTTTGAGTACAGTTATTAATATTACATGTATCTTGCAATACTGCTTGGCCACAGCAGTTGTCTAATAAACCCTCTTGTAGTGTTCAGGCAATGCTAAAACATGGAATTAAACAGAAAGTACTGTACAAAAGCCATTTATTATAATGCATTTTGCTGACTTGTGTAACCACAGACATGATAATTTTAACTGTATTAGAGATGTGGCGTTTTGGCTGCTTTCAAAGTGTTCCCTGTCACGTGAGTTTTTTAACGTGTACATTAGGCAAAACCCTGTGTTTTAAATTGCGTTTTTTTAACCGTTGTAATTGGTTAGTAAATTTAGATTTAGAGGGGAAGACTTTATGAAATTATTTGCGGAGATGAGCAGTTTAAGTTGTCATTGAGTGTTAATGTCATTTGTTGGCAAATGAGCCATACTCCTCATTGCAAGCGTAACCTAGCAGGTTATACTGCATTTGTGTGTGTAGCGCTCAGACCTGGAGCCCCAAAGGCAGAGCAAAAACAAATTTCATCTAAATAAAAGGGCGCATTCACACTCTAATTGGCAAGGCATGAGTAAGTACTTCTGAAATTGTTAGTGTGGTGTCTGCATCGTTGGGGTGTCATTAACTGCTACGTATTTAGCAGGATTGTCAGCACTGTCGTTGAGCCGCGTGATTATAGTGTGATGAAATATGTTGTTCTCGTTTATGTTTATCTGAGACAAACTTTGAAATTTTGTTTTGCCTGCGTCTCTGCCATACATGTCAAAAGTTGGCAAAACGGATTTTAAACATCCTTACTGAGCACAACTTCACAGATGTTTATGTCTTTTTTTTTTTTCCTTTCAGACCATGGCAGAGATTTGGTATTTCGAGTTCCCGGTTCTGATGTTGCTCTTCAGCATCTTTCTGAGCTGCTATGGAGACAGCGGCCCCAACTGCACCACGGGGGGGCAGATGGCATCACGGACGCCGCACCACCGTGCCTTGGACGTGCAGATGGCGGAGCAGATGCAGCGGCGTCACCTGGAGGCGCTCTTTAAGAGGTATGGGGAGAACGACACCATCTCCCTAGACGGCCTGAAGAAGCTGTTGGAGAGTGTGGGGTTGGACCACATCCGGAAGGTGACTGTCCATCACCGGGAGCACGCCGGGCCGGACCACGAAGAGGGAGACCGGAGGCACAGACGGCACCATCAGCAACACCACATCCACAACCACCCACACCAGCATCCGCCCCAAGAGGAGGCCTCGCAGCAGGGGCTCCCTGGAGCTAAAAAGGCGACCAAGGCCCCTACAGACCCGGGTAACGAGGTGACATTTGGGAAAAAGGCGGGTGACTCTGATGCCAGCCACAACCTATATGTGAAGAAGGGGCCTCAGGACATCAGCACTACGCCTGTCTACACTGCTGACATCCTGCTGAAATCGCAGGAGGTGCGCAGCCGCAGGAGCGCCGAACGTGACCTGTCCCAGGACAGCGCTCCCTCTGGCAGGGAGATCAGCCCTGGTTATCCAGAGAGCCAAAACAGCACCAGTGTACAGGTCAGCAACCTTCTGGTGACAGAAATGCAACCGCCAGCCTCGCCGACTCACGCCGATGATGAGGACGACCACAAGTTTGAGGATGATCACGACCACAGCACAGAGGTCAGCTGGAGCGTAATGCTCCCCATATGTTTTATAGCTAAAATCAAAATTTTCTCAAACTGCATTTAAAAGAGTAATGCTTTGCACCTCAATATAATACTGCAGCCATTTGCAGTCACCTTCAGAAGGGACGTCATTACCAGGATGGTTCTAACTGCCCACCAACTTGTTGTATGGGTCATGTTTTCCAGTGCCTGAATGCCTCCATCATCCTGTCCTCCCATGGTATGTCTGAGGACCTGGAGCTCACCCTCAGTGACTTCAGCTACCTGTGCCCCGCCCTCCTCCGCCAGATCGACGCCAAGTCCTGCATACGCCACAAAGATGACCACTCTCATGATGACGAGGGTATCGCTTGAATTCGACGGCCGGTGTTTAAACGTGTGGTCTTGTGTACCCTTGGATTGGGGATTACTGTAAGATGTGTGCTAATTATTATTATTTTTTTTTTTTTTTTTTCCCTCTTTTTATAGGTCATGATCATCGACACCACCACAGTCATCATCATCCCCACGATCACCATGACCACCACGATCACCATGACCACCATGATCACCATGACCACCGTGGCCGTCATGATCATGAAATTTACCAGCTTGACCAGTATAGCCAGAAGTCATCGTCCATTCTAGCAGGTTTGACTCTTTGATTTTCTGAAAGTACGAATCTAGTACATCATGTTGCTTCTTTAAGAAGACCTCACGAGAAGTCGTGCACTTATGGGTGTGTGTGTGTGTGTGTGTGTTGCAGCATGGATTGGAGGCTTTGTTTCCATAACAGTCATCAGTCTGCTGTCTCTGCTGGGTGTCACCCTCATCCCTTTGATGAATCGCGTCTTCTTCAAGTTCCTGCTCAGCTTCCTCGTAGCCCTGGCAGTGGGCACGCTCAGTGGCGACGCCTTCCTGCACCTCATCCCGCACGTGAGTGAGCGCCGCCCTCCTGGCAGTGGCCACACAGTGCACATCTTTTCATGGGTCGAGAAGGCCCATTTTGCATGTCCAGCTTAACTTTGCATTTTAAACGAGATCATATGTGCACGTATGTGTTTGCAGATTTTGTGTACAGCGGAACCAAAAAATATTTAGACACCCTTAACCCATTCTTAAAAATATCAGAAGTTGTTTTGCTTTCGTTGTGTTCTTTAATTACACAAGTGATTCTAGACCTTTCCTCAGGACTATGTTTCTTTTTCTTCAATTGCTCTTAAAGAACTCCTACCTGAGTCATACCCCCACTATGGGTTCTTTTTGGGCACACGGGTGTTTTAAAAACGGGCGTAGCGCCTTGTCGCGTCATTCACAAACATGTTCCACTAAAGCTTGAGAAACAAATTTGGGTGTAAAAATGTTTTATGTCATAATTTTCAGCAATATTGTTTTGTAGTTGCAGGCGTGAATGTTTCGCTTGAAAAGTGTGCTTAAGCTTATCTTATTAATTGTTTTAAACATTGTTTGGTTTGACTTCCCATGTAATTGAAAAATTTCTGACATTTTTAAGAATGGCTTACGTGTCCAAATGTTTTTTGGGGCCACTGTATGTATGAAATTGTTTATGAAGCCTGTGCCGTTATTTGGCAGTCTCAAAGAAGTCACCACCACCACCACTCGACCAATGGGAGTGGGTTACACGATGACCATGACGATAACAAGGAGGGCAGCTTGGACTCTGTGTGGAAAGGCCTTGCTGCCCTGGGGGGCGTCTACCTCATGTTCCTTATCGAGCACTTTCTCACACTGGGCAAGATGTACAAAGAGAAGAAGTTCAAGGTACATGTGTTGGTTCAGGAAATCCTCTCCCCCGTCCTGTTTCATCTACCGTTTCTTGTACCTCATCTCACGCCTGTTCTCCTTTCATGCCCTGCAGAACCAGAAGAAATGGGATCAGAACGATGAGGTCATGGAAGCAGAGAAGCTTCCGGCCATTGAGGAAAATGATAACTTGAAGCCAACTGAAGGTTTGTGGAAGGGGGGGGTGGAAAGCACATTGTCTGCTCTCTGCGGTGTAGTTTCCTTGTAGGATAGCGGTTTTACGCATGTGAGAGAATTATGTTATAGAATTGTATATTACTAAATTTGGTCTCTTGTTATCTGACACTAGGTCATCTTAAAACTTTTAAACCTTTTAAACACTTGAATTTTAAAATAAATTTGTCATTGATTTGACTTCCACTCAAGGTACTGTCTAGAATTAAAAGAAAACACTTTGGCAGAGTGCAAACGCGTACTTCAGACTGCATTTAATGTCAGCAAAAAAAGCAAAAATTTTTCATTCCTCAACGTGTTTTTATTGTGCAGACGTGGAGACGAATGGGGCGGGGGGTTTGGGAGAGCGGTCCGCCTACATGTCGGATCCCGCCAGGCAGGCCGTGGCGGAGGAAGAGCAGGTGATGCTGGCGCCCCCTGTTGCGTTGGAGGGCTACGACGGGTACACCTCTGAGGGCTGCGAGAACAAGTGCCACTCGCACTTCCACGACACCGTGGGGCAGCCAGACGACCTGCACCACCATCACCATGACTACCACCACATCCTGCACCATCACCACTCGCAGAACCACCACCCGCACAGCCACTCCCACCCTTACTCCCAGCAGCACTTTCAGCAGGCGGGAGTGGCCACACTGGCCTGGATGGTCATCATGGGTGACGGGCTGCACAACTTCAGTGACGGGCTGGCCATCGGTGAGGCGCCGCCCGCCCGTTCTCTTACAGCTGGACGATGCTTAGGATAGAAGATTTGAGAGCAGTCGAGCTTTTATAATCGGTTATTAACAGACGTGTGTGACAGTGGTGTCTCCCCTTCCACAGGGGCTGCGTTCACCGAAGGGTTGTCCAGTGGACTCAGCACCTCTGTGGCTGTCTTCTGTCACGAGCTACCGCACGAGCTGGGTAAGCGTCCCGCCACACAACCGCTCCACGCTGCCAGTCTGCGAGCTGAAGTCGCCAAGAGTTTAGGTTTCCCGACGACAAGTAGGATTATGTGGAAAGGTTATAATGTAAGCCGGAATGAAAGAAACGCCTCGGGTTTTGTTCGTCAGCTTTGTGTAACCATGGGGTGTGTTGTCTGGTTCTCTTAGGTGTCAGAAAATGTAAATATGCACAAATTCAGGTGCCATCGGATCTGAGAAAGCCACATCGTGGTTCAGGTCAAGGCAGCTTGTGACTGGAGCTTAAGTACTTGGGTCAGCAGTCTGGGCAGCACTGAAGTGATGTACATGGGCAGAGGGCATGTCGCTGTATAAAACCAATTAACCCATTATTAGACCTCCAGAAAACCCGTTTGTAATTACTTAAATAGTTAATATTTTTACAAGAAGCGTTAGATGTGTGTCTGAATGTTAGGATTGGTGTAATTTCTTGAGTTTGTAGCATGGACACATATTAAATTTTTGGAGTAGGTTTTACTAGTTAAGATTACGTACTTATGGGTGCAGGTATATTTTTAAATAAAGGCGTCTCGGGGAAAGTTTTTGTGTGGGTCTGTGGACAGGTCATGTGACACAGGACTCGGGCAGTGAACTGGGGATTTTTGTTAAAAGTGGCAAATGGAACAGAGGAAAAAACACTGTCGTGCTTGGGGACATTTTGGTGACCACAGGAATAAAAATTGCTTTGGGGGCCTTCCAGAGAATAACGATTGCTGCGTAAACAAGAACAGAATGAGTGTAAATAACAAAAAAATCAGGAAATAAGTTTGAGTAGTCGAGTGAATAGTCACATTTTTTTGTGACGCAGACAATAGCTGTGCTTTCACCATTTCCAGATTTTTCACTTTATAAGTGCTTCGTTGCATTTCCATGAAACTCAGGGGTAGTGTTGTTCAATGGATAATAACAGATGGCTAAATATTGACAAGAAAGGGTAGTGTTTTCGGAGTGGACGTAGGTATTTCTTGGAGCAAACATGGCATGTATTTGAGCTTGCTCTGTGATACAACATAATCCAGTAAATCACCAGTTTAATTTGGACCTGTTTCGTTGCTATGCTGCCGGAGAGGTGCCACCGTTTACTAGCGTATGTTGCATTCAGTTTCCACGCCATCTGTTAAGTATGTCTTTCCACCTCAGCCGTATAATTGATTAAAGAAATGCTGATTTAAAAACCAGGCTGTTCATGGTCAGAAGTGAGATTTTGAAGAGGGAGGGTAGAAGCCAAGCGGTTGGGGGGAAGTTCTGGGCATCGGATTACATGCTGATGGACAAAGGAAATGCAGAATTAGATAATGGTGTGGCCTAAGTGCAGGGACGCCGTGTCGTGACAGCTTCTAATGCCAGGTGTGAAATAGCTCCTTAATGCGCTGTTGGATGTGATAACCTGAGGGTGGTGTCATGTGACTTTGGAACAATCACATGGAGCAGGTGCCCTTGGTGATGTGACATGGAGGACCGTGGGATGATGCTGGCATTTCTGCATGGCTCTGTCAGCATCCTCGTTGCTGACACGTGGACCTTCCCCCTGTGCAGGAGACTTTGCCGTGCTGCTCAAAGCGGGCATGTCGGTACGCCAGGCTATCCTCTACAACGTGCTGTCGGCCATGATGGCCTACCTGGGCATGGTGACGGGCATCCTGATTGGCCACTACGCGGAGAACGTCTCCATGTGGATATTTGCTCTCACTGCGGGGCTCTTCATGTACGTCGCCCTCGTGGACATGGTACGTCAAACGCCTCCCCCTGCCCTTCCCCAAAGGAGGCACTGCCGCCTGACGCCAACGCCAGCACAGAGTGAATGTTACACGTGTTTGTCATGAGGATGCAGAGTGACAGATGTAGGGACAGGCCTTAAATGTTGAGTTTAGGTAGTGGAAACATGTAGGCGTCTGCTTTCAGCTGTTTTTTTTTTTTTTTTTTTTTTTTTTTTTTTTTTTTTTTTAAAAAATAAATTTTTTTTTTTTTTTTTTTTTTTTTTTTTTTTTTTTTTTTTTTTTTTTTTTTTTTTTTTTTTTTTTTTTTT
>JABJVR010000065.1:960944-972104 GCA_025773905.1 Chitala chitala
CTGTGGGGAAGGGCTGCGCTGTCTGCCGTTCCCATGGGGACCTCTGGTTTTCTTTGTGCCCCCCCCCCCCCTTGGCCCCGACATGAATCATTTGTTATCTTGTTGCTACGCTGATAGAGAAGGGCGAGTTATGGGGCTGGGCTGGTTTTCGGAAACAGGCCGCAGTAAACCCACCAGCGGTGGCCAGGCCCGTCGATTTCAAACTGCTTTTCACAAAGAACCAAAGCTCAGTAATCATAAGCGGTAAAATGAGTCGGCCAGTTCGCAGAGGTGTGGAGAGGAAGGACAGCAGCTTTGGGCCTTGGTAAATCACAGTCCCAACATCTGGTCCTAAGATTTGTCATCTAGAGTTTTGCGCGGCTGTTGAGAGTGAACGCATGTCAACGGCGTGGGCCGTATCTGAATGACTGAAAGCCCAGCGTCTGTTTAAAACATAAAGGCGGATTCAGCGGGTCAGCATTTCCTGTCTACGAAACTCTCCCCTGTGCAGACTCCCCCCCTACATTTTAAGGTCAAAGGCAAGATGCACCTACCCAAAGGATTGAAACTTAATCACTTGTTTACTATAGGAGGAAAAAAATACTTTCACTCTGGAATATTCATAGTTCCCCGTGACCCAGATGAGATGCCTTCAAACCCAAGACCAGAATAAGAAACGTGATGTAGATGACAAAGTAACGCTTCCTCACATGTTTACGTAAACCAGGCCCGATCTGTAAAGCTGTAAGGTAAATGACTACATTCGGTAAAGAGACAGAACAATACACAGGCCAGACTGCTGTGTGTGCAAGGCGTAGAATCGCAGCCTAGTGGAAGAGCTTTGATGTGTCTGGCAAAATGTGCGCTGTGTTTAAAAAAAAAAAATAAAAAAAAACACCACTTTTACAGAAACACTGGAAGCTTCTGTAGCGCTGTCCAAACTGTGTTCTCAAGGCCTAGAGGCAGCACCATGACAAAAGGGACTTTTGTGCAAAGTTTCCTTCGGACAGGGAGGTATAAACACGGAATATAAACAGCATTAGCCTCAGCTCGAACGCCTCAGAAACTCCACCGTCAATGTTTAAAGGAGAGTCTGTGACGAAGGCCGAGCGGCCAGAAAGCGGCCGCGGTGTGCTCAGAGATAAAAGCGCGACGAGGTTGAGCTGAGCAGGCAGTGTTGACGTTCCAGGAGGCGTACGTGATGGCCAGTGTGAACCACCCACACGTGTGCCGCCTGCTGGGTATCTGCCTGACGTCCACGGTGCAGCTCATCACCCAACTCATGCCGTACGGCTGTCTGCTGGACTATGTCAAAGAGAACAAGGACAACGTGGGCTCCCAGTATCTGCTCAACTGGTGCGTCCAGATCGCCAAGGTGAGTGGCCCCACGCGCTTCCCATGTGCTCCACCAGAAGGCGCTAACGCAGCCAGCAAGCTTGATGACGTCGGGCTTTTTGTGCCATGCCAGATGCTGGTAGACCCCTTCTCTGAATTGTTAAAAAGAAATACATCTGATTACAGAGGCAGCCAGTTGTACTGAAACACAGTTATCATGGAGCCCATGCGCCGGGCCCCCGTTCACATCCTATTCAGGGTGGTGCGTGTCGAGTCAAGTTTACCACTAACTAGCCTTGCGTTGCTAATCTCGTGTTTTGCACTACAAACTCTGTGTAATGGCTGTTTTCACGACCCAACACAAGCGGATTGTGTGTGTCAGTGGCGGAGGACTCCACAGGGTCTGGGAAACACTCCCTTTACTGTATTACACCAGGTCACCAGAAGTTGCGAAACTGCTTTAGGCTTCAATTTCATGCATTATGGGAACAGCACAAAGCTTACTGGACGCAGTTACCGTCGGCTCTTTATTACATAGATTTACATTTCCTTTATATGCGCCCCTCAAATTAGATGTAAAGGAGGGCGTTACAGTCACTAATTCAGCGCCCCCCCCCCTTTGGCTTAGGCCTGGTCCACAGTCTGACACAGTAAACAGGCCAGCGGTTTCACTGGGGGCCGTAGAGGAGGGGAAACGCTGCTGATCGGCAGGATGGTGGTGTTTTTTTTTGTTGCATCATACCCCCCTCTTCTGTTATGTTATTAAATGGTTTACAGATTTAACTTGCACTACAGGTATGGGCATACCTGTAGACACCTGTAGACACCTGCAGCCACAGCATGTGTGTTCAACGTCATTATCGTTATTACTGGAAAGGGGTGGGAGCCTCTCTTTCCCCGCCCAGTTACTGCTCAGACAGCGGTCTGTTGTTTTACTGTAAATTCAGGTGCTCTGAACCACCCTTGTCAAGATGTATTTTTCCATTGGCGTTTGACTCACCTGTTAGCGGTTACGTTGTAATGAAACTGTAATTTATTTGTGTGAGGTAATTCAGGTACACGTGTTTCTGTTCTGTGTCACTCCAGTCAATAACTGAAGTAACAGATGAGGGAGGGTTAGTTGGTTTTTACATTTCTTTGTACAATCAGTTCACAGCACAGTCAGGTTGTTAACATTCTTTTCCAAACTCGAGTTAAGAGCTAAGGAGAAAGTGCCATTCTCCTCCTCCAGCAGAATTTAAAACTGCCCTGATTCCCTTTGAATCTGTCTCTACTGGGTTTTGGCTTTGCCCAACTTGTAATGGGCTCAGATGGGGTTTGCAGCACATGTAAAGGAGCAGGCAGCGATTAAATAACCCCCCCCCCCCACACCCCCGTAGGGTATGAGCTACCTGGAGGACCAACACCTGGTACACCGCGACCTGGCCGCACGGAACGTTCTGGTGAAAACGCCACAGCATGTAAAGATCACTGACTTTGGCCTCACCAAGCTCCTGGGTGCTGATGAGAAGGAGTACCATGCAGACGGAGGCAAGGTGAGCACCCGCAGCAGGTTGGAGTCTGGGCTGGCACCTAGAGTGCAGTCCCATCAATTCTACACAGCGTGTAAGGGTAGTGGGGGAAAATACCATGCTGGCCTCTTGGTACGTGTCAAACACTACGTTACCAGACTGTCAGCAAACACCTGTAAATAAGTTTCCTCTCAAGTCCAGGTTCTGTACATGACTTAAGAAAGCTGTGAAGCTTGTGTGCTGTCCATATACCATTTAATTGTACTGCAAAGTATACTGCACTCGCAGGAGTCCAGATGTCAATGTGCCACACGAGCAACTGGCACATCAAAGCTGTGACAACAGAGCTGCGGAAGGTTCTCAGCTTTGGGCTTGGCGTTTCCGAGGTCCAGAGCAGAGTACTGACAGGAAGAGCCATCTCTCTTCTCCTCCAGGTGCCGATCAAGTGGATGGCGCTGGAGTCCATCCTGCATCGGATCTATACGCACCAGAGCGACGTGTGGAGCTACGGTGAGTGAAGAGGGCCAGGCAGCGGGGGTGAGGGAATTAGGGAACCAGGTTCCTGTAGGAGTTTAAGCTTGTGGGTGTCCTTTTCCGCTTCCTGGTTTCAATAGCAGACCCGCTGACAGGTTCTTTGAATTAGGAACTTTGCAGGGGGGGGGGGGGGTTCCTTAAGATTAATGGCCAGAGCCCCCATCTGCACACGGATTCCACTCGGACTGTGTGGTCTAAAACGCCTCTTCACTTGGCCTTGATGTATCCACTCTGTGGGACGGGAAGTAACGTTGGCAGCATCTTCCCACCTCTTTCCCGGTCCAAAAAGAACAAGGTACCTCCCACCCCTCTGGCCCAGTCCAGCAGGAAGCGTGTTACTCAGCTTTGTTTTATCCCAGTCAAGTGGCTGCTGTGTAACGGAGAAACACTGAGCGTCCTTCAGCCCCACAGTGCCTTGGACTGCAGTCGAACTTCACGTTTGGAGAAACCGTCTCCTCAAAGTGCTTGGGAGCCCTGAAGACCCATACTGATTGGGTGGAGCATCTGTGTCCGTCCAGAAGAACCATTCGTTTGCCATAGCAGCAAATGCACTTTTTTAAACCAGTAATAGTTATTGGTGAATGTGATTGTTCTTCAGTTCCCTACGCAAAGTAATCTGATCTGGGCTAACATGGAGAGATTCAGAGCAGGACTGTCATGTCATTTCCAGAGCAGCGATAAAATAAACTCTCCCATTGAAGAAATGCAACTTATTCAGATTTATGGTACGATTTAGCATTGGAGAGGCTGGTATCAGTTGGCATGTAATGCATGGGCAAACCTTGTTATGTGGGCATATTTGATTAATTTTATGGTCAGCATTTAGCTGATGAAATGAACTTGTGTTTTTTCATCCTTTGTGGCTCCAGCAATGGAGCTGGAGGTCTTTAGCAGGCCTGGGGGAAACTTTGAGGGAAGATCTAAAGCTGTGTTCAGTGTCCGACAGTCAAACCTTCTCATCTTTCACAGGGGTCACGGTGTGGGAGCTGATGACTTTCGGCACGAAGCCGTACGATGGTATCCCGGCCAGCGAGATCGCGGGGGTCTTGGAAAAGGGGGAGAGGCTTCCTCAGCCGCCCATCTGCACCATCGATGTCTACATGATCATGGTCAAATGTGAGTATGCTCGGGGGTTGCCATGGGGATGGCCCCAGCGAGGACCAGCTGCCTCCGGTGACAGCAGGAAAGTTGTGGAGCAAAGCATCACCTTCAGAACCTCCAAGGCTCCGCTCGTCATCATGTCAACCTGTGCAGATGTGAGAGAAAAGAAAACATAGTTTGCAGAAGAAGCCGCAGGCAGCGCACCATAGGGGGGACTGAAATACCAGTCAAGTTAGCAGGTCTGTAGTTAAAGCAGAACTGCAGAACGCAAAGCGGCAGTCTGGGTCTGCACCTATTTTAACCACCTATCCATCCATATGTTCATTTCCTGATTTCTGTAAGTCCTCAGCGGTTGTAGGAATGGTTGGAGTGATATATGACAGACTAGAGGATGCTTTATTGATGTTGAGCTTAACCCAATTCTAGAGTTGGGCTGTGTGATTACACCAGAGATGGGGGGGTGGGGGGTGGATACTGGAAGGAACCATCTGGACCTTCCTCACTCGCCCCCTGTCCTGGACGTACCACCAGACTACGGGTAATCTGATCGGAGTCTTAGCTGCTCCTGTTCTGCTCCCGTCTCGCCGAGTTGACCTCACGTTTTGTCTTGCCAGGCTGGATGATTGACGCGGAGAGCAGGCCTCGTTTCCGGGAGCTCATCGCCGAGTTCTCCAAGATGGCCCGGGATCCCCAGCGATACCTCGTCATCCAGGTAGCATTAACAGGAAGGCGAGCGGTTCTGCCTCGGCTCTCTCAGCGGCTGGTTTCTGTCCCGCTGAGTCCGGGTTTCCTGCAGCTGTCTCTGAGGGCCCCTTTTGAAACATCAGCAGCGAGTTCGGTTGCGTGTACCACTTGGTCGCTTCCTGCCTTGAACGCCAGCCACCGAAAATAAATGCATGTCATGAAATAAAGCACCTGCATGGCTTTAAAAAAGTCGTAAGTCCAGATTTACGTTGTGAAACATGTTATTCACATTTCAGAAGGTAATGCTTTCTTTTTTTTTTTTTTTTTTTAAGACTAGGAGCCCTTTCCTGTGTTCAAACAAAAACCTGTGTTGGATTAAAAATACATGGTATTCAAAGCAATATTTGAAGCAGAGCACATTACTTTGATGGGTGAAACTCCCATCCCAAAAATTTTTCACATAAAGTGTGAAAAATTGCCCACTGTGGCACTTTTGCCTGCCTGTAAGCGCTTTGAGGCACATTGTAGCGAAAGGCGCTATATATGAATTAAATTGAAACTGAATTGTTAAAGAACCCCCCCACCCAGGCCTGAATTGCTGCCTCTCCACTACAGGGCGATGAGTGCATGTTTCTGCCTAATCCCACTGAATCCAAGTTCTACCGCACGCTGATCAGCGGTGAGGACATGCAGGACGCTGTGGATGCGGATGAGTACCTGGTGCCCTACAACGGCTTCTTCAGCAGCCCCAGCACGTCCCGCACGCAGCTGCTCCACTCCATGGTAACCAGATCTACGGCCAACACACTCACACGTGCACGCCTCTGTTCTGATGCTAGTGTGGCTTTCACATCAGCATGAGCTGATGTGTGGCCTGTATGGAAGCACTGCAGTGTAGCAATGTGACAAGACACACACACACACACACACACACACTCTGCAGTTTGTGAAGGTTTTGAAATGGGTAACATTCCTTTCTGAAGGACAGGTTTAACATTGGTTATTACAGCATCCTTGACCAATCAGCACCTGGGTTTAATGAACGCATCATCTGCTTGCCAACAGTACCGCTCAGAATTTCAGCTGTGCCACTTCTGCAGTTATACCCAACAGGCGTTTAAGGTGCTTGTGTGCCAGGCAAAGAGTCAGGTTATTCACATAAGCATCTCTAAAATGTAACAAGACCAGGAAAAGGTAGACTGTATTACCTTGGGGTCAGAGGTCATTCCCGATAGGCTCTGCCCACCCCTGCTCTCCTACCATTGGCTCGTCCGCCTTCCGCCTTCCACTGGTCTGACGGTATCACGCAGGAAAAGCAGCTCGCTGTGTGTGACAGAGAAGCCTTTGTTATGCTCGGGGAGATGAAATGGAGGCTCCTCCCTGTTGTGGAGGGCCTGGCCAGGCTCCGCACCCCATCTGTCAGCAGAAGGGCTGTGGGCCCCGCAACTGTGTGGCCTGCGAACCGGGGCTCAAACGGAGCGGGCCTGTCGGGCGTTGGCAATGCCCAGTACAGACACCGCTGAGTGACAGGAGCGTGGGAGGGACGCCTGCACATCCTGCTTCGCTGACACCCCCCCCCCCTTTGGGCCATCCCAACCCCCAACCTGAGTCGCTCTCAGTTTTCAAAGCATGCCTACCCTCTGTTTAACTTGCTAGATGCCTGTCCACTCACTTTCTGGCCTACTGCCACCCCTTGAAGCCATAGTAACTCCATAGCCTGTAGTGTTTGATGACCTTCACAGATGGGCTGAGCTACTTGTTAAAGCTATTTGGCTTTAAAACTGCTTTAGTTGGATAACATAAGCAAACTGTTCATCGCCTACCTCTTCTTGTGAAGACTGCTGCCATTTAAGGTCTCAGAAAGCCATGTCCTGCTGCCCTGGGTCCGTCATGGTTTCTTCGCCGCGCACGTCTCTGAGGGAACGCTGGCGGGCAGTTGCACCTCGGCCCTGATTAAAAACCTCCTGTCTGTCTGTCTGTCTCACAGAGTCTCAACAGCAGTATGGGAGGAACGCTGCCAGCAGGGGGCGCTAGAGACTGCCACAGAAGCAATGGGGTGAGAACATCTCAGTGCTGCGGCGGTGTATACATGCACACGAGCGCGTGCGCACACGTGTGCCTCAGACAAAGGCCAGGAAACGGTGGCGAATCTCAGATAATTGTGCGCTTCATCTCCCTGTTCAGATCGCCTGTCCCATGAGAGAGAACAGCATGATTCTTCGTTACATTGCTGACCCCACAGATGGCTTCCTGGAGGGAGACTTCCAGGCAGCACCAGGTAAGAACTCCACCCTGCCTTGCAAGACTCACAGCCCCCTCAGAATGGCCACTCTTACCTTTCTGTCCCATGAAAACAAAAGGTGTTTTAAAAAAAAATAAATAAAATCCCTAAGAGATGGCTGGCTGGAGAATTACATAACCTATAGAGCCACTTATGTAGATAAGTTTTGATCTAAATGCAAAGGCACTACAAGCATGTAAAGCAGTCTGCCTGGTAACTGATGCTGTTTGCCCTGTTTGAGGGCAGTCTCCCAGGATACCCCACACACAAACAGTAACAAGGATTTTATCACATCGTCCTTAGATAAGCACTCGTCCTTAGCGATCATCGGTTTCGCAGCCCCACACTAGCAATGCCTGCATGGGGCTACTTTGTTTTATGATATAAAAGAGCCTTTTGGTACCAGTAATGCTGGTCTTCATCCACTACACATCTGCACATGAGGAGGAACTGGCAGTCGATCTGCTTAGTTTAACAGAGCCCTTTGAATTAAGAACTCGTTGACACAGTGCCCTCTCCTGTACGGGATTGTTACTGCTATATATATATATATATATATATATATATATATATATATTTTTATACAGACTTGCACTCATTACCATGAATGTTTATCATTTTGTCCATTTTGTCTTGGACAATTTCAACAAAACCAGTAAACGTTAAAAGCAAATGCAGAATTTTTTCACGCTGTCTAAACCCTCTAACGTTGCTTCGTTGCAGACTATGTGAACCAGAATGGGTCGGGCGTACAAGACGTGACAAATCCCATCTACCAGAACCCCCTGGCCCCTAGCTGCCTCCCTCCAGCGGTGGCGTGTGACGACATGGAGACAGAATACCTGAACTGCTTCAGGCTGGAAAACCAGCTTCCTGAGTACATGAACGTGTCGCGGTCGATGTTGGAGCCTCCCCGGCACTGTGGGCAGAAGTGCCCCGCCCAAGTCAGCTTGGACAACCCGGACTACCAGCAGGGCTTCTCCGCATTGTCCAATGGCCACGTCCCCGTTGGCGAAAATGTGGGCTTCAGCGTGCAGGCCCAAGTCCACTAGCAGGGCCCCTTGGTGGAGTAGGGGCAATGGGGCAGATGGCTGGCCCGTGCAGGGCGGAGGGGCACAGTGGACTCATTTTTCTTGCGTTTGGCCCATCTTCTACTTGCATGTGCTCGAGTGACCTGGTGTCCCTGAGGGAGAGAACATGAACCCAGAAGAGGGAAGTGGCTGTGAATAGAGACCAGGAGGTGATAGGGTCGATTCCCTTTACAGTGGCCTCAGCGTCCTACTTTTGTACTTTTCCACATATCATACGGACACGCCTTCTTGAGTCCCTGGACATACTTTAGAATGTGCCTGGAATGCATATCTCGTCCCAGCTTCACGATTCCACAGATCTTAGCGTTAGAAAGTGAGGTACGGCATCTCACCAAGAGCAAAACTGCTGTGCTCTAAAGCTGTAGACTTTGCCATAGTAGCATATATATTTTACGTTTTTGACCGTATGTTCCCACGTTGGTCGTCGAGTGCCATGCCCGATTGGGTGGCCTTGCTGAGGCTCGGGAATGTCCTCTGAACTGAAGCTTCTGCAAAACAGGAGACAGAAACTGGGCCGCGGTCCTGCAGCAACAGACCTGATGGTCAACGGAAAGAAGACGGATATTTATGAGAAGCGGCTAAAAGCACGTGGTGTGTATCGATCTGCCTAAGCACTGTTGTCTAACAGTTCAAGGGCTTTGGTTTAAATCCTCTTCATGTCCTACCACACATGAAGGCTTCAAATGTATACAATAATCAGATTAACGTTTTTAGCTTACGTCTCTGTGCAGCTAAGGATGGAACGGGCAGCAGGTGGTCCCCGCTGCTCTGGAGTAGGAGGTAGATGACCTTCCTTTTGAATTTGGTCGTGCCATTCTGTCTGCTTTATAACACCTTTGTAGTCTGTAGGTCGCGGTCTGGAGGTTGAACATGGGGGTTGGGACGAATGGTCAAAGCTAATGGGTACAGACGCAAAGACGTTGTATAATAATCGTGTTATTTGTATGAAAGCATATTTGTAATTTACTCATTTTAATTCATAAAAATTGCACTTTGCTCTGTTCTCAAATCTACACTGAAAGTATATAGTATGTTCTACCCAGTACACGTGTAGCTCAGTTCAACTGTTTACCCACTTCCCCAGTGCAATTAAAAAAAATTGTCTTAGTCTGACTCTGCTGTCCTCGTTTCCCCAATACATCATTTTTAATAGAGCCTGTTCATACGATATTTAATGACAGGCAGTTTTCTTGTGAGCATTTTATTTTTGTAGTTGAGTATTAATTTCGTGTTTTTAAACAGTTTTGTACAAAGCGAGGTTAGAAAGTACAGCGATGCGTTTCTGAAAGGACAACTGTCACGTAGTTCTACACATGCCATTGTTGTAACCGTTTTAAAAGTTTTATTCCACTAATAAATTAAACTGCTGACTACGTCTGTTTTAACCAAATGGATCACCAGTTTGCCACTGTCTGTGTGAATAAATAAACACAAGCTTACGAAATAATGAGCTTTGAAATTAAGCTCTTAAAATGTGATTCTTCTCATGTTTCAAGAAAGTGGTCTACAAGGGTTGTGGCAGCCATCGGTTCCAACGGTGGGCACGAAGGTTAAACACAACCACAGAAAGTTAAAAGAGGGAGGTGGATTGAGTGGTCTCGCTTGAAATAAATGCTTCCCAGGACACAAAGTAAAGGTGTCCCATAATGTTAGTCCAGCCTCTGTCAGAGGGGTTTCATAACCAAGGTGGGAAACAGAAGACCTAGATAAACAGGTTTGTTTTCCTGCTGGCTCACAGCTGCTTTCTGTACAGTGGTTAAGTTTGAAATGCCCCCCATGGAATTTGTCTGTGGTCCTCACTTGCTCCAGGTAAGTTTGCAGATGTGTCCCCAGTTGCCATGTGGACAGACGTGCTTGGATGAAAAGGAGAATAGTGCCTAGTGTTGCCAAGTCTGTCCCATGTTCTCTTGTGTTCAGCCAATAACCTAATTGGCACCATGAAATAAAAAATTAAGTATTTCTAAAATAAATAAATTGTCTCCAGAACCACACTTGGGAACGCTGATTTAAGAACCCATCGGTCGGATAACCAAATCAACTGTTGTGCAAGTACTGACAGGACAATAAGACACATTACTCAAGTCACATTTATTTTTCTAGATATAGTAAAACTTCATTTTAAAAACTTGGCACAAAATAGCAGGTTTCCCCTGGAATGATGCCACTGTGAGATATGGATTACCAACATATGTTTATGATTAATTGCAGCTTTTCCCCATCATTTCCAAATGACATGAGCAGATTTAGCGGTGGAGCCAAAGGAGCTCTGACCCCAGCTCAAATCTGATTGGCCGCTTTAGTGCTCCCCTCCGGGCAGTCACAAAAAATATATAATTAAAATTCATTATTGTGATTTTATGTTATGTGCAACAAGGGAAAGAATCTAAACAAAACTTAAAATCAAGTAAAAAGCACTAATGATTTTAGTCATAATGTGAGGCTTTTTCAGATCAATGTTTGTTACTTCAGTGATTCTCTGAAAAAGTTGAAAACAGAAACTAAACATTATTAAGTACTAACTGGTACCAGTACATGCCCACTATATATGCAGATCAGCTATAACATTTTGACCACTGCCAGGTGAAGTGAATAACACTGATCACCTCGTTACAGCGGCACCTGGACGTGGGGGGGATATATTGGG
>JABJVR010000065.1:976654-993499 GCA_025773905.1 Chitala chitala
CACACACACACACACACACACACACACACACACACACACACACACACACACACACACACACACACACACACTCACGATTGCATAAAAACCCCCAATACTGGTGAGTCTGGATGAAATGTTTGCTTTCGCATGTTCAGTTAGGTCTGGCCGAGCAGCCAATGCAATACAAGCTGCCATGCGTCCAGTGGAAGACATCAGCGTCCTCTGACCTCTTGACGTGTGTGTCAGGCCGGCCCCCAGAGGACACTGTATACCCACAGTTCCCAGTCCAATTCGGTGCACTGAGCAGTGTTGGTGAACGAAAGGTGGGGGAGTTGGGGGGGTTTAAAATGTACATAGCAGGGACACCCCTCTCTCATCACCATAAGTGTTCCTGAGTTAGAGTAAACAACCAGTCCGGGCCTTGGAGGAAAGGTTCTGGCGTGAAGATGAGGCACGAGGCCGGCAATCTTAGCTAACCGCGCACCAGAAGGCAACGGAAAAGCCGGGCCTAGAAGTTCAGCAGCCGTTCCCGCTCTGTGCCAGCCTGGCGCTTCTGGGATGCCAGCACTTTGGCTCGGTTTACAGAAGGACCTGCACAGCGAATCAGGGGAAGAAAAAATAAAATCGCCTGAAAGGGCAATGGGAAATCCCCGACACGAGCAGAAACGGCATACGTTTTACATGTCAAACGTTAAGTTCGTTAACCTAAACAAATGTAACATCATTAACATACTACACACAGTTAAGACAATAAATGAAAAACGGGGGGAAAAAAAAAGTATTCTTTGGTTCAACTATAAGCATGACAAAATTGCAGTGTTCCCAGGCTCGGTGCCACGGGGGGGGGGGATAAGAGACACCGTGTAAAGGTGCGGTTTACCCACCTACGTAACTCAGCAGCACAGGTAGGAAGATCAGCCCATGGGCCGCGCCCAGAAGTACGATGGCCAGGTACATGCGGAAGTAAAACACCTGGAATATCTGGGACTTGGAGAGGGCCAGGATGAGGATGCCACCGAATTTTGTCAGGGTGATCCCGCTGAATACCTGAGAGGGGTACGGAGGTAAAGGCAGGAAGAGGCTGAGGCAGTGTTCAGGCCGGCGTGGCGATCAGGGCCCTAAGGCAAGGTACGCAGGTAACTCACCGAGCTCCCCATGTGTGCCAATGCCTCCTGGGCCCGCTCTACCCGCGTGTTCGCCGTGCTGACGGAGAAAGCCCGCACGATGTGGCTGCAAAACTCTACGGAGATCCCGCAGCTCTGGAAAGCACACGCGCCGACAGAAGCACGCAATTTAGGTTCGTTCTGCGGCAGGCGCTCGTTAAAAAGCGAAAGGAATTATCCAAATAAATATTGTCTACCACCACTCCATTTGTAACACACTTCTCGTATGAAGAATTCACGAAGAACTACACACAATCACGTGACCGTAATCAGCCCTGAATGCCGGTGTATGCTCACCATGACCAGGTTGACCAGCGATATCGCATTCAGGCTGATTCCCCACAACCACATCACTCCAAACATGTTGACCAGGATCATGGCGATGGTAACGCACACCATCACAGCAGACCACAGCTCCAAGCCCAGGAGGATGGCGGTCACCACAAAGATGGACAGCAGGGACACGCCCAGGTTCAAAGCCGTGTCCGTGGCGATCGTGAGGTACTGTTCGTAGAACACGTAGAAGATGCTGCAGGGGAGGCGATGCCACAAGCACCGTTAGTGACAGGATGCAAAGTCACGTAGAACAGAAAAACATGCATCGTCTTACATCGTAAAGTGTGTTAATGGTGGACCACAGACACACACAGGCTTTACACCAGCCATGCGAATAGACGGGAGGGAGCACTGCCGCACCTGTAGGGGAACACCTGTAAGTGTGTCCCGTTGAGGCCTGCGGTGCGGGTGATGTTATCTGCCAGGGAGCGAGCCATCTTCATGGACTTGATGAAGTCGTCCGAGGTGTTCAGGACCGTGTGGTACGTCATAAAGTAGGTGGCGCCCACCTCCGTGCCGTTGTGCGTGAAGTCCACGGCCGAACCGTAAGCAGCGTGGCCCCTGCGGCGAGGAAAAGGAGACCCCATCAACGACGTAGAAGGAAAGCTAATTGTCAGCAGTTCCTCGGTGCACAACTTTTTGTTAAAAATAAATACCCAGGTACTGATTCCTTTGTAACACAACACAGTGGACAGATGGCAAAGCATGGACAGACTTTTCTACAGCGATGAGTCTTACCCCTTCCCACATTTAGGATTGGGATTGTCAGAGAGGAACATGGGCAGGAACTTCATGAACTCCCCATCGGTAGGTCTGGTATTCCCCTGGGACGGGCTGCGGCAATGGACACAGGACTTGTCCTCCACTAAACAAGGCAAACACAAAGTCAACCCCGATAAAGGGAGAGCAGCGGGCTCATTACTGCTCAACCAGAGCTCGGCACAGGGTGGAAGTTCAAAAACATCAGATATGAGAAGGAAGATCATGGTACAAAGAGTGTGACTTTGACTTTGGGAATGGCTGCTGGACATGCATCATGGCATGTCCGCGTTTACACCTTGACCTGTGATGTCACAGCGAGCAGTCTGAGCTGCGTGCGGGATAACAACCAAGGTGACGGTCACCTGCACAGTCGCTGACACCTGCAGGCTTGCAAGACACCCATGCCTGCCTGGACCCAAATACACGTGTAGACCGGCAGAGGGACAGAAACACCTGAAGAGGCACCAGCGAAGCACAGCTCACCTAAAGCGTTGCAGAATGTGCCCGTAGTGTTGTACACCCTACAGCATGTGGACGCCGGCTTCACCCAGTCAAAGTAGTCATCCAGCCAAGAGGAAGGAGGGAAGGCGATGTGGGTGCTGTGGGCGGGAGGGGGGCAAAACTGTGTCATCATAAGTGTCCGCCCCCAAGAAGTCCTGTGAAGTCAGAGAACGGCGGCGCGACGCGTCAGAGAGGCGGTTTTGTGGCGCACACTCACTAGTTGCTAAGCAGCGAGGCCGTATACAGCTGCTGCACAAGAGAGCTGTTGTTGCAGCCCACGCCGCCGCACACCACGTTCTGCCCCTCCACCGTGCTGTAGCTGTGCCCCTCCTCCACCACGAAGTAGACGGGCGGCCCGGCGTGGAGGTACTCGCTCAGGTTCGAGAAGTAGTTCAGCACGTACGAGTCCTGGGCGGCGACAGGACACGACAGGGTCGAAAAGTCAGAGCAGGGACAGCGAGACCAGCCGACGCTCAACTGGCTGACATCCAAGGGACACCTCAACATGGACAAGCTGGCCATGAGAAGGCCGTTTGGAGAGGCAGGCCAGAAAAACCTTTAACCCTTTCAATCCCCGTTAGTTTCTTTTTTTCTCCTCCCTAAAACATAAGTTTGTACCATAATGTAACTGGAACCAGTAGGCATGAAGGGTTTACTAATGAATAGAGGGGAAAAGCAGCACTCACATCAGGCATGGACAGTTTCTGGTCCAGTCCAATCTCCACTTTATTTGTCACTGCAATGCTGAAGGAAAGCAAGCCCACAAACACTGCCACCTGGCGAAGAGGAAGAGGTAGAGGAAGAAGACTGGTGACAAAGCTGCCCTTCGAGCAGAGTCAACAGCTGACCCGCTCCTGGCTCTGACCGCCGCATCTCAGCAGGGACGCGTTTATTCGTTTCATCTCAAAACTTGCGTAAACATGCAAAAAAGCGTCCGGCGGCAGGGCTGGGTATCAGGGGAGAGCTGGCGACTCACCACGGTGGGCCGCACCCAGTCCTTCAGGACGAAGGGCGCATAGACCTTCTTAAAGAAGTGGAAGAGGCAGCCGTCTGTCCTCTCCTCCTGACCCTCCAACAGCTTCACGCAGCAGATGATGTCCAAGCGGTTGCTCTGTCACACAAAACATGAACAAAAGTTCGACAGCGCAGAGAACCGCCAGAAGGGGAGTTTTAATGGCACACTGAGACATGCGGACCCCCTGTCACCGCCCGAGGGCTAACCTCCTGCCTCCTGACATCCAGGGCGAGAAGACTGATGAAGCAGCTCATCTGTAGCAGGAAGTCGATGAAGATGGCAAGCCCGGCAAACAGAGAGAAGGTGCGCACGGCAGGCATGTTGGACAGGGCCCCTGCGTAGGTGGCGACAGTATGAGTGTGTAACTTTCAGCACCAGTGCAACTTGGCAACAGATACCACCTACGTGTTTTACAGGACAGCCCCACGACTCCCATACACCCTGGCGGCACATACCCAAGAAGAAGGCCACAGTCTCTGAGAAGGAAGAGAGCAGCATGCTGGGAGCAACATCTCCCAGAATCCTGCCAATCTGCTGGTGCAGCTCCTCCTGAGGCAGCGGCTCGTCTCTCTGCCAGGGGGTGGGGAGGGCGAGACAAGAACAGCTAAACTTACATGCGGGCTACTTTAAAATGGCATGCGGGCACAGGGCACACGCTCAGCTTACGCCCGCATCCGTCAGCGACCGACCTTGTGTGTGCAGCACCGAGAAAATGCGCCCGCACACACTTATCACAGCTCGTTTGGGGGAAAGGTTCTACACAATCCGATAACAAGCAACCCATGTGACCGAAGCAAAAGTGTTTGAATGAAACAATACCTCTTAGTGTGCTTACTGTCAGCAAGTTGTCATAGCAGAGTGTGTGAAGGGGCAGAAGGCTCACTCACACACACACACACACACACACACACACACACACACACACACACACACACACACACCTGGTAAGCCTGCACGATGATGAAGATGTTGTCCACACCGACGGCCAGAACCAGGAAGGGGATCACCTCGATGACGATGAGGGTGAGGGGGACCCCGGCATAGCTGAAGAGCCCCAGGGAGCTGGTCACCGAGCTGAGGACGATGATAATGCCAGCCACGCCCAGCGATACCTTCGAGTCCACCTGCGCAGACAGACAAACCAGCACGAACACTCGTTATGACTCTCCGAAAGCCAACACCAGCTCTGCAGCGTACGTGGGGTCAACGAGTTCTGTTCATCAGGACAAATGCTTGACAAGAAGGTCAGTGTTTGGGCACGGTTGCTACTGACAACAGGAAAAACCCCCACCAGTGAGCTTCCTGAACGATTAAGAATGATTAACGTGTCACATGCCGATGTGTGCATAGCGAAATGCAGATCTGTGAGCAGCAGTGCTTATGTAAACTTCTGCTGGGAAGTCAAGCAAGCCATTTAACCTGAGCTGACCCAGGACCCGTCCATTTTCAATGCTAAATGGGGAAGGTGTGGGGGCTACACTGTTTTTGCTGAGGGGGTGGGGGGTTTTAAAACAGCCGCTACACACTCCATATGATCCTCAGACACAACAAAATCTTCTTGACGAACTGAAAGTGAAAGGTCAGGGGTGAAAGGGCAGGGATCCCGGACGGGTCGGACTGACCAGCAGGCGCCGGCAGCTGTGGATGTGGCCCAGAGCGAGAGAGATGTACACGAACATGATGGCATAGCTGATAACGACGGTGAACACGTCGCCTTTGCTCTCCCGATCAATCTCGTCCTCGATGCTCCGCTCGGCGCTGAACGCGATGGTCAGGTTTGGGTTGCTGTAGTTCTTAACAAACCTGATAAACCTGATAAGGGGGGGGGGGGGTCAGATCTCTCCACTCCAGTTTATTAGGGGCACCAACCACATCGTTTTGACAAACTCAGTGAAAGCAAAACGCTCGTAAAAACAAAACGAGGCAGGGACGGTTTTAAAGTTCGTTAGCGAAGTGCTCGTCTCTGAGGCGTGTGCCTGAAGGTGTCAGGGTCTCTGCACTCACTCGGCTTCCCACGCCAAGGCTCTGTTCAGCTTCTCCGTGTCGTTATGGTAGTTGTTCACTGGGAAGGTGATTACCAGCGCTGTGGCGTTGTTATAATTGGTACCTGTACACAGGAAATGAGGTAAACCTGTAAGGGGGGGGGGGCACTGCTCCTGCTACAATAGTAAATTATTAAGACTTCACCACAAATATAAGCACACAAAAAAAAAAACCTTCTCTGGGTCAGCACCTCTAGGTGCCACATCACCCGCTCACCGTCATAACCTCCAAGTGCCAACCAGGGGAACACGGGACCCCCAAAAGTGCCCAGACAGGGGTCATGAAGGAGACTGGTGTCGTTCAGCGACGCCGGGGCGCTTTAGGAAAACAGGCAGGGAAGTCAGTCCCCCCCCCGAAACGCCGCACACCCCCCACCCACCAGAAAGACGAGGCAGCGGGTCTGACCTGACGCAGTACAGGAAGTGGGTGTGGTAATCAGCATAGGTAAAGAAATCATCACCCTTCCAGTGTTCTAGAACTTCATGGCTGTTCTGGAAGTAGTTGAGCACGCTCAGGATGGTGCAGTTGCTGTTGTACGGAGCCAGCGGGGCCAGGCAGATGTCCTTCAGCTGCACAACTTCGTTCCCGTAGCTGGCCTCCAGGTTCTCGATGTCCGTCTGGAGGTCCAGCACCTGCGGTGCAGGACACGTCAGCCGTCGTGATCAACGAGGACCTCGGGGGCCAAGAGCATCAAGAACCCAATAATACAGTAGGAGACAGGGTTAAGTGCCCCCCTTCTACGGGATTACAGCGTGACATGGGAACGTGGTCAATGCGTACAAGTGTGGATTTGCGGAGAACGAATGTGCAAATGCAGCAAACTATAAGCATTTTCTACAAGTAAAGGTCGTTAAATGAACACAAAATGTTACATTATTTGGACAAAATCCGCTTCTGAATCCCAAATTGGTTGTACTTGAGTACGACAATAAGGTCTTCGTATGCCTAGCAGAAACTCTGATAACGACTGAATTCTATTCCTTTTTATAAGTGGTATTTTACAAATGGGAATTTAATATAAAATTTTTTTTAAAGACCATAGAAGAACGTTTGGCTTTTGAGAAACAACTTGTCGTTTTTAAAGGTTTTAAAATAATTTGCACGTTCTGTCCTCAAATAGACGCGCCCTGTATAAAGCAATTTTAAGCAAACACAATGTGGCACCCAGACTCCCAGCACCATTCCTGGGGCGAGGCGTACCTGGTGCAGAACCTGCTTGTCCAGCGGGGCACCGAACGGGATGACGGAATTGCCGAAGTAGGGCGTGAAGTTCGCGGACGTGTTGAGCGTGGTGGTGATAATCAGCTGCTCTGTGCGGAAGAAAGGCCCGAAGTGGCTGTCAAAGTAGTCCTTCTCACGGCGGGCACGGCTGTCCGAGGAGGACCACAGCTCCACGGGATCAGTGGTGACGCGCATGTAGAGCAGGCCGGCCGAGCAGAGCACCACCAGCGTCACGCTGCACAAGATCACGACCAGCGGCTGCCGCACGCACAGCGAGCCCCACGTGCAAAACAGCCGCCGCAGCGCATCCTCGAACGCCTCGCCCAGTGTTTCGCAGCACGTAGCCTCGCCTGCAGGGGGCAGTGTTTCACAGCTCACAGGATGGAATATCACAGAGCACTCAACCCAATTCAAAACAGCCAGGTAGAAAACATTTAAATGTATTAATGGCTAAGGATTACTTTGCTACAGTACCGTTAACAGAAATACCATTTTTTAAAGCACCTTAATGCTCTATAACATAAAAGTTAGGATTTTTTTTTTTTCCTTTACACAAACAGGAATTGAGGCAGTTTATTCTCCGTTTTTCCCTTGCACGTGAACAGAACTATGCACACTTTGCATTGGTGCAAAGTGGCAAACAATGCGTCACGATAAACCCTATAAACGCAATATCCAACGTGTACCGCCGTGTTAAAAGAGATGCTGCAATGACTCATATGGGCAAGTGCTGCCCCGATTAAGGAACTGAAATTTTTGTTTTTTTTCAAACAACAAAAGGAATCGCGGATATTGTAACTCAGAAATGGGTCAGAAGTGTACCGCAGCTTCTGCTGAACCAATTTTACATGGACTGTCAGCCAATGGGAGAAGCTCCATACTCACGCTGTTCGTTCAGGTCTCTGTTAACTGAACGCATGCTGTTACTGTCCAGAATTGGCCCGTATTCTGACATGATGGTCCTCTTCCTGTTTGGCCCAAACACAGAAATTCACGCTCAGCTTTGGAACGTGCCAACGCCCACTTCCAGCACCCAGCGAACCGGCGTGAGACGGCTGCACAAGAAAGCCAAACCTGTAGCACCAGGCGCCCAACACCCCGCCGACGAAGAGGAGGAGGAAGACCACGTAGGAGATCCACATAATGACCGCCATGGCGTCCATGCCCAGGATGGTCCAGGGTGGGGGCAGAGGGGGTGGAACTGGTATCGGCCCACACATCAGGGCACAGTCCTGGCAGGAGCAGGGTCCCGACCCGTCATCCAGGGACTCGTTACAGCCCTTGGTGGCGTTGGACATCGGGACCATGCCCGCCACAGGAACGTCTGCAGGGTAGAGTTGATAAGGTGACACACAAGTTTGGGGGGGGGTTTGCACCTACATGTGAACATGTGACTCTACATTTTATATGGTTTCAATGGCCTGATTACCCGTGAACACGGGGACGATGGAAAAAGGCGACTGCCCGTTGTTGATGTCAAACATGTACTGGATCCAGTTGGTGGCATTGCAGTCCTTGGCGTCCTTCCCGCACAGAAGGGACAGCGCCTTCACGTTGCTTGAGGGCGCCTGCACGTCCACGCACGCGTTGTACATGGCTGCGGGACACATGGACACCACAAGTTACAGGTCCATCTCTGCGCCGATTCATTCCAAACCCAAGGCATCACGATAAACAACAGCAGGTCGTTACTCGAGGGAGTCACATCTGTACTGCTAGCTCAAAGTTAAAATTTAAGACATCATACAGAAATTCTTTCAACGTTCCGTTTTTGATACAATCACTTTTGTTTTGTATTGTACTTATCGGGTTTTATCTCCTCTCTCTGTCACACTGGGCATCTTACACTTGCCTTTGTACAACATGCTCTTTGCTTGTTCTGATTTTTGTCGTGTGTGTGTGTGTGTAGCCGGTGGACTGTAGGAACTGAATTGCCCTTCGGAGGTGAATAAAGTTTTCTGAAGCGAATGTAGCTTTACAGACCGGAGCGTGATCCTGAAACACTAATGATTATTCTGTCTGAGCAGTATTTCAAAATACCTCTCTGGTCAGACCTCTGCATGCTTGTGTGAAGCAAGAGATAAGACCTGCTCTGGCTGGAACCTCTGTAAAGTTCTGGGTCACACGGTTCACAGAACACCCCCCACACAGCACTCACTAAAAGCGTGGTTTGCCTGATGTTCTCCAAAAGGGCTCCTAGACCAACAAAGGCTTAACAGATTTAAAAAACTTGTCAGTAGCCCATTGGAAGTATGGTTCCTACATGCTACAGAAACCTGTGATAAAAAGACTTGACTTTTAACTTGCAATATTGTAGAAGTGAAACTGTTTGTGCTTTAGGTACACTCTCGTTCAATTTTCTTGTGTTTTGTTATTTTTATTTATTTTTTTATTTTTTTTGCAACATTTAGACTTTCTGAGCTTTCCGACCTGTCCCTGTGTGTAAGCCCTGACAGTACGCAGCATGCTGCAGCGTTCAGAAGCACGCTTTTCCAATCGCAGCGTCGAATGCACAGAACTCGAGATTCTACATGACAGCGGCCTAATGTGTCGTACATGGCACCTGATCACTTCAGGATGGCCTTTCCCAACCACCCGACAAAAAGGCAGAGCATATCGATTTTTTTCGCCCCACACCAGCGTGCAGTTGGAAAGGTCCAGGAGAAGAGCCCCTCCCCTCACCGTTGGCAAACTTTTCCCCGATGTAGTATTGCACTTCTTCTACATTGGTCTTGTTCAGCTCAGGGTCTACGGAGAACTTTGTGCCATTCATGAACTGGCTCTGACGAGGACTGCACGTCAACTCACAGAACAGGTTCATTAGGTTGTAGAAGCAGGAGGGGCATCTGGGAAGGGAAGAGAAGGGCCAAAGTATCGTCAGTGACACGCCATCAACGCCACACCCCCCTGCGCAGTCACCTGAAAACTCCCAGGAAATCCAGTGCTACGATTGGTGGGCTGACATCACCAGATCTGAGTCACTACAGCATTATTTCCAACAATTCATGCGGTATGATTACAACTGCAGGAAGTATTATTCATATTTAAATTTTTTTTTTTTCCCCCATTTATAATTTTATAATATTTATTTATAATGTTAATACATAATGTGATGATGTATTTAGGAGGTTAAAGTCCATTAAAAAAAAAAAACCTGTGGAATGACAAGTGCACCAAATTTTCTGCTAAGAAAAACAGCTGATTAAGGAACAAATATCTCAGGGTCTCAGAACGTTTCCCCACAAACAAGAAACAGCAGCGACACGGCTCCTCCCAGTGCACCGTGACTCACTCCGACTCACACTTGGCGTGATGCGTGTGTCATGTGTGACATCCGAGCTCTTCACGGGCGTGTGTTTAGTAACTACTGACCTAGAGAGGAACTGCAGCGGCAGCTGAAGGCTGGTCTTCAGGGTCTGCAGCTGCTGCACGTCACAGCACAGGCTGTCAGTGGTGTAGTCCAAACCTGGACACAGCTCCTACACACACACACACACACACACACACACACACACACACACGCTTGTGAGGACATGCAGCTGACATTACAGCTACTGTGAAGGTGTGAGCAGGTGCCTCAGCAGACAGATGTACCATGAGCAGATCGTGACCTTCCTCGGGAAGCGGTATGGGAGGTCCAGTGTAGTTGCAGTTGTATCGTTTCCCCGGGACCTGAGCAGACATGCCACATTCGCCATACCACACACAATGCTGAGCCGCCACCTGCAAAGAAGTGGGGGGGGGGGGTGTGTGTTAAGTTCAGCAGCTCCAAACACGGCTACCATCAACTCAGGCCAAAACCACAAGTCAATATTCATCTGCTGCAGGCTGCAAAATCACAACGCACAGTATGGTTATTTTTAAACTTCAGCACAACGCCTATGTATGAAGGGCTGACAGAGATGGCGTGATGAACCGAAACCAGCCTTGTCTGTTCCTGAAATGAGTAAGGACTCAGCCCTGTATTTTTTTTATTTATTTATTTATTTTTTTTTTTTGCGTTTGTTCCGGTCCAACACCATGACCCCAGCAACCTTGCCCGGTCCACTTGAAACTCGCACAAAGGCTGACCGTTAGCAATGCCTAACACCAGAACCGATTACATAAGCCAGCGCGAGGACACAACTATTAGTCCAACTCAAACACACAGCGGCTCTTCATAAAGGCAGGATACATGTGAAAACACGTTTCATCCCTCAGTTCTCAAGGTGTCTGTGCGCACGCGTCAACAAGATAGAAGCTCAGCTGTTTAAACCACTAGTGCGTTCTCTGTCAATTCGAAATGGTTTGATTGCGCAAAATTTCACGTCTAACAAACCGCTGTCTTTGTAAAAGCTGTGGCAGCAAAAAGCAACGACCGGACAAACTTATTCCAGCATCTCGGACAGAGGTGCGCAGCCGAGTGGGAGACGCGCGTGGTTCTGTGAGATGGCGAAGCCAGCAGACGCCAGCAAATGCCTACTGACTGAAAATCATTTTCTCGTTATATGCCATCTGACAAGAAGGGACCAAGGCAGAAAGAAACTACAGAAGTTTTATATTACCTACGATATAGCGTCCAAACACACACACACACACACACACACACACACAAAGCCTGGGCTCATCCCAATGCTGAACATAGTAATCTAGCCCTGAAATGAGCTAATAAACTGCAAGTATTTCGCTGTTGAACCCAGCGTGACTTAAAAATTTTAGGCCATATCAACCACTGAAGGATGAGAGGAGTTGAGCTACAATGTTGGATGGAGCTGAAATGCCCTCTGGCCCACAAACACTCAACCACATGTGTCAGGGGAGGGGAGGGGTGCTCACGCAACACCAAATCTCAGAAGATACATTTCCTGATGTTAATGTCCCATTAATAACACTTTGAAGAGCACTAAACATAACAGGCATTAACTGGGGTCAAGGCAACAAACTGTCATTGGTCTTATACCAACCCATGTCTTGGGATACAGATCTTAAGTATGTAGTGCAGAAAAATCATCACCACATGAGAACTCCATGTTCATAGGAGTCCATCCTCAAAGCAGCGGCGCACACACAACTGAGTGCTTGCTTTAAGTGTAATTCACAACATCACGTTGTGAACAAGGTTGCAACAGAGATTACAGCGCAGTGAAGACAGCCACACCTGTGAAAAGTCAGAGAGGAAATGAATGTGTCAGAGGAACTGGAAGGGATGGAGGAGTGAGCCTCAAGCTCTGTGGGAACAGTCTACTCTCGGCACGTCCATTCTCCTGCGTGCAAACAGCCCGAGAAACACACATCAAAAACGCTTAAGACACTGTATTAGTTTTGTTCCTCTTCCTCCGACTGCGAATGCACACGCTATGTTTCACACGGGAGTCTACTTCCACACCATTCGCTTGCCCACCGAGATGCAAAAGCGCACCGGCATCAAGACCTCTCCGAACGCACTCTACCAAAATCCAAAATACCATCACAAATACCGAATTCGTCCAGAGCATCGGAGCCAAACGCCTCACTTTAAAGTGCGGATATTTGCTTCAAAAGGTATCAGGGCGAGTTACGAGATGCAGTCAGTACAGCGGAGACCGCTATGCCAATACACATCAGCGACGAAACGTTTACAGCCCACAACTACAATACGTTCATTTAAGACATTCGTTTCCAAAACACAAGGCCAAACCCTGTGAGAACCAGTTATGGTACACAGAGTACATAAGACACTTTACTAGTTCATCTCTCTTAAATTATTTTCCAGGACATCTACACAGAGCTGTAACCACAGCCCAAACCTGAGCGCTCATCTTCTTCAAAAACACCTGCACTGAAACTGACTGGGCTGAAAATCAGAAGCGGGATCTTGAGAAACAAAGAGCCCGACCACTGCAAAACTCTCGCTGACACCGCTACCCAAAATGCATTGCAGGAGGTCAATCCCTTCTGCAGCATTACGTACGAACACGGTTTAACGAACCTGAAACGACAGTTTAACAACCCTCCTGCTCACATTTTGGGCCAAATCAACGCTCCTGCTCACATTTTGAGCCAAATCAGCACTCCTATTCTTGAATTGTGGTTTTGTTTTTGTGAATCAAGAACATATTACAAAGAAGAAAAACATCCTTTTTCTGTTAAACATTTTGTTAGGCTGCTTTCATGACAAGTGTCCATGGTAACCTACTTGGCTAGAATAGAAATGAGGCAAATCAAAACAATGATTATGGTTGTTGTTCAGCTTGCAGCTCGTGACAAAGACCTCAGTGTGGCCCCCCCCAACCACAACTCAAAAACATCAGAGGCCAGCAGTTCTCAATACATTTCCCCAAATACTTCCAAAACTGTAAAGGTTTCTGTCGGATTAAAAATTAAATCCATTACTTGAGTCTGCACAGGAAAAAATCTGTGGAAAATGGAGGCTGTGTACCTGGACCTGCCCTGGCAAGACCTGAACCCGCCCTGGCAAGACCTGAACCCGCTCAGCCAACTGTTCGCACAACTGTGCAACAGACATCAGAACACCGCGGCTCTGAAAAGTAAACTAAAAGCCACATATCTGGCACATTTCTGAAGAGCTGCATGAAAAGTCGAGGCTGACAACTTTGTTTGTGTATTTAAAATGAGTGTAAGAAACAGAACTGCACTGGGTTTGGGGCTGCCATACAAGTATGGAAGCCAAGAAAGTATAACAGCTCACTTGCAAATTTAACTGCCTTGTTCAGTGTGTGTGAGCGATGTTTTATTTGGAAATGCCCAGGTGTGATGACAAAAGTCTGATTATTCCCCTAAGCAGGGTCTTTATTTTAGCAGGCTAATAATCTTGTCTGGTAACTCTGAGCAGGTTTTGGCTGAGTGGGTCAAGCGCAGACTGGATAGTTCTGTTACACAAGCATCTATTTCAGTTGCATTTCCCAGGTTTATAGGCTTGTGTGTTGGTCCAGTATGTCATGTAAGGCCAGCACCAGGTAGAGAGGAACTGGGCTGTAAACAAATTTTAACACACATCAAACCGAATCTCAAACATGAAATTCCTGACCACATGATCGACTTCCAGCATGAAATACTTCAAGTATCGGAGCATCACGTGTGCCTAGTGGTATTGCAAGCGGTATCTACAAAAACTAACGCTTAGATCACGATCTTTCAGAAAATCCCGATGTAAACGCTGTCGCAACCCAGAAAAAAAGTGAAACTATTTCTTTCCAACATGAACCGCATCTGATGCTCGCCAGTGGACGTGTAAACCCAAAAGCCTGCGTGTAAAGTCTTTACTGACACATTAAGTTACTGACGCATGTTTATCTGTGATATTTAAAGGGAAAACAGTCTTTCAGAAATTGGCAACACAATTCGATCGCATAACAGAACATGCATTATATCTGATGCTCAAACTCGTATCACGCCACCGACCACTATCACCGCAATCTGATCGCATAACTGGACATGCATTACATGTGATATTCAAACTTATATCATGCCACCGACGTACTTTTCGCCGAGTGCACGCCGCCCTATGCATCATGCTGTCCAGACTGCTGTGCCATCTGGACGATGCCAAACGCTGACTGCGTAATCTGAACGCCCCGGAGCACATGCGCCTCATGTGACTTGGATAGGAGCCGCTCGTATTTTCACTCTTCACCCGGCCAGCCATGGCTAGCAGCGGCCCTAACACCGCCCGGCCCGGAGCCGACACCAGACCGTCCAGAACAACCGCGGCGCAGACCGCAGAAAGCACACGACTCACCCGCTGCACGCAAACCGCCGCAGACAGCACAAAGACGCATACGTAAAAGAAACGAGTCATGTCCGCCGCGGTGCCCAATCCAACCTTCCCGAAGATGTACCGTAGGCAAGAAAAAGCAAAAGGTCTGCTGAGAAATCCTAAAAGCAGAGCGCAGCGCCGACCACGGCTGTCACTGCGCAATGAGGAGATCCGCTTCCTGTCTCTGAATGGCACGCGCCGCGAGGCGGGCCGATCTGGGGCTCCGCCCACCGCTGCCCGCGGCCGCTCGCGGCGCCCCCTGCCGGTGCGGCGCTGACACAACACGCGCGTCTCAGGCCTGAACTTTGGCGTCGACGGAGCTTTAAAAAGCTTGACGTTAAATTGTCTTATAAATACAGTTACACCAGTTTTTAGTTATGTTTGTGAAGAACTTTATGCACGTATGACTTTATAAATGTAATTGCATTGACATACCGAGTTTGTATATTAGGCCTAACACAAAATATTTAGAAATTAAGTACATTATTTATACATATATTTATAAATGTATCAATTAAAAAGAAAAATGTTTATCAAATATTAAGTTCCATACATGTGTTGATATTTCGTAGAAATAATACACTATAATGCGCTGGATTTTTTCTAGGAGTATTAAAACGGACGTTGAGTGGAGAAAAAAAACGTACATTGAAGTTTTGCAGACTTATGGTTTTATTGCCATAAAATATCAATTTCAAAATATCAATTTGGTTTGGTAATGTGGTTGTTGCCCCCACTCTATTACAAGGGTGAGAATAACTGGGTATATAAAGACAACGTTATGTAATGACGGAGGGAAAATCGCAAGTGCACTCCACGTTCCTCTGCTCCAAAAGGAAGGGTGAAAACAAAAAAAATTAATTTATATTTTACAACGTCACAATGAGAGCAAATTATCGGCAAATTTACATATCGCGGTAATATTTCAAGTGGTGCAAAACTGTTTGGAAATAAATAGGAAAAGGAATTATTAAGTGTAAGAAGTACTAGGAACAGATTATAAATATAAAAATTTAAGACAACAATAATATAGCAGTAGTCGTATGTTGAATATATAGCAGTGACGTGCGGTGAGGTTCGTGGCTGGTGAGGCACCTGTTGGGCTACGGTACTGTCTGCCTCACCTTGTGCCTTTTCGCTGTGGTGTTATGTCAGATCAGCAACACTAAATATGTGATACATTCATTAAAGATATCAGCCAGATTGTGGAAAGTCAGGGTGTGCTTCTGCAAACATAAACGCTTCTGCAAACATTATATTGGCGACATACGGTACACATCAACCCCGTGTGTGAGGGATAAGGCGCAATATCAGTGTGTGAGGGATAGCGCACAGTATGTGTGTGTGAGGGACAGCGCACAGTATCGGTGTGTGAGGGATAGCGCACAGTATCGGTGTGTGAGGGATAGCGCACAGTATGTGTGTGTGAGGGATAGCGCACAGTATCAGTGTGTGAGGGACAGCGCACAGTATCGGTGTGTGAGGGATAGCGCACAGTATGTGTGTGTGAGGGATAGCGCAGAGTATCTGTGTGTGAGGAATAGCGTGTACTCAACCTGTAGTGCTCCACTTACCTTCGTGCAGGGAACATCGTCACCTGTATAACTCAGTTGCACTTGAACATACTAAGCTATACACAAATGTCACCTGATAATGAAGAACGTATGATGCTTTTTTATATTTTCCGTTCACTCCAAAATATGACCAGGTCGCCTGGCTGTTTCCTATAAGGTTTTCACCTCCTGCTCCCGAACGCACAGATATATGCAAACAGAAAAAGTGAAAAGCTACCTCATTCCGTGACAACAAATATATCAACCGATGTGGTGTTTCATAGAAATTATAATTTTTGAACAAATTCAGACATGCTGACATTGCACTTGTTTAGATGTCTTAAATCTATGAGTGCCATGAGATCATTAAACAAATAATGATAATTAAGTATTATTGTGTGATAGTATTGAATTATAGTGTTATTTATAATAATAATTAGTAGAATATAATATCGAGTATCCATCCATCCATCCATTATCTTAACCGCTTATTCCTGGTGAGGGTCGCGGGGAAGCCTGGAGCCCATCCCAGAG
>JABJVR010000065.1:1005817-1034933 GCA_025773905.1 Chitala chitala
CCCCCCCCCCCCCGGGGGGGGGGGGGCGGCGCCCGTTCTGTGCTGAGTGGCGAGGGGGTCAGGCTGTAGTCTGTGGCTGCTGAACAAACCCCCCCCCCCTTCTAATTTTCTGCTTGGGTATTGAATGGGGGGCCGACATAGAAAGGGAATTCTGGGAATCCTGACATATGACAGATTGGGTGCAATGTGAAGGAAGTGTGATATTACTGCCAAAGTGCTTGAGAAAAAGGGAACCCCCCCCCCTACATATGGCCTCCCGACCACCTTCCTCTTCACCGATACGTGCCACAGAAAAGGGTTAAATAAATGTTAGCGATGTGATAACCACCCTGTTTATGGAGGAGGGGGTGCCGAGACTGACAGACCACTGGAGCCGTAACCACTGTTTCTCTGTTAATTCCTCGCAGACACCCCCGACCCCTACCCTGCACATATCCCGTCCCTGTACTTCCTCATTCCTTCTTATAATGCACCCCCCACCCCCACTGGCCCCTGCCTCCCTCCTCTGAACCCCTGCTAATGAGAATTTATGGAGAAAATCTACTAAACCTAGGCAATGCGTAATCACTCAAAGACAAGGAGAAGCAAGAATGTGCTTTCAGACTAGTACACCACTTCGCACCACGTTTACTTGTAAACAGGAGGTCTGACTTGAACATGTTTCCTTACGGTAACCATTTGAATACTCTGTGTCATTTCACGAATTTAGCCACGCTGTCCTGCTGTCACTTTGTATGACATGAAATACCATAGAAACTGGCTTCATTCTTAGCATGCCAAGCAATGTAGTATTACGTTTACCTGTCATCCTTCATTAAATAACCATGTTTTACTATACAGTATACTCAGGTTTTGTTGACTAAAAATATAACTTTAACTTAAGATGAATGTACTGTTGATGTGTAGTATAACTGCATTTTAAATAAAATCTAATAAGAATTAAGCAGTTTTGGTGAAGAGCAGATAAAGTTAACAAGTAGGTTAACAAGTAAATTACTGCAGGTTTATTATTTCTAGTGGCATTAGGCAGTTCCTAGTGTTACCTTCTGCTTCTTCTTTTGTCTGGAAAAGGAAAACATTTCTCGTGCAAATTTCAAAAAGTGTCTCCTTGGACTGTTTTGCATTTTTGTTCAAACAATGTTATAAGTGTGTGAAGAATGGATTTTATAAAAATTAAGGACATGAAAGCATTCCTGTACCATTCTTCAGTGTGGACAAAGAGGGGGAGAAGGTGACGGCTGTTGAAAGAGTGTAAAGCGAAGTGAAGGTGGATATTTACTCTGCACTTGCCCACGGAGGAGGAGAGAGAGGGAGCAAGAGTCTGACTTCTGTCTCCATGCACAGAAAGAAATAAAAAAAAACATTAAATTTAATCACAGACAGAGCTTTGGAGAGCATGTTGGATGTAATGGAATGTGTTCGTGGAGGAGTGGAGCATTCAGAATCTTCCTGTGTCTTCAGAGCATTTAACTGTCGGAGAAACAAGGCTGTCTTCCTTCCCGCATACAGGTGAAAGGAGCAAGGGTGAGGTCCGGGGTGAGTTTTAGTTCACAGGCAAAAAGGGCAGTGTGGGAACATGCCGACAGGAACAAACGCTGCACAATCACAGTATTTCGCATTTGCCGTCACTCTCGGCGTCCAATTTTTCACCCCCGCCTGACAACAAAGGCGCTGCACAAACGCAAAGGAAAATGTGCCGACAGCATACACAAGCATGGAACAGCATTTGGGAAAAGCAGGTCAGCTGAATGTGAACTGAGTGCAGCTCTGCCTGAGTCAAAACAGTCTGTTCATCAAGGAGCAACAGGTACGCCGAATGGTACTGTGGCAAATCATAAATGTCCACCAGATCGGAACAGCCACGGCCCGGATTAGATGTAGGGAGCCGTAAAAATAAGCAAACAACAAGGCTGTCTAAGACTGCCTTTAGGAGACCCTGACTTTGCCCCTGTGTACCATCTGAGTACGGCATCAGCTGTCCTCTCTGACAACAGCTCCAAGCTTGTGATTCCCACAACACCGCCTGCCGAAACAGGAAGAAATAACAGACACAATTTCCCCTGCGATCAAACACTGTTGATCTTTACATTAGCACAACCTGATGTAATCTGGGCACAAAATAATTGAACGCGCTGAAATTGGAAACTATTTCTAGGTATTTCCTCCCTTTTAATGTACAACGCAGATTAGCTCAATTAAGGGTGGAAAACAGGAAGTTTTATAAGCCGGTCTGTAATTAATTGACTGCCACGGCTGAGGGGCTGGTGTGGATGGCCAAGCAGAGGGCGCGGAGTCCAGGCTACGTCCATGTGCTTAGTTAGAAGAAAAACATTTTCTAAAACTGAAACAGTGATATCTGAGGGGATTGAGAATGACAAAAGTGAACAAGCAAGGGACCACAGAAAGTCCCTTCCTGTAAAATGCAGAGAAACGCACTTTCTGGAAAGTGTAAATGACGAACACAGCAATATTGCAAGAGGTGATATCCTGCTGCCAGAACTCCACATTACTTGCCACGAAACGCCTCTCTTTGGAACAAATTACAATGGACCTGCTTATCTTGGAAAGCTGGAAATCCACACGTTTTTTCAGTGAGGATCTGAACAAAATATCCCCTGTATTATTCCTTTTAATGTGTGAAATATGAGGCCCATTTATGCAGCATGAAAGTACTTTAAACAACACATTTGGTCCTTCAATTCACAAAGTTTCTCACTCCCCCCATATCTATAAAGAACACTGAAAAAAAGAGCCAAATGGAGTTAGCCAGGGTTGACTGTTTTTCTTCTAGAGCCACCATAAAGGAAAGTTTAACCCTGCAGATTCCTATAAATTCAGCAAATATTAATCCAGCAAACCTGGTAAAAAAGCACGATACTTTATTTGTCATTTTGCTGCCAGTTCATGCCTTTCAAGATGTCAACCCATCTTAAAATGACTCGGTTGCCACAGCGCAACAGACAACCGCACGTCCAAAATGTCGGCTCAGACGAGCTTTGTTTTTCAAAACTGACATGTTTCAGTGAGCCAGTACTGACCCACAAAATGGACACCATCTGAAACATCGCTGTAGTTTTGTGAACTGCGACGCCTCTTGCTGTGTGTTTATACCTGTCTCTGTCGTATTTGGCTGCACAGTGGAGACTTGGTGCCCGTTCCTCTGTTATGGGCAATGCCCATTAGGAGCTCTAAATTAAAACAGATTCCACTTGAGCACTGTTTATGCAGACATACCAGGCTGGCACTGACATCACCCTGGACCTCGTTCCAGAAATGCCCGCTGCCCCCCTCCCGCGAGCAAGGCAACAGCCCCCACCAGCGCCGTCCTGGAGCCAGAGGCCTGATACCAACTGCTGATGGATGGCTCCCCCATTAGAAGCAACCACCCCATCCCCCGACAGGACATTACATCTGCCTGCTTGCCAACTTTGTTCCCTTCCTGTTTGCCCCTTCCTCTCCCTGCACCTAATCATCTTCAGTTTGTTGTTCTGTGCTCAAGAATGAGATCAAGTCAAAAAAGAAACTCAAGTCCAAGGAAAAACCGTGTAGCTGTCTTGGAGTGGACGGGACAGGATGCAGACTGTGTGTCATACACGAGACATGCTGTAAGTTAGACTGTGAAGGCACACCCCCTCCGTTGCCTGCCTTGGCACTCAGCATTAACACTAAATGTATGATTGGAGGACTACTATTAATCACGAAAGGCACACACGTGCTTCGCAACATAACTGGGATGTCATAGCAACTATCATGTTGCCACAACATCGCTGACATTTACAGGCTGCCTGGGACCACACCGTCTCTGTCACCTTTAGTGTCATAACCATAACTGAGGCTTCATCACAACTCACCTCCCCCCTACCCAAATGAAGTGGCCTTCAGGCACACTGACTATAAGACATACTCACACCACTTTGAAACGTGTGGATCAAATCATGCAAATCTGATAATCCAGTGCACATAATTCATTAAAATGTACATCAATGATGTTGTGACATCCCCCTTTACACACACACTTCATCTTTCTCTCTCTCCCTCTTTCTTTCTCTCTCATACATACACACACACATTCATGTTGTCTTCCTACTGTAGCTTTCTCTCTCTCTCACACACTCACAGGCATGTTGTCTTACTGCACCTCTTCTTGTGTCTCTCTCACACACACACACACACACACACACACCACACAAACACTCACACGCACACACAAATACACACATTGTTCCTAGCTTTCTGTCTCTGTCACACACTTTTACTGCCTCTCTCTCTCTCTCTCTCTCTCTCTCTCTCTCCCTCTCTCAGTCTTCCTAACTCTCTCTTTCACACACACATACATAACACACACAAATTCTGTCTTCTTGGCTCAATCATTTTCTCTCACTTACAAACAACATCTTCCTGCCTCCTTCTGTCTCACATTCACACACACACATTTAAGAGTGCTGCACAGCATCCTCTGTTGACATACAGGTAATTTAATTAAAAAGTGGCCCGTCTGCGACCAGCGGCAGCGTTGTTTTAAAAGGCCCGGACTCTGACAGAACTGCGTCTGGAATATAATGTTTGGCCCGCCGCACAGTTTCCCAGGCACAAGAGTGCTGAGTACAACTCAAAACACGTTGGGCTGGACCCGGCTGGAGCTGGAGGCAGGGGAAGATCGCCATGACCTTCTGCTGAACCCATTAAATACTTGGATTCGGCCTCGGCTGGCTTTGGGAGAACGCAATGCATTGGCCCGTTTGGCCCCTTTGGCCCCTTTGGCCCATTTGGCTGTTCACAGGCCCGCGCGTATTTTTTCCAAATGTTCAGAGACACAATTAAAGTGTCTACAGCTCTGTGATTAAATTTCCATATATGGGACCCAGTCGACCTCGCTGATGAATCTCTTTGGGAGAGACGGCTTTAAAAGAAAAAAATTACTTCTCATTTGTAAGTTTCTTTGATTAACTTTGAGTACAGTCTGCGTGTTCTCTGCAGAGCTGTGACTACAACCCTGTTCTTCTTAATGTAATGAACATGTAACATAGTGAAAAAGAAGCGTGTACAGGGCCAACTGGCACCACAGGAAAAACTGACACTGCGGGCTTCTTGGCACTAAGTTCAAAGCCGTGTGATTAAGTAACTCACATCTCAGATCTAACAACTGGGCCAGAATGTAGAATACATACATAAAACTAAAGCAACAAAGAAGACATAAACATCTGAAAAAAGCTAATTAAAAATGCTCATATCCCATTTCTGTTTCTCTCTTTCACTGTCTTTTACAGACTTGTGGACTTTTTCCTCTTGTATTATATGCAGTTGCTTTTAAACATTGCTTTGTTTATAAAATTAGAAAAATTAGAAGTTACCCAGGTAACGTAGGTGAGCTGGCTTATGGGAATTGGAGTTTTTACTTGTTTGAATAGTAGTTCTCTGGATAACTGCTGTACCTCAAATGGATTCTCAGATTCTTAAGGAAAACAGACTATAAGTGCTTTATGTACAATAAGAGCAAATGACATTTGTTTGTTACATTTTCTTTAAAAAATAAAAAAATTCCAAAAATAATAAATTAAAAAGTAAAATCTTTTCAAAGTATCACAGAATGACTGTAGACATATTAAGTGTTAGATCTTTTGAAAACCAAAAATATAAGTTTCAAGTTGAGGCCTTTCTTGAAACCAACTAAAAAAAAATTCCAGCCAATTGACACAACACAGCACAAAACACAACATTTCAGAAGTTCTCCCCTGAAAGGCTGCACAATGTCAGACACAAAAAATTGATGCTAATGTTTGTGTGAATCCCGGATAATGACTGGCAGGTTGACTGAAAAAAAAAAACTGTGCCAAATATGCACACTATTTAACTAATCAAGTGAGATGAGGCTGCAGAATTGGTCTGGAGTAAGGAACTGGAGACGAACCTTTAAAATGGCGCAGAATTGCGCTCAGACATGGAAAGTTGCAATAAAAACATTGTACTTTTTCTTGGTGGATCACAGACATTTTCTGTCCTATAGACCTTGCAGTTAAGCAAAGCACTAACAGGACAAAGTCAGACACTTCTCAGGTGGCAAGATAGAAGAGAGACCGGCAGGAAGTAGTTGAGGCATTTTGTAACAATCTCACTGTTTAGTTTGCCTGTGCAACCCTGTGTAGGTGGGCTCCGTCTCATGGCAAAGTAGCTTAAAAATAGCCAAGAGTCGACTCACTCAGGGCAGTGACGAGAGGAGCAGGGAGTGACTCATGGATCAGAGATTGCTACCCGTTTCCTCCCTACCTCCATCTCAGCGCTGGGAGACGTCCCCACCTTTTGTGTTAGCAAACCCATCCACCTGGATACTGGATAAGGTGCGGCCCGACTCTTTCTTGACAAGTTTCAGAATCCATGTGGTAGAATAAAACAACAGTATCCTTCACAAAATATCTATGGTGGAATAAAACAACAGTATCCTTCACAAAATATCTATGGTGGAATAAAACAACGGTATCCTTCACAGAATATCTGTGATGGAATAAAACAACAGTACCCTTCACAGAATATCTATGGTGGAATAAAACAACAGTACCCTTCACAGAATATCTATGGTGGAATAAAACAACAGTACCCTTCACAGAATATCTATGGTGGAATAAAACAACAGGTCTCTTTCCAGAATGTCTGTAGTGGTATAAAACAACAGCTCTCATGTCCATGGGGGAATAAAACAGTCCCTTTCCCAGAATACCTATGGTGGAATAAAACAGCAACCTCCTTGTCAGAACATGTATGGTGGAATAAAACAACAGCTCCCTTCCCACAGTGCCCAGACATAGTGACTTGGTGAAAGTGATGAAAATTAATAACCTTCGTCAGGTCTTACATTCTGCTTCAGAACAGGAAAGAAAATACTGCATTAACAGATAAAAGCCTCAGCCCAGACTCCAAAAGTACAAAGGATGTTTTGCAGGAGAATGTCCTGAACATGGTATTTCTTCTAACAAAAACATTAGTTTAAAAATGTTCTTGGGCAGAATGAATAATTGTAGAATTTGCTGGTTTAATAAAAGTAGTCAATGTGTTAACAAAATATATTTTTGAGTATAATCTGCACAAAACACCCTAACGGACAGTTGATGTCTCCCTTGTTACTATGGAAGCTGACTGGCGCAGTTCGAGTTACGCAACAGATGTTCATTCAGTGATACCTGCAGAGGAGACGTATGGAATAGGGGTAAGTCAGGTGGTTGGAAGTTACCTGTTACCATCCCTCACATCTGTCTCATCTGTCCACGTGCTGAACTTCCACTGTTCTTTGTGTTTATTCTCAGTCCACCTGTTCCTCTGTCGTCTTCTCCTCTTCCTAGGTCACATGACTTTTCCCTAGGCTTTCTTACACAGCTCTAGCATAAGGAGGAGAACGAAACAGTTGGGGGGGGGGAATCCCATGAGGTTCAGCCAGAGATCCCATCTCTTCCTATGGCAGTGGCAGATGGGTTACGCCCCTCCTGACAGACCACTGAAGCAGCACAAGGCTGACTTGTCTTAGAAGTTAAATTCAATGTTGCATAAAGTACTCGAAAGCAAGACTTACATAAAAGTTCAAATATTTTACTGCAAAATTACTTAAGTAGAAGTCAAAGTCACCCATTGTAATATTAAGTGAAAATATGAAAGTATGCGTTAACTGTACTTTGTCAGACGTAGTTTCTTCTGATAAATGTACTTCAGTATTGAAAGTAGTGAAAGTAAAAGTGGATGTATCATGTTAAAAAAGCAGTCAGAATTTGAAGAATTCATTTTTTTTGTAGTGCGTTTGTTTCCAAATTAGTAGTGATTGTACCACTTAAAATTTAAACAAAAAAGTTAAATGTGCTTCTTAAGCTTTCTCTGGGAGTTTTTGAATGCCTGAATTTGAGTGCTTTTTCACAAGCACAGGAGGTGCTTCATTCCATATGATGAATCCTGCGTGCCAAGAAAGGAGAACATCTCTTGGGGATATGGTCACAGGTGGTCTGACTCGTTTAAAGCAGGAGGTGTTGGAGAAGTTATGGTAGCAGACGTAGCGCGTGTTGGGGCAGCATCACTGCTGCTAGAGGAGGATGCTGCTGCTTCCATGACAGCCTCTTTTGGCTGCTCTTTTGACCTGCCTGAACTTGTTACTCTGAACTCACAGATTAAAAACCGAAACTTTGGGAGAGTGTTATTTTTTTATAGTAAATAACAAAAATGCCAAGTGGGAAATATACCAGAGTAAAAGTATGCATTTAAGTAGTGAAATAAAAGTCAACAGAAATTTTTGAATTTAAGTACAGATATTCCCCACAAACACTTAAGTACTGTAACAAAGTGCTATTACTCTGTTACATTACACCACTGGTTGAACTAAACAATTCTGAACACCTACTATATTCTTATGGGTTATTACAATGGTCCTAGAAGACAAATTAAATCAGTCACACTGGAGGTTTTCCACACTGCTGGTAACTGATGTCATTCCCACACCAGCCACAAGAGGCGCTATTGCATCTCCCTGCCAATGTGCAATGAACATAAATGTTGCCACATTCTCTACTGACTGGCTGACAGCCTGCAGTGCAGAGTTCACCTAAAAATACACAGATTCTCACTGAGACAAAGGAGCAGAGAGAAGAACTCTCACACATTACCCAGGTATGGGGAGCAATTTCTACACTGCACATCAGATGACTGTATAACAAACATGACTTACTAACATGTCCTTTCATTTTTTTTTCTGTGTGGCAAAATGTAAAAAAAAAAAAGAAAAAACTAATTGATCTACCCGTTCACACATCCATCTGCACCTATTCAACCAAACAGGTGGGAGAGAAAATTCACTCTCTTCCAACCACTTCTGCACGCAGCAACAGAAGGACGGACGTCCAACGTGCTATGTAACTAAATCTTTCAACTTGGCACCATAGATACAGTAGACACAACACTGCATTGCTGTGCCCCCTTCATAAATTCATAGCCCCATAAATATTTGTTCTAGGTCTGGGATATACACAAAGGTGGCTTTTAAATATTTAAAAGCTGGTTTGTAATTTGTCTCTTCTGTAGGCAGTCATTGGCGGTGCCTCACACGTCTGTAACACCTCTGGGAGCAGGCAAAGAACCCAGAGATGGACTGGCCACGCTCGTTAGCAGTCGGGGTGGAACTCAGTTGCACTGGGCCTAACACGTGTCTCATTGGTATTCCTTTGGCAGGGTTAATATAGACCATGGGCACTTGGTGAACGCATGTTTCTAACGGACCATGAAACGTTACATTGTGTAACAACAGAATCCATCAGATCCAGCTGCAGAGTTCAGTGGTTAAACCATGGGACACCAATTTCCAAAACAGAATCCAAAAACTGTCATGGTATCAGGCGGGCTGAATGTCAAAAGCCATGGAAGTCTGTGTAAAACACAGGCAACACTGGGGGCAAAACACAGGAAGCTGGACTGGGTCAGAACCGGGAAGCAGGTCTGGAGCCTAGGGACGTGGGAGCTAGACTGTTCACGATTCTCCATGGGAATGCAATACCTCACAAAGAGGTGAATTAGCAGAGCTATAAAAACTGATGCCATTAGCTGCTGGTGTGATTAATTAGGGAAAGGGGCATGATAAGGGTTAATTGGACCGTTGCCTTGATTGGCTGACACATGAGGCTAGAGGTGCACCTGAAAAACGCAGAGGGAAATAAGTGAAACTTTTGGTTTAGAACTCTGTTCAGGATTCAGAACATTTAATATGCTCCAGACAGCCAAATCAGACCTGAACATTTTAATACTAAAAATGTTACTGTTTTAAACACTATAGCGTGTGCATTATGTACCTAAACAGCCAGACACACATATGTAAGTAGTCCTTAAGGTCAGAAACCTCACCTCCCGCACGCATAATAAAGCCCAAAGTAATACGTCCGAAAGCTCAAACAGATAAGCAGACGTCGCATTCGTCTTCATCAGCGGATAAGCAGAACGGTTTTGGAGCTGCGCTGGTATGCGTGGCGGCGGAGCGCTGGCGGTTATTTATGGACAACCTCGCGGCCGTGGAAGGAGCGCCTCGCGACTGGTAGCGCTGTGCGGTTCAGGGGGCCAGGCGGACCCCCCTCGGGGAAACGACATGAGAGTGTAGCTGAAGGGAGGCGAACACAGAGCATCATCGGGGCCCTAAACCAAGCACAGTGCTGTCACCTGTTAATTAGGCAAACGGGTCACATGAAATCGCAGCAGAGTTTGACATATGACTGGAAAAATCCCTTAATTAATACTACCCCAGCAGTCAGGTGCAAAATAAATCAACACATAAAAAAGTTTAGCAGCTAAAAAAACACGCAATTTACATCGTTTTAACACGCAATGTGGAAAATATATTCAAAAAGATGCATTTAAAAAGTCTTATGTTTTGTGCATAATAACTTAAATAAAGCCTGATATAAACCGACATTTATATATAAAAAGTTTATGTAAATTAAATCCCAACGAATACAAATGATTAATTTCAATCTACATACATTTACGTGAGAGGTCTGCACCCGGGCTCTTCCACTCCTATGCAGTAGCATTCCCTGTAATAGCAGAAAGCTCTTTTGATAGTGAGGGTTGTAGAAGCCGTGTGTCTACGTTCATATATTTTGTAAGTATAATGTCCTACATGGGTCCATTACAACATGAAATCTTAAAAATTCTGCCACTTCATTTACTACTGCGTCAGTTAGGCTTAACTACTTGTTGTTGTCCTTGTACAAAAGCCAAAAGTGTAGGTCGCTAATCGGTGTAGGGCAAATTTTCTGCGAGTCTAACTTTACATAACAATGATTAAGCACAAATGCAAAATCAGTTCAAGACACTTTTCTATAAAACAAGGCAGAAAATGTATCGTCTCCATAAGTTACCCAGGTAAATATACTCTTTTTAGGCGATTTATAATAAGCCATAATTATAATTATTGTTGTTATTATTATCGCATATGACTAATAATAAAAACAATAACAATAATTTGTTACCTCCCCTTATTCATTGTGTATCATAAAATTAAGCAATCAACACCTCTGAAATAGCTTACATTTTTACCTAAACCAAATCGGGTAACTCATTAAGTCGTTTCAGACTTCATTTTAACTGTACAAAAAGTACTATGATGACACGTTAACAGACCTAAAGAACTGGGAATACACAGGTGTCACCATATCATATCACACAGGTTAGCTTTTACCCTATCCTCCCCGGACTACATGTATACAACAATTATATTACCGATCTAGTTTGTATACTTCATTACACGAATATTTACTTTTTGTTTTTTCATGCTGAACCCGTAGATGGCCCGCTTCTCTGCTCCGACACTATTTCCCCTTTGACAGCGTCAGTCTGTCGCATCTAACAGCCCCCTGTTCTCTGCACAGAAATCAGCCGCACAAACAGCGTCATTATGAGTAGGCGTCACACCGTTTTGCACTTTACAACTGTTACGAGTTCAATATTTCATGTGGAGGCAAAATGGCAAGCTATTTTTCTCTTGGTATCAACATACAGCCAAAATAAAATTTCATACCGAGAAACTCCGTTTTTAATTACATTTACTCAACAAATAGGATAGCAATAGTATTTATCAAAACAAAAGGACAAGGCGAAGAGTAAATCAACCTATACATCTGTCATTTTAAAAATTTGTCTTAATAAGAGGGAAGAGTAACTGTCTTGGAATATTTACATATTTATCAGTTAGGTAGCCAAGTATTAGTTATGTCCAGAAAATAATACCACTATATGCTCTTTCAGTTTTGCATTTAACCTTCTTAGACAAAGACTGATTTTTATGAGTGCAAAATCTGTTCTACTGATTTTCCCAGAGATTATTTATATGCTTTTATTCTCGGTTCAATATGTACTTTCAATTTGTTTAAAATCTGTACTTTGAAATTCAAAAATTACAAGTTTCATCAAACAGTCCTGACAAGTACCATTACACTAAATATTTAGCATTACTTGAGAGATTTAAAGTTCAGTCTCAAAACGTGATTTAACACTGATTATAATGAGAACCAATAATTACACTTTAAAAAAAGAACCATGGAAGCCACATTTTTCTTACCCTGTATAAAACCATATTTTTAAATACAATAAAAAATTTGAAAACAAAAAAACAGTGGTGCCTGTGTGGAAAAAAAGGCATGAAAACATAAAGTATTTATAGTTAACGGGGGGGCATATGAGGAATTCAAGATTTATTGTGCCACTGTCACATCTTTATTCGCAAACAATATATTTTTCCAACAATGAAGGATTAATAAATATTTCATCTTTGAATTAGAAAGGATTTCTTTGTACTTTATCTTCTTTTCCAGTTTTGGAGGAAAGACGCAACGTTCTGGAACGTTAAGGATTTTTCTTTTGCAAAGAGGATACCAATTAATTCATTAAAAAAGAAAATAAAACCAAAGTCAAAAGAAAAATGCACTGACAATGTGCAGATAGAGTATGTGCACTTAGCCAATTAAATAACGTCAGTCTGTGTGACTTAGGCTGTTCTTCCGACACACGAACAAGTTCAGAGCTTGTTTTGAAGGTGGCTGCCACAGACGATCAGGAACATGTTTGGCCCGATGTTTTTAACTCCTCCCAAAGGCTCGGAACGCTGACAGGTCTCCAGATTACCTTTAGCTTCTGTGCGCTCTTTCAATCAAACAGCATAGAAAGGGGGTCTTGAAATGGGGCACATCTGTTGTTTTTGAAGCTCCTCTTCAAAACCGGGTGTTGGAAGAAAGAAGTCCGAAGCCGAACACAGAGAGGATTCCACAGAAAGTCTCGACCAGCTGATCCCGTGTTCAGGTCCTGTGATCAGGCAAGGGCCAATGAGCACCACTGCTCAGCCCGTACACCGCTGGACACCTCAGCTGTGGAGGTCAGGCCAACCCCAGGGTACAAGGCCTCTGGCACGGCATATTTACCCATGGTGCCTCCTGCTCCTGTCGCCTCTGTCTGGTTCGACATTGTAGAGGAGTTCACCTGTGAGACACACACACACACACACACACAAATTATGCTTAGTCAGCTTCTTCTGAAAATTCCTTTCAAGTCAGAGGAAGGCATGAAAGAAATAAACAGTTCTGAACACCACATGGTCTGTTATTCACTTCAGCAATTTAACACACTGTGATACAATCAAGTCACAGTCCCTTTAGTATAATCAGGAAACCGCCAGCAATTAGCAGTGAATATTTTCAGTATTTTACCCTGCAATCAAAAATAAATACTTTATTTTATAATAACTGATTAATGTGAAAAATAAACCCTTCCGCAGCATAAAAACTATCATTAGTTTGGAAATTAAAGAACATTAAGAATCGTTGTAAAAGTTTACTTACAATAATGTAGAGTTAAAGTTTAATGTAATGTGTTACTTTTACCCTTAACCGCTGCAACAATTATTGGTTATTAAATTTGTCCTGACAGCCATCTTTCACCATGTCAGTTACATTTAAGTAGAACATTGCAGGAAAGCTAATCTAATGAAAACATACAGGCACATTAAAAACTGTAATAAATCAAAAGCTGACATTTTAACCTTTCATTGTGCATTTCTCTTGGCGCAGGAAAGAGAAACGCACGGAGCAGACTTGTTGTTTTATGAAAACTTTAAAAATACCTAATTTGTACACATTAATTGTGTTATCACATAATCACAGTATTTGTTTTGCTTTAACAAATTAATATAGGAGCATTTCGCTGCGATGTTTACACATCACGTTAAAAATGTTTTAATACAACGGGTACGATAAATGCGTTTAAGCATTGCACGTAAGTGTTTTAACAAAAAAATATGTGGGCGTTGTGAATGAAAGCGAAAAGGTCATTAAAGAAGTCCAGACCACTGACCTCGTCATCTTACTTTCAAACTGTGCAAATGTTCTTGCTACCTTACAGAAACATTTTGCAACACAAGGGGAAAAGTTTAACATATTTATAATTATAGTGAAACCTGTGCTCTTACCGCGGCTACTGACACCTGTGTAGGTGAGGAGCTGTTTTTCCCACACTCCTCGGAGTTGGAGGAGGACGTGGAGGTGGGTGTCACGGGGACGGAGTTTGCGTTTGCTGTCGCGACAAAGACAGTACCGCGTGATGACGCTGAACAATGGCGATAATTAAATAAGATAATAATGCATTTCATATCTACGCTACGTACTGGAGGATGTTTTCGTTTTATTTAGGGTCTTCGGCTTGCGTTTTCTTGTCTGAATGCCCTCTTTCTTCATGGCCAGGGGCCTGGGCACCTATAAATGACATTAACACAAGTGTTAAATACCGTGACAGAGGCACAATTTTGAATTCCTAATTTAAAATTTTCTAAATATTTAATTAGGCTTAAGAAAGAAACGAAGCCGATGCATTTCATAATACGGACCAGTGCATTAAAGTTTAATATCACATCATGTTAAGCAACACGAACGGGCGAAAATTAAAATGACAAGGAAAATATACGTAGCTCAGCCCCGGCCCAACACTCTCAGGAATTATAGCAATAAATAACAACATATAGATAACAACAGCAGCATCGTAAATTATACTGACCCACATAACTAACTGCGTGTTGTTTTTGCCCGACTTACACAGTTTCGACATGCGTGCTGCGAAAAAGCGAATGCATGCTGTGATAGGTTTTAGAGAAAAAATGAAATACGTGTGTAAAGCATAAAGTCAGTTCTGGGCTTCTTGTCTTATATCCACTTAACGATTTACTGCAGGTCAAATTCACTGCATGGCCTGCTGCAATAGTCGTTGTTTTTCAAACTGCTGAAACAAACAAAATGTTTCTGCACAAAGACAAACCCGAAAACTAAAAAGAAAAGAAAAAAAAAACAATATAGTTGAATCCATGTCCGATATAGATTCAGTTATATCCTGTTGAAAATGTGCTGTGTCACTCCATGTTGTATTGCGCTTTGAGGCACATTGTTGTAAAAGGCGCTATATAAAAATACATTTAATTGAATTGGTGTTGTGGTGAAATTCCTTTTGGCGCTTACTCCGTGTAATTTCGTGTAAAGTCCACACGCGTTGCACACCGGCTCTCCGTCCGCGTTCCTGCGCCATAACGTGGTAGTGCTGGTCTGGCAGTTTGCGCAAGAAAGGCCGATTCGTCTAGATGAAGACTGGTAAATAACAATGAACAATTAATTAAGCCGCAAATAAATATTGGATCAAATAAGATTGCGAAACTAGGTCGCTTGTGAAAAAGTTTAAAAATTACTTTAAGGCTACGCTTCAATTGTCATTTTTAAACACATAAATGCATACACAAATCTGAAAACACTTACTAAATTATCTATATTAAAATGACTTTCTAATTAAAGCGCAAACGGATGCTTTATCAAAACGAATAACGTTCAAATAACTGCAAAACGGATTAAGATGTAGAGGTGAATTCAGTAGATGCAGTAACAGTTGAAAGATTAAAGACCATTGTCTTTGGATTTATGCATGTGTATTCCCTAATCAGTCTGTTTCAGATGTTTTGTTACTCACGGCCTAAAGTGTGACTGCCTGTGAATATAAAAGAAGAATGGAAATAATTTGAAATTTTTAAAAATAGCTGACATTCATGTGGCATTCTAACATCATGCATTCATAACTGCACGTGTGCATTTTCACCTCACACACCAAGCGCAGTTAAACTTTGTCGGTCCAATGTGGCTCGCATGTTTAACGGTGCACAAAAAGGGTTAAAGACAACCCGCTGTCTGCGAAGACTGTAGATTGCAATACAGAAATAAACAGCCATTATTCTCATTCACAGTGGAGCAATCATCGTTAATTGTGTGGATAATTAATCGGGTCCGACCTGGTGCGAAAGGCACGCGGAATAGCGCTTAGACCGCTCTGGTTAACTACGCCGCTCCCAAGGGAGGAAAATGTCTTCAACAAAAACGTATTTACCATCCTCTTTTGTGGCTTAATTAGCGGTCTGCTTAATCCGTTCATTTTACTGTACAGGCCACAGGCGTTGCAAAGAAAGTGTCCCGTGCCGTCTCGTCTCCAGAGCGGCGTGGAGATTGACCCGCAGTTGACGCATTCTCTGCTCTCTCCCAAATCGTCCAGGATATCTGAAGGCCGAAAAAAATCACCAGGAATTAGCCGTGATCAATAGCTCCAGGTTAACGAAATCAAATCGCCATTTCACATGAAAATGCACAAATAACTAAATTACCACCGTAATTTACATATAAGAGTCGCCAGTCTTGGCGTTTAACACGGGCTGCTTCTCAGTCGGAGGGTATTTTAGAAAATTCAATTCAAATGTCACAAAAAACTGATTTAAATCGGTTTCTTTTAATAAACTAGAAATGGATCATAAACACTCAGACAATTCTGAAATGTCTACCTAAATTATCTATATTAAAATACTCACTACTCGGATGACACTTCTAAAAAATGTTAAGCTTATTAACTGAAATATTTCCTGTGTGTTGAGTTTGCTATTTACTACACTTCATTAAATGTCGAGTTCAAAATACAATTTAATTATTTTCAGTTTTTTAACTGAAATTATTACAGCACAACAACAACAACAATAATTAAATGTTTTTCTAACCTGCTCTATTTTATGTCATTTTACACGGAGTTAAAATTTCGTCTCGTTTCGTTCATGATAAATTTGTGCTGGTAAATTTGTACAAATGGAATCCTGTCTTCATGTGTGGCCAAATTATTTCTCTAAGGTAACTGTGTAGAAGGTTTAAATTGTAATATTTTAACATGTACTACACTGTATTCATTAATTTGATCCGGCTACTTGCAGCCAGGTCTGCAGTGCTGTCAGTTTATTTTTCTAACAAATGACTAAATGCATCGTCCTTATGTTCAATGAACAATAAATTAACATTGCAATAAACTTTATATCGCTCTAAACGTTCCACTAAAATTTATAAATATACTCGAAATGTAAATATTACATACATAACACCCGGCCTGTTAAGTATAAACATTTTCATTGGCAAAAAACGTTTTGCTTATTTCCAAAACGAAAAACTAACGCTGATTTATTTTAAGTAGCTGACTAGTATTCGTAAATAAATTGCTCTGTCGAATTATGAATAGATCTCCTAGTTAAGTGTAATTCTGCAAGTACTCAAGTCCACAAATACGCCAGTTAGATTAATGAGGTACCTGACGATGACATTTGGGCGTCTGCTGTGAATCTCCTATTGCCAATGCAGAATATAAAGGCACGCACTTTGTACTTTAATGTTTCTAAACCGTTATTAATTAATTGGGCTGCTTTGTGCGCGGAAAACGTTGTTTGAAACGGTTGAGGTTTTTACGATCGATAAACGGTAGAACGCTATATAAAATATATTTAAAGAAGATGACAGCACGAAAAGACCTTAATTTTCGTTTCAGCTCGTGCATTAAACGTCAGGGTTTCGTCCGCTTCAGACGAAACAGAGCGGATGTCTCACCACTACATGCATTTTTATACACGCACTTTCAATCGCCGTTTAAAATTACAGCAGTAATTTTAAAAGGAGGGTGCTGCTTATCTTACCGGTACCGGGTCCTCGAATCGGTAAAGGTGCTCCTCGGCCCTGAAGAGTGTGGAGCATCGTGCTGTCAAACGGACCTCCTGGCCAGGGTGTAGACAGCTGCGGCGTCACGTAAGGAGAGTACGGGCTTGTGTAGGATCCATTAAGAGGTCGGGTGAGGCTGTACTGGTCCCTGCCGTTTACGTTCAGAGGACTGTTGTAGCTGCTGTCCCGCGAAGCCCCATTGTTCATGGGAGGACTTGGAGAGTAGGGAAACCGGTTCGAGCCATGCGGGCTACCGGTGCTGTATGACGGGCTCTCTGGGGCCGCCTGCGGCCATACCGAATGGCCGGACACCGCGTGGCTCGGCTGCGAAGACCCGCTTCCCTGCATGTACGGCAGGCTGGGAATCATCGGTCCAACCCGAGACGTGGGCACGTACACGGGGGACGTGGGTGAGGAGTGCATATAACTAGGCGCAGGAGCGTCGTATCCCGCTTGGCTCTGGGCCGCCGCGATGGCCAGGGTCTGATACATGTCGCTGGGGTCAACGATTAAACTGCCCTTGTGGGCTCCTCCGCTAGAGATTATGAGCTTGTTACCCTGATCTAAATCCGTGAACAGAGTAATGTCCTCCGCGGCGGGCAGGGTGCTGCTGTGATGTCCGAAATGAATGTAGGAGTGTAGCGACCTTCCCTCCGGGCGTCGGGTTCCCACGGTGTCCAGGTGAGCTGGTGGAGATGACCTCAGGTCCTCCGAGGCGTGGCGGTCCCTCGTGTCACCGTGCAGGTAGCTCTGCTCAGACGGCGACGCGGGGCTGCTGGGCACTTCTCTCTTAACCATGGACCAGCTGTGTTCCCCCCGGTCCATTCAGGATGCGGATTATACGACGGGGTTCGGGAAGTCGAGAGAGGGTGCCCTGTAGATTTAGATTTCAGAATAAACCAAACTGAACCTGTAAATCAACTTTGCGGCGACCGTCTGTGGCCAGCCACGTACCCCGAAGCGGGCGCTAACACAGGGCATTATCCGCAAAACTTCAATCACCGTACATAAGTGCAGTTCTGCTTCGTCAGATTGAAACACTGAAATAAAGAAAAAGTCGCGAATAAGCACAACGAGGATTTGTTTGTTGATAATGGAGCTGGCAAATAAAACACCACGAATAAGGATCCTTGACTTGGTCCAGTTGTAGACGTACTCATCTTAGATTTTATATTTCCAGTAACAAACTCACCTTTTGCAGACGCAAGTACCAGGCACTGTCTAAACTGCTCGCAACTCTATGCCTTACTTTCATTTTTAAAAATTCCAGTGCTTCTGATTATTCTAGTTTTCCAACAAAATATAAAAGCCCTTAACGACACAAACGCAAATTACTTTACTACACTGATGTTTTCAAAAACACTCGTAGCGCTGAAATTATACCATGTTCACGAGTGTCCTTCTAAACATGACACGCCACGCACTAAAGCATCCTGATGGAATCGCTTTGCCTTAAAGTCCCGTCCCCCCTCTCTTGAGATAGGTTCATCATAATTACCAAAAAACCCACACGGCACTATAGATAGGAAACAAAATGTAATATGTCTTTGCAGCAAATAGATAACCACTTGATAAGACCTGAAGCAGATAAGAACAAGAGGCAGGATAACGGTGACAAAACAATACCCCAAATGATTTAGTTTCTTTGCAGCTGGCGCGCGAGAGAACAAGGAAACCAGATGTTTTTCACCCGTACAAATGAGTAGAAAAAAAAAACATAACGAGAAGAAAAGTACCTAAGAAAACTACTTCAGCCCTATTGGTTATGAGCCATCAGTCGCTGGTTGAAGTATCCCACCCTTGCACGCGGCTGCTCGTTGTGATCGAAAGGGCTGCGGCGCTCGTGACTGAGTTTAAGAGAGGAGGCGCCTCTTGTAGACCTAGTTAGCTGCGGGCCGGCCTCTGATTGGATTCAAGATGAGCAAACACATCGGCTTGACGGGGGTGCTAGCCTCGGCAATCAATCAGAGAAGGGGAAAAAAAAAGGAGTAGTCTGATCCTCCACCAAAAATGTCAGAAATCGGCAGACTGATTAGAAAAAAACGACTTTTAAAATAACGAAGCAATAAATTAAGAAATTTATATAGTTAACAACCCTACATAAACCCTGTAATGAGGGGTTCCTGGGGTGAAAGAATGGAATAAGGTTTCGTTTTTATAAGCCAGTACACCGTAAATAAATACAAAATCAAAATAGATTAATAAATATGTTGTAAATATTTAGTTTACATACTGATTAATTTACAGAAGAGTCTATTCAGGTACTGTGGCAAGAACCAACAGAAGCTTTCATTAAAAAAAAAAATGTAGTGTAACACAACAGTTAAATGTTCGGTATGCGGTAGAAATAACAACGAATAGCCACTTTAATTTGGGCACTTTTAAAACAATATTAAATTTTGTTATATAAACATTTAAAACCAAACAACTGGTAGAATTGAATAACATCCAATATATAATGAAAGTCAGAGCATTTTATTATATTGTTCAAAAAACTAATATTTTGCTTCCCTTCGTTTTGTACATAAATAAAAATGCTTCAGAAAACATTTTCAAGATTAAACATTACTATATATAAAATTATATAATATTTAAATTAACGACCCGTAACGATCAAACAGTAAAAATAACAAGGTTACAGTAATGTGACTCCTAGTTTGCAAAGTAATAATTCAATGCTTTAAAGAATTCTCCACTTCAGTACTGACACGAATTTCAAATCTATGGTGCCAAATCAGCGTTGTTTTCGCATTATTTGTTTGTCCGTTTATTTATTTGTGATGGGAAAGGCTTGCTTTCTTCGAATTAATTAGCCCACGGTGCTTGGAACTGCCCGCTAATTCGTTTACTTAAACACTTTAAAGGCGTTCTACCCATGGAATCACCAACTCCCAGCACGAGGCGTGTAGTTTCAGGGGATTTGCTTTGAACGTGATGGTAATTCATTCGTCTAGAATACGCGTAACACAGAGAAACGATCAGATGTAATAAAAGGTGTCAATTAAATTACTAATAGCGACGCCATGATGGTTGCCCTGCGTGTCTAACCTCTTCCGTCACAGAGAAGCAGATACAATTTTTTTGTGCGCTGTTTGCAGCAAAAATACCGAATGAATTAGACCGCGACCGTAGAACTCCATCAAAGAACATGAACTGCAGTTTTACACAAATACGAGAAAACGTCTGGGGACAACATATAAATATATTAACTTCAGTAAGATTGCATTTTTAAAGTATTCATTATTTTATTTATTTATTTTTAACATGGATAACATGTAATAGACACTAGAGATCGCATGCCTTAATCCCAAATAGACTGAATAAATTGTTTTGCTATAAATGAGAGGAGTTGTGTTTGTGTTGGGTGGGAAAAAAAACAAAAGACGGTGAAATAAATGTATGTTTCCACTGTATGCAGTTCGTGTCTGTTGTCGTTTCATATTCCTCCATAAAAAAAAAATACAAATAAATTATCTACCGCGTCTTCTGTATAGTTTAATAAACGAAACAAACGTGAGTTTCTGCTTTTACTTTGCGTTTAAATTATTGTCAAACGTTGAACAGTATGTTCGTATGTAGTTTTTAATTTACTATATCTGATGTATAATTTCGTCTGTCTTTGGTATAGAATAATATGCGTATTTAACGAATTATTACCGGACTCGCGCCGGCAAACGTTTAATTACACGTCAATTGGGACGCCATGCAGATTTTACAAAGTTTTTTTTGCCTGTAGATCTACAATACACATACCGGGCGTCACTTGTCCACCGAGGCCCCGAGAGACAAATGAAGTGTTTTCGTTCCTCGTGTCTCTTTGACAATAACTGTTAAAGAATGACTGTGAGGAAAGAACCCGGACGCCGCGCTGTCTCCTCGCCAGATATCTTCACATTAACCAGGAACCAGCCTGACTTGGCACAGACAGAACCAGCACAGATAACTGGAGAGAGCTCAAAAGTCACCCAGCCAGAGTTTCATTTTTGGATAAGTCAAATGCAGATATTGGTGCATCAGGACTGCGTTCCCTCAGTCCCTTTAGAAATAAATATTCGGTTGAATTTTCAGTCAGTTTGTCATATATTTAATCATTATATATTCGGTTATCGTACACAAAAAGATAATTCATATATATATATAGGTGTGAATTATTTTGCATATTTTCCTTGAATACTGCAATAAATAATAATAATAATAATTCTTACTATCGCTCTTCAGCCTCAGACAGCTACATTTATATTAATTAGCTAAATAACTTCCGATAAAGTTTAACGTATTAATATGAGTTAATTTGAAAAATCAATATACAATAATCTACGTTAACTACTTAACGGCTTACTCATTTTTGCAACTTCCAGTTGCCAATTTATTTATGTATATTTATGCACTGCTCATTGTAATTAAAGTAATAATTATAAGCGACTGCATAGTTTTGCATTTTAGACATATACACTCAGGAAAGACCCAGGGATGCATTCCGAGCACCGTATCTCTACACCCCAAACCTGACAGTCGTTTTGAACAAATTCGTCAGCGCGTGCAGAACACACTGGAACGCAACAACTGGTGTGTAACGGCAGAAACCGTATAAATTGTAAATGTAATATTAAAGTCATACGTATCACGGGCCGAAGAGTGTCCGCTATCTCTTTCATTACATAACAGTATCTACATCCACGCTGAGCCAGTGTCACTGTCGTGTATGCACAAAGTTGATAATCATTATCTCATGGAGTTGCATTGCATGATACTGAAATGCCAGAAATGGATTTCCGATTATACTGCACCCTGTGTTAGAAATTAGGCTATTTCGTGGTTCGCTTTAAGATAAGATAGAATATTTGCAGAAGAGCTTATTAAAAGATTGGACCGCAGAATATATAACGTTATATAAATAGGTTACAGCCCAGACAGGCACGATGTGATGCTATCAGCCGGTCTCCCTGCAAGTCACTTTGTGCTTTTAACTCGGAAGACGGATCGTTTTCAGCGTCAAGCCACTTTTTCAACAGTAAAACGTCTCAGCCTGTAAGTCTGACTCTGTCACAAACGTGTAAAGTTTCTGATGGACATCTTTTATTTGCAAAAAAAAAAAAAAAATAGCCAATGTTGACTGCTAATTTGTTTGATTTTACATTCATTTAAATCTAACATGCGATCAATGAAGGTATTTGCATACAAGATACGGTGGTCAGTACTGGCCGGGACAATGCTGCTCCGTCAGTCCGCATGCTACACTGCGCAGGGGCCTCCATGTCCCGAATTAGCAGTGTCTTTCCTTAGTCTTTACACCGAATTGTTGTACATTGTTGGCACTGAGGTTTTACGTACGTTCAGAAAATTTTCTTGAAACGGCATCAATTAATCGTAGTATTTAAAATGCAAGTCGGTTTAGACAAAATCACGCATTAAAACAATAATTAAAAAATAACAATAAACTAAACAAAATAATAATATACGTATTTAAACTGCAACCCACTAAGACTTGTAATTTTACTTACAGATGTAAATATGTTTAGACGGTTGCAGGCTACAGCATAAATATATAATAATACGAATTGACATTAACTGAATGGCTGACGAATCTCCAGCGTAAACAAGGTGGGTTTATGATTGATTAGAAGTCGAGACAACTAGAATGTCATCTCTGAGCACGGTACTTCCGTTTTAATTCTGACAATGACGCTTAATTAGTGTTCCATGTAATCAGCAATTATGTCTGCAAGGCTAAGGTCCACTAATGAACCTTGTACGTTTCTTACAGCACAGATGTGTCTCATAAAGACGTCTCAAAATCAAAAAAACTCCAACAAAATATAACAACAGCAACAACGGTAATAACAATAATAGTATTTTAATAGTATCATAATTATTAATCATTAGTATTTCCAATGTTTTACTCCTAATGTAAAAATAAATGTAAAACATAAATGTGACGTACCCGCAGCAGTTAAAAACGTCAGGAAAGACAAGAAGGCAGCGATTTAAGGACCGCTTTAAAAGTAGGTCCATGCACATGTCATTAAAAGCCTTGTTGGTCGGCTTTTAGATTCCCGAGCATTTTTATTTACTGCCGTTATGGAGCTGGATCTTCCCCGGCCGTGATTTATGAAGTTCCGCCCCTTCGCCCGCTTTATGATACCAGTCAAACAACCTGATAAAGTTCGAGACCCGAAAATGTTTCAGATCTTCTGAGTTAAAACCTGTAATTCCCAAAGTAGCCAGAGGCCCGATGATTGAATCCGCATGAACCACTTTGAGGCGAACCAGACAACGTGAGACGTTTTCAGAAAGGGGGTCGCTAAACAGCGAAACGTCTCGTCTCCGACCAAAGTGTCAAACTTAATGCAGAGTTAGTTGTCACTCGGCAGAACACTTTCAATTGTCATTTTAAAATAAATAAAATACATAAATAGGTAATATTAGTAGCCTAAATAATACAAATGCAAATAATAATAATATACTGTTGAATAAAATATATCACTGGTTACTGCACAGCAGTCATCGAATAACTACTTTTAAATGCAGCTATAAATTGTTAATTGAATTCCACATCGGCGTTAATTGATTTTTATTATGTTACAGAGCGTGTTTCACTTTGAAATGACTGTTATGCGTACTTATTTTATTTTTTTCCGAAGACGCAACGTGTGGAAAAATTTCGTGTCGGTTCACGATACAGAAGATTTTAAGGCGACCCGCTCGCACGAGCTGGCCTTGCAGCTTCCCATAGAACAATACGCATCCTTTGTTCAAGACTCGTTTTGCTGCCAGTCGCCCCTCCTTTTCTCCCACGCCTGAAATCATCGCTCAGGTCTTGGTTAGAAACACTGTCGCGCTCCTGAATTTATGGCTTCACTAATACATTAGCTCGAGTTTTCATTGTGGATAGAAACGTGAATTAGTTATTAAACCAAAAGGCGCTATCAGCAACGAGCTCCTGACGCTTTATTTACCCAAACCCTAGGATGCGCGGCAGGCGAGGCCTTGAAGGAAATTTATTTTACTTAGTGTCGTGATTTTAAATTGAGTGGACGTTTCGCTGGTTTGCTTCGTGACGACTCCAAGTGTCCCAAACTGTTTAAGTTGAGCGCATGCTTTTTTTCCTCTCTAAAAACCATTAAGCCTTTTTATTTTTTGCAAGGGAAATCTGAACTATAAAACATAACAGTAAATATTAAATGTAAATATTTCTAAATCAGCTTCAAAAACATATACGTCATATGTGGTTATACAAGTCTCAAGTACTTTTTCAATTTTTATGAATCATATTTATCATGGTGAAATTAAAATGCATTACATTATGAAGTTAAAATGCATTTAAATGCATCATGTTGGTGTATGCAAGAATAAACTAAATTAATTATGATAGAAATGGGTTTGTATTACAGGTGTTTGTTGAAAGGATAAAGAGCAAAATGATAGAAGCACTGAAAATCAGTGTGTTTGCAATTCAAAGAACTTTATGATCCTGCCTAACGTTCATGATCAGATTAAAACCGGCATGAAGTTAATAATACTATGAATACAAACCGTGACCAAAAATATATATGAACTTTGTCTGCAAAACCTGCATAATACAGGTAGACATTATTGTTGGCTGTTTAAATCACAGGCTTGTCTATGAGACGGTAATAACTAAAAAAAAAATAATACAAGATTTTGAAATTTACTTATACTGTCTGTCATATGAGGAAAAACTGACAAAATTTGCTAAATAAAACCATCACTTGCTGTCACAAGACATCCTCGAATGCAGCAGGTAATCTGTGAAAAATGTCAGGTGTATTCACACAAGTGGAACAGAACAAAGCCGAGGAGCTGGCATCTCTGCGAACTGGGTGTCGCCCTGCCTGTTTCCATGCGAATGACGACACCAGTTGGCCAGTCTTCAGCAAACTCGCTGTGGTCAGTCAGCGGCACTGCAAAAGCTTCAGCCACTCAGCTTCCAGTGCTTTGTGGGTGCGGCGCATCTTGAGGCGTTCACTGTCACGTGGGCAACTGGTCGACAGGGCGCTGGTAGCCAAGGCGATCAGTCGTATCGAACTTAGGTAAACCACAGGCAGTCGTGGATGGCTCCTAACTGTGTCTCTGGTCCTGGCTGTCAGGCCGCTGGACCATAAGTTCCCTATTACCTCTTGCCTTTGGTTAAATCTACAGTCACTGCTTGCCAGTCATCCATCCGCCGCCCCCCCCCCCGTCACCACGACTTCCCCAGCTCGCGCACAATTTACAGCCTCATAAAGCAGAAATATGTGTGTGTGTGTCTGGATGGATTACTCCCATGGCTGGTGTTTTGATTTATACTGGGGTTTGTTGGGTGGGGGGGGGGGGCTGCTTCACTGTCACAGTGGTGAGGACTGCCCCCATCAGCCCCCTCCGCTCTAGGGACTGACAGACCATGCCACAGCATTCCAGCAGGGCATTGGAAAGTACAAACAGCCCCTTGTATGTTTGCCTGCGCAAATGTAACCTTTTTGGAATATGGGTCGGGGTTCAAACAAAGAATGTGTCACGTGTGATTGGACCTCCACCCTCCCCGGTGCTTTCTTCCACTGGCAGGAAGTATTTAAGCAACATTTCACGGACTAACACCTGTAGTTTGCTACACATGCCCTGTCATGCTGTTGCTACAGAAACCTATGAAAAAAATTGTGGCTTTGCTGACACTGACATTATGATAACGTTTGCCCCCCTTTTGCTTACATATGCAAGTTCGTTAGCAGCACACAGAACAACTCGTTACACGCATCACAATGGCCCGGATGTGCGCTCCTGAAATACACACAATTTTCTAATAACCGTGCCAGTGCTAACTAGCAGTCTCTTTTGTCTGTAGTGCTAGAAATTGTCGCTGTCAGTTCTTTGCAATTAGTCTCATTTAATTTTTTTGTATAGTATAATAAAATACAGAATGAATAAAATCTCTTAATGTTCTGTAAATATGAAACATTTTCCTTTGATTGTGAAGACCGTGGTAATCATTTTCTGGGTTTGATTATCGTTTCCTGGTCACAGATGAACTTTGAAAACAAAGACCTGTTTGCTCAGATTTTATGGAGACCGCAGTCGTGTTCCGCAGTCGTGTTCCCATCTCCTACAAGCTTGCAAGACACAGTGATGTCACAACAGACAGGTAGACGGGCAGATCGAGGCGTCAGGTGGTTGATGATTAAACACGGGAGAGCAGGTGTAAAGGCAACCTTTGCTATGATTGAGTTGTGTGGGTGTGTGTGTGGGAGGTGTCCCCATCTGAGAGGAGGAGCACCCCACCTTTTCCCAACCTCACCGCTTTGCAGGCCAAACAGTGGTGTGGCCAACGCTGTCTCAGAGGGTGTGACAGGTTAGGATTGGCGAAGTGCCTCACCTGTTGACGAAATGTGGTGTCTAAAGCCAGCGTCACCCCCACACGGTTGTGTCTACCTTCCTCAGTGAGGAGGAGGAGGTGTTGTAGCAGTTAGTTACCTAGATGACACATCCAGTCAGCCTGACCACGTTGTGTATGAAAAAACAGGTGCATGGTAAGCCAGGGTCATTTTGGAGGTCTCACCGTTGCTCCTGCTGAGGAACAGTTATGTTTAGCACAGCCGCCAGAAATGTAGCCTACCTGGACGTTGATATTGTGCCAAACCTGTAACACACCTTATGATGCCATGGCATACTTAAACTAACACACCAAAATGGCAAGGACACCTGTGGTAGCACAGCTGAAAAACGATACACCTGACCTGTAGCACACCTGAGTTCAGAATGAGGCCATTTGCTTCTCTGTAAGTGGTAACCGCCGGCAGCAGCTCATTCTAGAGCAACAATAATGTTATAAACTAAAATGGGTAAAAGCACGGTGTAACACATGAGTCAGAGAAGATCAGTGTTTTGCTTTTTGTCTAGCATAGTCCAAAGATTGTTTTAATGACTTGTTCCTCTGTTTGAGTGCTTTTAAAACTTCTGGATGAATGGATTGTGCTTCTAATGTCTGCCATATGTAGCAGACATCCACATGGCCTCAAGTGTCTTTGTCCGTCCTGAGAAAACAAACCCAGGGCTGGTTATAAAACACAAATCCCTTCTTTGCAATGAGGTGGAGTGCTGGCGATTCCCATCACAAAGCCCAGAAAGGACCACATGGACTTACTTTGGCCCACATGGGCCTCGACTGGCCTGTCTGGCTCCCATCTGGGCTCCCTCTGCTCCAAGGTGACGGACAGCGAACATGTCCGCTTATGTCAAACTTCATCCTGTCTCTGATTTTGTGGGGTCACCCTGGGAACATGTTTTCTGTCCCTGCCCCCTTACCATGCAAAAAAAATCCCGCTCCACAACAAGGCAGGTGAGACCCAACACTGGGTCCAACACGCTTCTCATAAACCACTGCGGTTCTCAGACTGCCGTGTGCGTGTGTGTGAATGTGTAAAATCTGTCTCAGTACAACACACGGCATGACTAGCTATAAAGGAAAAATATAGGTACAAACCTAAAAACACAACTCCTTACAGCAGGTACGTTCTGTTCCATAACATTTTTAAAGATGACTGCAGTATTGCCTCTTAAAATGGTCACCACACACAGGGGTCAGCAGACTGCTAAGGGCTCCTTAAAAGCATGACTGAGGGAATAAGAGACTCTCTCCTTAAAAACAGCTACCGTGTCAGTGTATGAGTTATACAACATAAACTGGAGCTGTATGCATATTTAATGGTGGAGAAAGTAAAGCTAGTAAAACTAAGACAGGACATTGAAGCCCAAAGTTTTAAAAGGCTAAATTCTGTTGCACAGCGTCCTGCCAGACAGCTGGGGTGAGAAACATGTTAAACAGCGTGAGCTGAGACAGGCCACAATGTACTTCAGACAGCCAGCTGGTCACCAAGTGGTTTACCACTGCGTAGAAGCATTTAACCACGCTGGCCGTCGGTAATAAAGGGAACTTGTAAGATCCTGTGACTTCTGCCCTTGTACCCTCCTTCACGTACTGGACCAGCTCGCTAGGGTTCTGAAAGGTCCCGTTCCCTCACTGAGGCCTGCTTCTTGCTCACTCATGGATCGCTCAAAAAGAGAAGGGTGACGCCAGCGATTCAAATCCAACGGTTTTCCTTGTGCTTGGTTCCCCATTCATTATCAGGACCGACACTGTTTCTTTGTTTTGCTTGTTCAAACACAGCAGGCCGTCAACTCAGGGAGGCGAAACCGTGATGCTGATGTCACTACTGAGCCGTCAATCAGCATCAAGCATCACACTTCACACTCCGGCCAATCACGTGTTTTGGCCTAACCGGAGACCGAGTCTCACTTTGCCATCGACGAACACAAAACAGCGATTTAACCGTCTCCGTGGAGCCTCAATGTCGCCCCACCGGCTTGCTGTTTAGTCTCTGTGCGATTCTGGAAGGTCAGATATTCAGTTCGTGTTATGAGCTCCATCCTGATTCAACTGTTTGGAAGAAATAATGAACTGGGCAGCCTAGGTTGAAGTGATGTCACTGATAGCCTGGGGGGGGGTGGGGGAAATAAAAAAACAAGGAAAATTTCAAAAAAAGGAAAATAACGGGCTGTAAACGTTAATAAAAGCGGGA
>JABJVR010000065.1:1035033-1047259 GCA_025773905.1 Chitala chitala
CCTCCCCCCCCCCCCCCCCCCCCCCCTCCCCCCCCCCACCCCCCCCCCCCCCCCCCGGGCCGCCCGCCCCCCCCCCCCCCCGGGGGGGGGGGGCCTCCAAAGAACACGACTCTGCAGATGGGACATCCATGGATATTCAGGGGGAGTCAGCTGTCTTCAAGGCCTGCATATTGTTGGGCTTTTTTTTTTTTTTTTTTGGAAGGGGGTGGGCAGCTGATTACAATGGAGTGACACATATGAAAAGTCCAGCTGGGGGGAGGTATAAAACACCCTCTCCCCTCCCCCACCCCGCACCTTCTTCTGAATTAAGCCAAAGCTACCACAGATGCTCAGTCAAAAGTTGTGGATACCCCTGTGGCCCATTGATGAATTACAGTTTTGTCCAAAGCGAGATAAACCTTAGCTCTTTTCTGTTTAAAAATGCTGAGCATTTCCCCTCAACAGTTAGGCTTTCTGTCTGAGCTATGAGCAGGCAAGTTCCACACTGGCCCGCTACTGCCAACGTAGGAAACTGCACCAAAAGCTCGCTTACATTTTTTTGAAATTGCTTTTCAAACTATTGCCACCAAACTTTTTTATACCCTTCTCTCTACATAAAGCAGTTGATAAAAAAAAAAAAAAAAAAAAAAAAACAACGGAAAAGAAAACTGCATGATCTGCAAGGTCATGTTCAGGGCCTGGCAGAGACCAACCCTGAGAAAAGAGCAGAGTGTTTGTTTAACAGACGTACCTCAAGGTTGCGAGGAGGAGTGCAAAAACCATTCCTGAACTTCTACTAAAAGTATGAATCCTTCTACCAGTATCCTCATACACACTGTATAAAACATATGCACCTACATACACACATGCTAACGTGTGAATCAGTGATGTTACCACAGTAATCTGGTTCAGGTCAGGCGTAGCTGTTCTGAAACTTCCACAACTGTGTTGTAAACATGTTGGGCTCCCTGACACACACCACGAAACTATGGGCCAGACTTTCATGTGCAAGGTGGAATGCAGGTGGAATAGCCTGTTGTCCTGTCTCATCTGGTCCACAGAACCGGCCCCTTTACAGCTTGCTAGTGGAAGGCTGGACCCAGATGAACTCGGGTTTGACTCTGTGTTCTGGCTGTAAATTTTCACACACAATTCTGGAGTCACAAACAGCCACCGACCCACCCGAGAACACACACAAAAAGTGAAATGTGACAAAAAGGCCTTCCGTGTTTCTCTGATGATTATCGTCCTTTGGTTAGAAAAGTCTAGACAATCGACCTTTTTTTTTTTTTTTGCTTTATGACTTTTTCTGCCATTGTATCCCCAGCAAAAATGGACGTTTCTAAAACCTTTGTGCAAGTTGCCGCTTCAACCCGTCAGAACAAACGACCACCCCTAAGCGCTGCGATAGGATCAGGGTGACGAAGGGGTGAAAAAAAAAGAAAAAGACACATGCACTCACGTTCACATCTACCTCAGGTGACCCCAAAATGGAAGCCATGCATTGGAGGGGATTTTGTCTGTGTTGCCTGTGATCATGTAACCCCCCCTTCCTTGGTCTTTAAAACTTTTCAAAAAATTTTTTTAAATAAATAAGTAACCCCCTTAAAGAGTCAGACCTAGTGGTTTTTTGCTGCATTTTCAGCACCCATGTACCGTACCTGGCAATGCCAAGGTAGCCACCTCTGTTTACTCTTGGTGGGTCTTAAACGATTCTGCTTTGCTTCTAGTCTCTCTTCTAGTCTAAAATTACTACTTCACAGAAAGCAGGGGAAAAACTATCTTCTGCCGTTCCTCCTTATGGAAAGTGGTCCAGTTTCGGTTTGCTTGCATCAGCGTTGCACACATCATCGTTAAGATCTGCTCAGGGCCGGCCTACACGGGCTAACACAAGTCCAGCACTCGAAACAGAATCGTATCAGGCTGATCTGTTGCACGTACACCTCGACACAGAGCCCTTCCTGGGCAGACTGGGTAACCATGCAGAAAGGCGTGGAGCGATATGTTTCCACACTGTATCAATATTTATTTCACTCTGTTGCTCTCTAGCCTAGCCTCGGCGCAGCTACTTGCTGGAAGCCCCAACTAAACACCTTAAACTGCCATGACATTGAGTATAGCTGGATATTTCCTCACACATTTGGCTTTGACTGTAGTCAGACTTTATTTTCCCTGCCATTTTAAATGGAAAATAGGTCAAAGCCATTGTATATGAACTTTCTAGGCTTATCAAAAGCTCGATCCACTAATTAGCTAAATGCAGCTATTTGAGCAGGCAGCAGAACTGAACAACTATTCCATTTTCACCAAAAAAGGCAGAATCGAGCTGAGAGACACACTGGCTTCAGTGTCCTTCAGGACTTCTGAAGGACACTGAAGCTTCTCAGGAACATCAGCTGGAACTTCTCAGGAACATCAGCACGGCCAGCCATGCTTCAGCGTCATCCAGGTGATGGAACAGAGGTTCTCACACGTGTGTGTGTGTGTGTGTGTGTGTGTGTGTGTGTGAGACACAAACACATTGTTCGGGGGGGTGGGGCAACAGTGTAACACACTCTCGACCGTGCTCCAGACATCTGAGTGAGCCTTTGGGCAGAGCCCTCTGAAACACAATAACTTCCACGCAGCTAAGCGATTAATCTTCATTAAGCTTTACTCCTGTACTTCCAGCGGGAGCCCAGGCAAACATCACCGGCACTTGAAGACAATGCATAACACAATGTGGTACAGCGCTCTGCACTTGACAAAAGGCGAACATGACCGTGGGCGGAGTGTAAGAGCAACGCACTGAATGTGACACGAGCGACAGCCTATTGTTCGAGCTGTCACACTTACGGCTTTAGGTGTTTGGGTGCTTTCGCCTTCTCACTCTCTGCTTTGCTTTTAGTGAGTTTAAAGTTGGTTTTTGATTTTGTGGTTTGTGGTCATGAACATTCCGAGCTGCCAAAGCCGTAGATTGTCAAGACTGAGCAGAACGTGTTAAACACACGAAACACAAAACCAGAACGAGTGGCTATTTGTAAAACTACCTGTGTACTTACACCACATTTTGCCCTCCCTTTATACTTCAGTCATCATCCTTTTTTTTTTATTACCTCAGTTGTCTAGTTCCACTGTACTGAGTTTGTGTCTGTTCATATTTGGGGAAAAAAATGCACTGAAATTCTTACACACACACACGTGACAATAAACCAGAATCTAAAAATCTGGTTTTACATCCAGACGTTCTGAAATCGGGTTCAGTTTGCTAAATCCCACCACACATCCTTTCCAAACATGTTCAAACAGGAGTCCTGAAGTTCGTTTCAAGTTCCACTCATTGTTAAATGTTTAATAATTTATTAGTTTTTAGGGAAACACCACACAGTCTGTCCTTTTTCCTCTTTAGTACAATAAAAAAAGAAAAAGCAGGTCAAAGGCCTCTGACTGTGGCCAAGTTAGTAAATGAACCTTCAGCAGTTTTCTAGTAAGAAAAACCATAAAAATGAGACGTTATTTACTCACTGAGAATACAGCCTTATCGAGAGTGACTTGCATGGTGTTCAGTGTATAGACTTTGCTCATTTACACATACAGGTGTTGACCGTACAGCTTCTATGCTTGAGCACCTCAGAAGCACAAAACACTTATTCCTACTGGCAGTTAAAGCAAACAGCGGTTGAAGTCATACAAAACCTTGTACGCAGCCATTTGCGTGGTACAGAATTATGAGAATCTCTCAAAGCTGGAAGTTGGATTCAACCCACAAAATGCCATCTCGTCAGCTTCACCTGACTGTTAAAATTGGGGGAGGGGGGTTCACCACAAAACCCCTGGGCAACAAGTTAACCCCCGACCCCTAAACGTAGTTTCCTGAATGGTCATTTTGACAAACCGGAAAGGAACACAAAACAATAATGTGAAAGGCTGGCCTCTGTGGGTCCAATTCACCAGAACCAAAATGTATGTATTGTGTAAAGCAGGTAAACATATAGAGGAACACACTCAGACACCCAAAAGACCAGACAGCATTTTCACACATTTGCAATGACTTATCCAGTCATGGTCCTATATTCCATAGAATTATCTCCACAACATCCACTGTGTTCAGCTCACTGTGTTCAGCTCTTTTCACATCTCCACTCAGCACCCTCTAAAATGTCATTCAATCCAGAGATCTTCTGCAAGGTTTCCTTCAGAAAAGAATGCCATTTCTACATGTTGGGCTACAGGAAGGTGCTCATTGTCTGGGTTACAGCCACGCTGGACCCTGCCTCTGTAATCGCTGTATCTCTGAAGACCTTGCCAGGCAAAAAAAAATTTGAATAGCAGCACCAGTTTTGGCATAACTTGTGAAAATCACGTACACAGCCTCTCAAAACCTCACAACATTTTCCACTACATGAACCGCACCACAGTTCGAGTCTGTTCTATATTTCTTTAATATATGCACAAATTCCATTTGAGTGCTTTCTGCGACACTTTGTCAGTGTGCATGGCATCTTTGCCTTTGCCCCCCCCCAACCCCTTTCAATTCATAAACATGTCACATGACCTAAAGTGTAAAAGGAAGTAAAAGCAGATTTGTACATTTGAGAGAGTGACGGAACCAGCGAGGTCCAGCTACTCCGGCCTCCCTGCTTATGACATGAATTCACAGCTTCGTTCTTCATCACATCTTTTCTGCTCTGACACTTCCTGGCCCCACACGTTTTGTTCTGTTTCTGAGCAAAGGTACAAACCACACCATTCAACACACATGCAAGCTCTGGTACGTCAGGACACCTACAGCTGGGTGGGAAGACATTCATGTATATTTGTTCTATTTACATACAAATATCACCATGATTTAAAAGTATTCAATAGTGGCCTGTAAACCTCAGCACTGCCACAGTTTAAGTTTCCTTCTTAACTAAAGGATACCGCTCCTTGGTTTGTGTTTACCACACTCAAGTGGAAAGATCTAACCTGAATGGCACCCTCAAAGTATAATACACACATAACCGTAAAAAAAATCTGAAATAAATATGCTAACGTAGTCACACTACAAGTGGCTTGTCTCAGTAGCCCAATCAGGAGCAATTGAAATAGCTATGGGCAGAGTATGGGGATGTGCCATTCAGAGACATTCTGGGGGGAGGGAGGTTAGCTGCAGCTGTCAAAGATGTCACAGTGACCCACGATACCGGGTCAGGCACCTGACACTGCGGGGCAGCCACCCCCCTCCTGCTACCTCTGGCGGGGCTGCCTTGTGTCACAGCTCAACACGATGCAGAACTTTCACCCCGGCCAGGGGCAGCCACGCTGTCACAGCTCGATGCAAAAGACACAGGCGTATCATTCCAGCACGCGGCAAGAGGACGCGTCAATCAGTAACGAGGGTTAACTGCCCTGTCCCAGACACGTGGCTCGAACCAGTGCACTTACTGCCGCACTAAAGGGGGAGGGGCCAGATATTCAAATTAGACGTGCACAGTTATTATGCGGTCCTTATCGGCCACGCCCCTGCTCGTTAGCTGGAAACCACTCACGGCACCTGAACAGTCAAGCGGGTAATCATTAACAACTAAAAGCCCGTTTCAAATTTCTGACTCAGGATATTTTATGAAGTAACTCCTGCTCCCTCAATTTAGAATGATGTCAGTTTTCAGGCATCAATCAAATTATTACCTTACCTCGGCATTAAAATACCCCAGGGTGCCATCAAAAATTATGTAATCAGTGCTTTTTCTTCGTTGGCTGAAATTAAAGTCTACACAAAGATAAGCAAACTAGTGAAAAACATTGCCTAGGAGGTTGAGGTTACATGACAAATAAGTCCATACAGCCTTCTTAAGCTCTTCCAAGTTCCATAAAGTTTCAGAAAATTGCCTCAGTCAAGGTCTCCAGCCTGCAATAATGGTCCACCACTGTTTCCAAGGTCAAAACGAGAATATGGGCTGTCTGCTTCTCTCCCTCATCTTGTGTCCTTGCCTCCCCAATGAAAGGGAGAAAAGCATCCTCGAAAGACACCTTCATGGGGTCCAGGTTTCTATACCCCCCCCCCTCCACCCCCACTTTTATATTACTGTGTAAACAGGGGTAGGAGGACTCCGGGATAGGTGAGTCTGACCCAAAGGTGACCTGCCCCTCCCCCAAGCTTCACCTCCTGCTAACCTCAAGGTGGGGCATCAAGGAAAGAACTTGCACATTACTGTTGAAAGACAAAGCATAACACACTAACCACAGTAAAACAAATAGGTTTTGTATACAGGATGTGTGGTCTGAGCTGCATTGAAGAAGCAGAATCTTACACTTGTGCTTGCACTATGCACTTGGTGCCTTCAAATTCTGTACAGAATCTCCACATTTGAAAGAGAAACAACCCAATAAAGCACTTCCACTGACAGCAGGAGTATGGGGGGGGGGGGTGTTTGGGGCTAAACGCTGAATATTTGGGGATGTGTCGTAAGTCTGCACGGTAACACAGCCGGTCCTCAGCTGAGAGTCCCCGCACTGCCCTGAGGACTGGTCACGTCTGTGTGCCCGCATCTAAGCGGGTTCAGTCATGCAGTGTGAAGCATCTGTGTGACAGTGTTTGGCATTATCCATCACAGAAGGATAACCCATCGCCTGAATGCTAGCAGGGCTCTGCCAAGGTCCTCATGTTAGGGTTTAGTGTAATTATAGAGAACACAACCCACCTTCTGCTGACAGTATGCTCCTAACACAGAAAAGTACTGAGCACTTAAATGTCGGAACCCACTGTGTGTAACCGTTTCACAAGTGGACTTCTGTGGCCAAAGGGCTGATCCCAGATCAGTGTGGACAGACAGATGAAGGTGTGTCGCCCGGGTTCACTGTAACCGTCACCGTTACACCCCTCTGCTTCTGTGTAAACTCTGTGTTTGCCCCCTGAGGGGCAGCTGTCTCTGACTAACCCCCCCCTTCACAGTCCCATCGTCTGTCACCCCGCTCCCCCCCCCTCGCCCCCCTGCTGTACATCACTGCCAGGTCGGCATCACCTCGCAAACGTCCCCTGTGCACTAACTTTATGGTATTAACACAAGAGAAGAGCCCCATGTCAGCACAAAACAGCAACTGGAGAAACCACAAAGCAGCTCTGCGACCTCACAGAAAAGCCGTATTTACGTGTTGCTGTTCGTACGGTAAAGACAAGGGATCAAAGGAAGAGCAAAAAAAATTAATGTGGTCATGATGCAAGACACTTCTGAAGTAAACAGCAATACACTGGGACAAAGGAGGGAATACCAACAGTAATCTTCACCCCCCACCTTCCCCAAAAATCACGAGCCACCACTCTACCTCTGGCCTCCCCCACGCAGACACGAAGTCACGCGGCTTTGCTCGCTCGGACAGCTTCCCCAGGTGCGCTTTTTCACACGCCGCCAGGACAAGAGGTCCCCGACACAGGTGGCGCTCAGAGGGGACGTGAGCAGGGCAGGTGAGACGTTCTCAGGTGGCAGGTGAGCCCCCCCACCGCCAGCAATGCTCAGAGAAGCAAGATAAAGCCACGGTCACGCTGAGGTCAGCTGATTCACCTCACACACAATGACCTAAAATCAAACGAAACTAGGCGAAGCAGGAGACCCATCACCTGACAAATCATCTATCATTAATTAAGGAGGCGTCTGGGTGCAATTTATACATGTGTGATTTCTGGTTGATTCCTGGATTCCTTTTCTTTTTCCAGTCAGACGAGTTCAGCCAATCAAACGCTGACGACATTATCCTGCCGATGGCCCAAGCTCGTCAGTTCTGAGCTAATCAGGACTTTGCAACAGTGCGCGCAGACGTTGGTGACACAGATAATTTAATCAGGTCTCGGATGAGCTCGATGCTGGAGGTTCCCCTCGAGGCCGTGGCACATATTTCAACCTCGGAGGGCCGTGCCCTGCCCCCCCACCTTGCGGGCAAGGCCGGATCCCCAAGCCCTGGGTCAAACCAGCAGGGCGAGCTTCTGGCACCACCTGGCAACCCACGACCTTGAGTAGAGATCTCGGCCCCAGCCTATCTGAGACGAAACAGTAACTTTAAAGACCTTAAAAGAAAGGAGGGGGGAAAACTTAGCAAGTGGGGGGGATCAATACTCCGAAGTCTATCACTAGCAAGCCTGTATGAGTTGAACAGTGTGACCCCTGGAAAAAGTTAATGGCTAACCTCTTTATCTACTCCTAAAAAATCTGGGGGTTGTGCCTGTGTCCAACAGACAACATGCAAATAAGACTGGGCCTCACCATCCTGGAACAACAGGTATCATGCCAGGCTAGTGCCAGGGCCCGTTTAATCAGTGGCCACAATATACAATTCTGAACCTAACAGATCAATCTAAGGCTGGGACAGTGTAATTTTAAACAACTGCACCTACTGGACAAAGCAGCACCACAGGTGTTGCTAAGAAGGCAAAACAGAGTCAACTATTGAGTTTAGACAGCAAACGGATTTCCATATTTAAATGTCCAGTTGAAAAGCATACAGAGCAGCGTTTAAGTACGAACTGGTCAAAATATCAATCAAGGAAGCTATGAGCACCCGGCTCCTGGCTTCAGCTCAGCTTCTCCATTGCCTGCTCGCAAACGAACATGTTTACACTCAACGAGGCACAGAAAAACAGCCGACCTCCTCACCTGGTGGACGCTGGTGAGAACGACGCAGCCGCTGGGGGAAGAGACGGCACACAAGGTCAAGAAATGATTAAACTGCTCTCTATGCAGCCATCAGAAAAAAATGTACATACATACGTATATATGTATGTATATAAATTATATACGTGTGTGTGTGTGTGTGTATACATACATGAAAACACACAATGCTGAAATCAAGATAGAAGGCAATGTCACAAGGGACACAAATCTCTGATGGCCTCCAGGACCCATTTACTGCATAAGCAAAGGTTGTACTTGGAGAAGTTTATTGAATTATTAAATAAGCAATTATGATAACTCGCTGTTTTAAAGATAATAGAACGATAAGGTTTCCTGCATTCACGCTAACCTTAAATGGGCCAATTCCATCGCTTGGGCGGTGGGGGGGGTCTTTATGCTTGGTCATATTAGTGTGGCTTCTAGTTGTGCGTTGAGATAATGCAGAGGGGATTCAAATCTTTATAAATAAAAAGTTAAAATGACAAAAAACTATCTGGAAATGACTTCTTTCAGCTAGCAGCATTTTATCAAAGATCATAAACCACGAATAACTACATATTGATAAAGGCAGTTTAAAGTGCCGTAGCAATGATAACATTTGCGCTATAAACGTGGCCACGGGCTTGAGGCTCAAGCATCAAACTGCAATCGCATACGACCGCCATGGATAGGCACATCAGGAAGTCACACTCCTCTCGTCAGCCAATCGGGAGTCAGGGACAAAGGTCATCAACCTCTTGTCAAAGGCTTTTATACCTGTATTCAGTTGACAACTTGGTAAACATTGTATTACATGACAAAAAAAAAGTGGGAGTATGAGTACTCTCTAAAGGTTTTAAACCACCAAAAATAAATATAGAAAATAAATAAAATGCACTGATTTCCAAATATGTGTGTATTTTCACACTTTTCTAATATAAATCCTGTAATAGTTATAACCACCATAATCAGCATCCAACCAATATGAATGTACAAAAAGCCAATTCATTCACAGGGCAGCTGATAATCAAGTGATAACCGAGCTAGCTGTGGTAGCTTGGCACACACATCGAAACCGACGGGCAATGCAGTTTGGAAAGCGTAGAGCTCGGATCGCATTTCTACCTTAAATAGAGTACCTGCTTATCAGCGTGTGGCTGAACCTTCCACAGGCCTGTCTAGAGCAAACAACTCCGTAAGTACCCGAGACGTTATCTAATTGTATTTCACCATTTGTGTCTGCTCTCGAAACTATTAAAGTCAAAGTCATTTCAAAACTGCTCAAGCACTTTTCCCGTGATCCATCAAAAACCAGCCATGATTCCAGGAAACCATTTCAGTTGTTTTCTAGTTCTCGCGTCTTGGAGCCCAAAACAAAGATTGGGGGGGGGGCGGTGGATTTGTCCTGGACATAGTTGGCATTTTTTTTTTTTTTTTAAAAGAACCACCATGCTACACTAGCTGAGGGGGGGGGGAGGGTTGGGTGAGCCAGTGTCGCAAGCAGTATACCTGCTTTGCCACAGTTAGGCCCACACTCCCGTTCTACCGCTACCAGAAAAGACCAAAGAACTTTGCGCCAGTCAATGACAATAAAGCAATCTGCGGATGTGATCGCAGCCGTGCCTAACGAAGGATAGGGCGTGTCAAACATGACCACGTTATTGCTTTAGAGCGTAGGCGAGTCCATTTGTAGGACAAACTCCACTCTTGTTTTCTCTTCTCCCAACCTACAATGTGCCTGTTCACACAGACTGACCTTTGAACTGACTATTGTAAAGACCAGCAATATAGCGTGTGTGTGTGTGTGTGTGTGTGTGTGTGTGTGTGTGTGTAAACATTTGAGAATGTGTCCATAATATGGGGAACCTCAGTGCTCTTGTTAAACCTGTTAACAGTTGGGAAGGGTGCAATATAAAGATAAATTCAACTAAAGCAAATAAAGCAGAATTTGGATTTTTCAAAGCTGCCAGACAGTTGGTCATGGTTACCGTGGTTACAACAGAGGCTGTTACAGTTACCTGAAAACTGCACACACATTCCAAACTCTACCGACACACTACAGTGAAGACAGATGAGAAGCTGAGTCCATTTGGCTGAAAGTCCTTGGCTATTTCAAAGTATTTCTCTCACCTTTGCTGGTGCAGTGATAAACTATTTTGGGGGTAAGATTCCATAACATCTTTCACAGTACCAGCACTGGTAGTGTCTTTTCACAGTATGGATTTAAGGTGACCAATCCCAGGCCAGTGACAACATGTTCCCATTTCCTCAGTCGGGAACACGGTGTACTTTCTTCGTACGCGGCTGCTGGCCTTCCTATCTTACCCTGCTGTAAATCAGATGCCTAAACCTTGAAATTATAACAGATTAATACTGTAATTCCAAGAAGTCCATTGTGAGCAATCCAAACCGGAGATTTTAGTTTTTTTTCTTTTCAGCACGTTTTTTTTTCTCCATGCACAGAAAATTAACGTTTGTGCCTTCCTCCATCGCAGGACACGCACAGTAAAAATTTTAACTCTTCAAAGGTCCAAAAGCTAGATTGCTCGAGGGTGGGGGGGGTCAAAGTCGGGGTGTATCTGCCCTGTCCACGGACCCCCCAGCGGGAGACCTGCGTTATCAGCGACACTACAGGAGGTGGAATGAAGTGCAGTACAAACACGGGCAGGGAGCGCGGGCCCGGGGGGGGGCACTGGCCTAGGGAGGTGCCCTGGGAGATAGTGCCGTCTCCAGCACCCCGGCTGTGTAGGGCCTGCTGCTCAGCGTGACAAACGACAGGCCTGGGGGGGCGGGCTTCTGACCTGGGGGGCTGGGAAAAGATAAATGTCATAGCCCCTGGAGTTTCCTCCTTCACAGCCCCGAAGCATTTCTCCTGCTTCATCCGCCAGGTTCTCTCCTTCACGCAGGTATTCGATAAAGACAAGAGGACCGGGAAGATACACCCGACTCATCTTCCACGCAGCGCCCATCACACCGTCACCCAGAGGTGCTTAAAGAGGCCGGACCAAACAACGTGCCACATTTTCAAGGCCTGAGACCCATGCTGTGACAAACAGCTGGAGGGAGCTCATTAACATGGAGTCAGGACCCCCAGAAGCAGCAGAAGTAGTTAGCATTTGGCCCTTCAAATAAATAAACATACGCAAAACAGTTAACATTCTTCTATTATTTGAGCAACAAATTTAATGAAACTTAAGTAAGGAATATATGTCATAAAACTGACACGGACTCATCGGCGACACATTGCTGTAACGTTTCTTTTCTGGTATGCTTGTGTAAGAATGTACTTCCATGTTTCTACATGTGAAAACACCGTTGGCTTGAGCAGCACCAGAGACGGCCAAGTGACAATGCCTGCCCCCCCCCGGGGGTCGCGGGGGGCGGGCTGACGCTGCAGGAGGTAACCGTTGCCCCCCTCCCCCGTCCCAAACACGACTCCAGACAGAGGCTTGTTCTCACAGCCATACGGTTACAGAACTTTTATTTTGAAAGAGATCTCCTTTAAGGGCGCTTAGCAACACAGAGCAAACTGCTTTCATGAGACACGTGCTACATCGTGACGCAAACACTGATGTCAATATAATGGAAACATAATTTCACAAACAAAAAAAAAAAAACAGGGGGGGGGGGCACCATCCAGAGGC
>JABJVR010000065.1:1053004-1069900 GCA_025773905.1 Chitala chitala
GGGGGGGGGGGGGGGGGGGTTTTTTTTTGTGTATGGTTGTGTTGTGGGTGTGGGGTGGTTGGGGGGGTGTGGGGGTTGGTGGGGTGGGGCGGTGGAAGAGCAGCGGGGGGGAGGGGGGGGCATATCTTGTTTTCTCTGATGACAAAGCAACATGCCAGAGAGGAGAGACAAGAGACGTGAAGGAAGACACTGCTAATGTCCACTGCGTCCTGGGAAAGGCACACACACCACGCAAGTCCTGACTCCTATGAGCCCAGGACAGCCAACAGCCCCAGGGCTTACTACAAGAGCTTTCTGCCTCTTAACAGCATTTGTCCAAGCCACGGCTTCAGAGGATTTTGGGGAAAGCGCTTCAGTGCATCTCCCAGCGCGGCAATAGAATGTCGGGCGAGGATAAGCAACACCCAGATTACCACCAAAGCCTGGGCTTCATCACACATCACGGCGTGGGTAAGGTTGGGGGGGGGGCACTGTTCACTTCGTTGTGCTAGTTAAACCGCCTGAGCTGAAACGGCCGTGAGTGACAGAACCGCGACCCCAATTCCGCTTTCCCGCGGCCAGGTGAGCGGACATCTGAGGACCGCTGACCTGCACTGAGCCGGTGCTGTCGATAAAGGCCACCCTGGACATCGCTGTGCCACGCTCTCAAGAGCTCCGGAGCAAAAGAACGGAATAAGCCCTGCACCAGTGCCATCAACATATTTTAACCACGTAACATCATCCGGAGCGTTTGCTTGAGTCTGCTAGACCCTAATAATCCACCCCGAGACAAGTTAAAAATAACAGCTATAAAGGACAGCACAGGAGCACAAGCACGTGTGCAGTGCGAGAAATGACCAACCGCAAGGCTGCGTGAAACGACAACTACTGTAATCTCCAACAAAAACCCCTGCCAGTCACGAAGCTAATTAGGGAACCGGCGCGATCACATGCCCACACTTGAGGAAGCTTCCTTAGTGTTCAGCTCCTGTACTTCCAGAGGTGCTCTTTAAAACGGCCTAAAAAGACATGGAGCATATAGGGAGGACCAGGGTAAAATCGGTTTTACAGCCTGCCCCACCGCATTCAGTCAGCAGCAGGTGAGCGACATCCAAAGGACTCCTCTGCTCAACACCCATTGATCCTCACGTGTCTCGTCGCGATCCAGCCAATTATCGCCCGTGTCAAACTCACGTGCTACCGCAGCCATCAATGGAGTCGATTTTACACCAGGCCAAGAGGGAACGCTTGGCAGAGGTGCTTGCGTTACGGCTCTGATCTCGCCCAGCGGTAACGGCGTACGCCCAGTGCGATTTCTCAAGTCCTCACAGTGACACGCAATGTTTACCTCCTTCTGCCATGGGGAACGTCCCGGGAAACCTGAAATTTGTCCCCCCCCTTCCCAATGCATAATACATTGGTATTGGCAGGGTTCGTTTAGCAGATGATTACCACAAAGTATCCTGGGATAGTCCAGCTCTTTGAAGCCAGACACGTGAAACAGCAGGCGCTGGCGGGCAAGACCGCAGCCAACAGCGGCAAATCCACCTGGAATTCACGCAAAAATGCAAGCCCTTCCTGCCCCCATCACCCATACACGCAAGCGGGTTGATAACAGCACTCGGTACGGCAAAATACAAGCTGTGTAGTGATGTTAAAAACAGAATATGTCCCCTGAATCACATCGCTCCGGCTGCAGGTGTGAAAAGAGCGAGCCAAGTTACCTGGGGTTCCCTCGGAGAGCGGCGTGGTGCAGGGCGTTAAAGCCGTTGTTGTTGGTGATGGTCACATCCGCACCCGCCTCCAGCAGAACAGACAGCATGTCATCCCTCTTTTTGCTGATGGCGTCATGGAGTGGGGTGTCGCCCTCTGAATCCTATTGGGGAGGCGAGGGAAAAACAACAAGTTAGTAACCCCTGTGACTTCTAGAGTTCCCAAGCTGAAAGTGCCCGTGAACCTGTCCTACATGTTGTCGAACGTTCTGACGCTATCGCGGCATAGAGCCAACAGGTCCAAGTTGGGGGATGGACCCAAAAACCAGGGGCACAATATTGTTCCACATCTGTCTGAGGCTCTCCCCTAAAACCCTGTGTATTCTCTGCTCCAACAAAGCCGCCTTTCACGAGCTAATTATGAAAACCAGCGTGAAAGACGGCACAGCCAAGAGGCTGAAAGGCCGTTAACAGCCAATCTTAGAATGGCAACTGGAGTCAATGGCACCAAGTCTCTAAAACGGCAATTTGTCTGAACAATTTTTCTTGCCAAGTCAAGACACAGAGAGAACTCATATACCGCAGTACTGCGGAGAGGATGTCAAACTACAGGAAGAGAGATCATCGCATTAATATCTGCCAAGTGGGCCCCGGACCAGCGGGTCAAGGAGGAGTAACCGCTGATGGGGAATTTATCTCAGGGCTTAAAGGGCAAAACCTCAATCCTCTAGTATCTTCCTCTCTGGCTGCTCAATGCCTCAAAGCAATGCGTTCACGGGAACATAACACAAGGCCGACGCCCAGTCCAGACGTGGGAGCACTTTCACATTATTCTTAAACCAGTTACAGAACTGCAAATGCAATTTTAAACACTAACAAAGGAAAGGAAAACATGCAATACAACTTATGAGTCAACGCCTATGGAACGCCTGGTCAGACAACACGCGGGAGTGCAAAGACTACCTGGAGGCTCGGGTGACAGCCGAAATCCAGCAACGTCTTCACCACCTGCAAGTGGCCCTTGTTGACAGCGATGTGCAGGGGCGTTTGGCGGCGCTTGTTCCGGGCATTAAGGTCAGCGCCGCCACGGTGCAGGACCTCGATGACAGAGCCCTCGTCCCCAAAGGCTGCGTGATGCACTGCCCGGTCACCGTCTTTGTCCTACAGTCAGATCAAAAACGAAAAAGTCTGCTCTCACCACAGTGCACCCTACAAGCTGCAGGGTAGAGAAAGAGCATGATGAAAGCTTTGTAACCACAATAATACATTTCATTTATAAAGGTGCCTTTCCAACACTCAAGGTCACAGTACTGAAAAGAAAACACAACAGATGTCATAGTACTCCGATAAAATTCTATATAAACTCAATCAGAAAGAAAACACACTTCTAAAGACATGGGTCTTAAGGTGAGATTTAAATACGGTCAGGTGGTGTGTCAAAAACAATCATGTATATATTTTTTTACCAATAAAAACACATTTTTCTTCCTTATACTGAACATACCAAAAACCTTATTTTACTTCCAAAGCAACCTTAAACTGGAGCATGTCTTGCACAACAGCGACTGAGAAAAAGAGTCTACGTAGGAAGGAAGCATGATGCATAGAGCCATAAAGCCCATTTACTACGCAGGTACGTTTAATAATAACGGAAATCATAACAAAATAGATCACCATATTTAATCAACTGTTGTGAAGGACACTCTGAAAATAAACTGAACAGAACTGATACGATTATAACAAATATGGCCGTTAAATAACACTGTTCTCCAGGCTTAACAAGGAGCTTGGCTGTAGGCAGACGTAAGAACTGTATGCTATTAGCTTTGTGCCAGGGCTCTGTGGCAGAAACAGGACCTGCCCTGCCCACCACCACCGCCGCCGCCCCCACCCACAGGCCCGTGCCTTTAAAGACCACCCCTCATCTTTAATTGAACCAATATTTAACAATATCGTCTTGCATTCCCTTAGCAATGCTCTGAATTATGCATGTCAGGCTGAACAAACAGCGCATTAGCATAGCGCTCCCAAGCTTGTCAAAGGCAAGGGAAGTGTCGATCCTCAGGGAAGCAGCCTGATCAAAACCTGGTGGCATGTGTGTGTGTGTGTCTGTGCCCGTGCGTGCGTGTGCGCGCACCTCAGCCTCCAGGTCGACGCTGTACTTCAGCAGCAGCTTCAGGACGTCGACGTGGCCGTTCTGACTGGCCGCCTGCATGGCAGTGTGGCCGGCACACTGCCCGTTCACCTGGGGGGGGGGCAGAACAACACAAACCCATTCATAAAGTGAGAGTACCACACAAGGGCGAGCGAACAAATCAGGGAACTGATTTCGAGACGTGGGCACGATCAACACCCTGAGCCATCAAACCGAAACGGTTTGCGTGATCGATTAACAACGGGAACACAGACGGGTTTGCAATACAAATTTAAGGAGCTGAAATACTCGAGAAAAACAAATCATTTTAACTGGCTACTCAAGTGTGCGCATGATGACGTCCGGGCATAACCGCACTGCATGTTCTGCCACATTTGATTTAAACATTAGATGTTTAACCGAGTCATTTGCAGGGAGTTGGGGCAACAGATTATCACGCAGTTGTCACAGTAACAGCGACCAGTAAAGTGAGAGGCGCCTCCTGATGCGCATTTGTTTACCGGGCAAATGAATCATCCCATAACCTTTCTCTGGCTTGAGATGACATTTTAAACTGTGGTCTTCCTCTTAGGTAGCTACATTAGTCACGTCCCTGAGCGGATGAACACGGCGCAGGGGTGTAGAAACGCTCCCAGAACGAGAGCGGAAAGGTCACCGTCCATTAGCAGTGCAGCCACACGGCGCTGGGGCAAAGGAGGGGCGGGGCCAGAAAGATTGGGGGGATGGGGGGGGGGCGGTTGACGACCGTGTTCTTGAACCCAATTCCCACCAAGGCTACTGTCAGGGGTGTGAAATGAAGAGTCAAAACCCACCGCCTTCTCAAATCCAGAGAGGGAGAGGGAGAAACTGAGCAATCTGTATTTATTCAGTGTCACTTCTGCTCAGAACATGCGGCAAATGTGCAGAATGTCCCCCCCCACACCCCTTCTGGAGCTGAACCTACACCCTTCAGCCAGGCCAACACTTTTTTTTTTTTTTTTTTTTTTTAATAAAACAGCATGCACTTTCCAAAAGGGTTTTTTGTTGAGAATTCTGACACCTGGATTTATGTTGCGGCAGCTGACTGCAGGCTCAAGGCAGCGATACACCGACAGTCCCGCCCCCACCCCATCTCTCAGACGCATTCTGGGAGCTTCTTGCTCACCCTGCACCGAGAAGCGTGCGATAAACATCTCGGCACATCTCAGGCCCACCCCCAAAAACGAACGCCGAGAGCGTCTGGTCTTTGTCAACACCGCGTCTCCTCCGTTGCTCACGGACGCGTTATTCCTTAATAAGGCCTTGGTTTTACGGCAGCGCCATAGGTGAATTAGTGGTGGGACGATTCAAAATAAACCACTACATGAAGACGGAGTCAAGGGAAGTTCAACATAAACGGTCGGCCTTGAAAACTAGTATTCACCCTCTCAGAGTTCAGAAATAAATTTTTAATATAAACTCATTTCAATATAAAAACAAACATGCCCCCGTCTAAATACTGAAGACACGAGAGGAGAGGAAAGAAGGAAAAAAAAAAAAAAAGAGGAAAGAGGGGAAGAAAAAAAAAAAAAAAAAAAACTGGCCTCAATGCCTTTTTCCACATATTTAACAGAGCAGAATTAACAAGAGGCCAGCAAACCTTATATGTGAACTTTCTCCTAAGCGAGCCATTTTAAACAACCCGCAAAACAAGTGTGAGTTCAGCTACAGCAAGGCCAGCTTTCTGCAATTAAACAAAGACATTCCAGTTTACCCTTCAATTCTTTTAATAAACATTTTTTTTAAATTTGTGCAACAGTGGCTAGCTTTGAAGGCCACGTTTGCAAGGTCCTGAAGTAGTGGAGCTGCACGCTCTTATGTGTGGAGCTTGCATGACCTCCCAGTGCGAGTCAGCTTTTTCCTTGTGTTCCAATTATCTCCCACAATGCAAATACACTATTTAGGTGAACTGTTACATTTGACCATAGAATGAGCAAATGTGTGTGCGTGCACGGGTGTGAGTGCGTGCACGGGTGTGTGTGCGTGCACGGGTGTGTGTGCGTGCACGGGTGTGTGGTCAGGAAGGTACTCGGTGAATCAGAGGGCTAAAATCCCAGCTGTAAAGCACCATCTTGACAACATGCCCATAGTGAGCTGAGGTAATGGACCGTTTCTGTAAAGCGCACAACCTCAATAAGTAGGTTTATTTGCGTGACATTAACGTTCTGTTTTAAAAGGACTTTTTGGACGGGGTAGGGGGTACGCAGCGCAGTTCAACTCTCGCGTTTATCGTCCAGGGTAGGCGGCGCCTGCCAAGAATAACAAAGCACCAACATGCTGCCGACAAGCGCCCGTCTCGTCCTTGGCATGCCACCAACAGGATCGTAACGTCAAGGTGCCGCTGCCGGTGCCCACTTTTCAGGATCAGTGGACGGACAATGAACAGGTGGGGAGGGCTGGCTTTGGCCACTCTCCAGTCAGGCACCGGAGAGAGCGGCAAGGGGGGATGGGGTTAGGACTTGGCAGCAGCGTCCCGCAGAGAAAAGGTAAGGCCACGCACGAACAACATAACGTGGACGTGCCAAACCGCCGATCAATAACCACAGACGCTGACGGTGCACTGCTCATCTCCTCTCGAACAAAAGCCATTGTGGATTCCTCCATCAAGCCCGTACCCCCCTCCCCCCACACATCCCTCAAATCCGCCCCTCCCACAACCACCCCATTCTCTCACTCTGAAGACAAAAATACAGACAAGATTCCCAGATAATATTTCTGCAAACATAACACTGAGTCCATATAACCGATGCTGTCCAGCAACACACAACGCCGTGGTCTTTAGTGCAAAGGCCTGGGTCCGACATCCAAGAGAAATCCTGCAGAAGTAGCCCTGAGCGTGGCGTTCCAGTTGAATAATTAGATCAAAACTGTAAACCGCTTAGACTGGAAAAGTCTGTTATGGTATTAGGTGTAAACGTGCTGCTCTTCGTTAAGTGGACTTGTCTAAGAGGGCGCTATACACCGCAAAGACGAGCTCGTTAGCGTGCCACCGAGCCTTACGTCCACGTCCGGCCGCTTCAGGATATCCTCCACCTTGGCCAGGTCCCCATTGGCTGCGGCCTTTACCAGCTCCTCATTGATGTCGCCCGACTCCTGGGTCTCAAACAACTTCTTCAGGAGCTGAGACAGCCGCTCTGCAGAGAGACGCAACGCAATTCGTGAAAAAGCTTTGTAACCGGTCACTTCTCCTGAGCTCCTCCAAAACAAGAAAATGCTAAAAAGCTAAAGACATCTTCTCCGCACCTCGTGTAGATTGAGAATGAGATTCGTTGCAGCTACAAAATATTTTTTAAATTATGGTTTCAATAATTTTTCTAATTAACCAAGTTATCAGACCACAAACAGGCAGGGTGACAGTCATTTTTATGAAGTAAGTTCACTTGGTGTGTGTAGTACATGAAGAAATAAGTGTGGTACAGCTGTTGCAGTGCAGACATATTCAGAAGTCACAGTTATAGCCGGTCTGTTACCCCAAACGTAGCTGGGATACAAAGTCTATTATCTTTGCGTTACGCTGGAAACTTTAAACCTATTCTGACATCTTGCTGCAAGATAAATTTTTAATCAGACATTATCAATCCCTACTCTCAGCTGATTTCTACTCAAAGGGCAAATTTTGAAAAACGGCATTACAATTACAGGCAGTCCCCGGCTTATGATGGAGATGCGTTCTGATGACCCCATCGTAACTTGAAAATATCTTAAGTCAAGACAACATAAATACACCCTCTAAATAAAATTAATAAAAATAAATAAATAAAGCGTTCCAACACCAAGACCACTGAACTGTGTCGATCGCTGGCGAGAGGGGGGCGTCTCACAGGGCGGGAGACGCGAACATCCCGGCAGCCTCCCAACCTATCGTACCACATACGCAGCTGCTTTTGCCTGCCGTGAAACTTAAAATATTTTTACTATTTTGTCGTATCACTGCTGTCATAGTAAGATCAAAAAAATCGTGAGTCGAACCATCATAACTCGGGTACCATCTATATGTTTGGTGTAATGGGGTGGGGGCTAATTTGGCTGTCTTATATTGCTGCCTACAAACTCCAAAAACCCCAGCCAAAAAAAAAAAAAAAAACACATTAGGGTGGTTTTATTTGTTTATTTATTCTGGGGCGGGTCCTCGCCATTTCTGTGCTCGTGTGCGCAGCCGCTCGCGCTTACCTCCAGAGGCGTTGGTGACTGCGGAGCCGGCCGGGGCCACCTTGGTGACGGCGGCCGGGTTGTACGTCCATGACGTCCCACACACCTCCACCTTCAGGTCACTGTCGGAGTAAATCTGCTGCACGCGCCCCACCTTCCCGAGGGTCTGGGAGGACACAAGCCAGCGGGTCTGCTCAGTACACACTCACTGGCGCGCAATTACTTAGCGGTAATTAGCTATACGGCACTGCACTGAAGAAACAAAAGCCACAGCGCATCCCACTGGAAACCAGCAGGGATGCCACAAAGAATCCTTTGTCAGACTTAATGAACAGAGCTAAGCAGCTTCAAGTTAGTTCACTAATCTGTGCTGTTTCGAACCCAAATTATAATTGGCCTTCAGCAAATGTATAGGAAGCATCTACTGCAGTCAGTATAGAGAAAATCAAAGTTGCATGTAAACAGACAGCGAAAACAACTAAACTGAGGGAAAGGACATTGTGGGATATCTCATTTATACTGCAGGCTTTGCATAGTCTGCGCTGCACATATACAGTAATATCGCTACTAAGCGGATTCCGCACCTGGCAATTGATCACCGTACGGTATCAGATTCAGTGTGAATGAAAAAGTATTGATCCCTTTCCAGGAAATGTAGGGCAGTGCGACACAGTTCCCAGAGGCCCCAACAGAGGGTGCCAGAGCACCCGAAAGGCGGTAAGCAGACAGGAAGTCCGGGCCTACTCACGGGCAGCATGGCTTCGGCCCACTCTCCGTGGCCCCTCTGCAGCAGCTTGATGCGGTCGATGTCGTAGCAGATTTGCACCAGGTCGCCCACCATGAACTGGGAGCTGCCGCCCTCGGCGCCCACCGCCGCCTCGCCGCTCCGCACCACATTGGCTTTGGTCAGCACCGCCGGGTTGAACGTCCACCTGCGGACACGGACGAACGAGGGCATGCCGGCTGTGAGGCGGAGCTGGGCAAAAGGCGGTGATGAGAAAAGTACGCAATACGGCTACGAGCAAAAGTGATGGACAAACAGTCAAACACCCTATCATTCTACTGGACCAGGCCACAAAGCCATGTGCAGTCCATCGGCTGATGGGTGGAACCATACGCTAGGCCCACTGCACTAGCTAGACTAGTTCTGAGGTCACAACACGCAAAGTTCGACTTGCAACACTACTTGACTCGTATTCCCAGTGAATAAAGTCTTCGGGCTGTCTTTCAAGCAGCCGTCATACACCAGACTGTTCTGTACCACTGGGAGTTGGCGGGGGGGGCTGGGGGGGGAGAGGGTGGTGGCGTTGAGAACAATGCTGCCCTACTGGCGGAACGACAGGCCGGCAGCGGAACCACCCCCTCCCCAACACTGTTCTTAGGGAGCATCTGTTCTCGAGCCAACAGAATAACACCAAGGAGCAGTGACCAGAAGGCGGGCACTATGGCAGACGTTCGCGTGGGGGGTGAAGGGGGGGTGGCGGAGTCTTTGAAGGCAGCTGCTGTAGTGTAGGCTCTAGGGAACGCACTGATGAATGGTCACATTCAAAGGAATGCGTCTCACAACAACTCTCCACCCCCAATGTAGACAAACAAAAGACCCGGCACTGCAATTCAGCCCACAATATGGCACTGACCTCTCACCAGCTGTGGGGGCACAGGTCGGACGAGCACACGAGCGTGCAGGTCACAAACCTAAACCCAGTGCCCTGAACCGCACGGATGTGGCGTCCTTTCCACGTCCTTTCACGATCGTAAATGGTTGCAGCACGTTTACACTTTGAAGAACTGGACTGAAAATTAATGTAACAGACGATATATTTAGGTCTGCAGTTGAAAGCGGACTAATGTGAATGTCCCTGTTTAGACACAAAACTGCAGCATGTCATCCCACTACACACCACCAGGGGTCAGGGAAGAGCTCAAGAGCAATCCGTAGCAAGAAGCTGACACTCCAAACCTGAGCCCAAATGAAGACCCTAAATTTTTCCTGCCACCACGTCAGCTACGTGCACGACTTTGACGAGCCCATACGACCCGGCACGCGGTACTGAACCTGCGAGCGCCGGGCGGAGGTGACCAACCGGCCCGCTCACCGGTTGCCGCTGGGGTACTGCACCACGATGTCGTGATCCTCGTCGATGCCACACACGGTGCCCGTGGTGGTGAGGGTCTCGAACATGCCGTCGGTCCAGCCGCCGTGCCCGTGCTGCAGCGACTGCACGATCTCCAGGTCCAGGTCGATGTTGACCAGGTCACCGATCTGCAACCCTCCCGGGTTACGGTTGCCATTCTGTTCGCCTGCAGGTTGGAAAGTTCATAACAAAAGCAGTAATGAATTTAACCACTCATGCACTAAAAACACTACAAAGAGTAACACAGTTAAGAATCATCGTATACCTCTTTAAAAGCAAAATCGACTGATCACAGAGAAGAAATCTTGAATAAAACAGTTAAAAAATTGTGGACACTGAAAACCTTTGCATTCTCAACTGTTCGTCAGCATTGATTGGAATCATTCACACATTTTACTGTAAAAGTCTCCATTCATGGGACAGAAAGGAAAAAAAAAAAAAACTAGAATGGATGAAATCAAAATCCATTGTTATGTCAATTGTCTGATGCTGACATCTAGTGGCTGCTATGTGTTACTGCACACCTGTTGCGCTACGTAATGCTGACTAGCCTACGAAGCGATGTTGTTGTTGACGTGAGGACATTACTACTCACCTAAAACAGGGCAGTGGTCTCTGTAAAAAGTGCCGCCTTTGGCATCCTGTACACATTTCAGGTCAGACTGCAGGAGTAAAAAGAACATGCATCTCAGCAAGCTTGTCACGACACCTACAAGATCACTGAAAACTTCATGGATGTCATATCCGCGCCACTGATATCCCACCATGCCTAGTGCACAGCAGTGTTCATAAGTCAAACATCTCACTGTATATGCAAAATAATGACAAAAACTAGTGATCATAATAAGAGAAAGGCCCAGACACACAAGGAGAATGCTGAGGCAGTACACCATATCCCCCCACAACAGACACCCCCCCTGTCAACACACCATCTGAACATACTAGAGATCACAACCTTCAGCTCCGGCAATATGCTGAACAAGTGAAATTCAAAAGGAACCCAACCGTCTCTCCACCAATCAGAACACGCGGCTTGCCATGACAACCCCCGCCGACCCCCTCCTCAAGGGTAACCTCTGCTGTCATTCTCCTTTTGTCTCTCGGAGCCAGAGAGCAGATGTCCTTTGTTATGCAGATGCGTCCTCAGTCTCCCCTCGCAGCTGCTTCACTCAGGCTAGCGGCAAGGCCGGCACAAAGGGTCACGGTGGCAAGAAAGGCCTACTTCATTAAAGGGAGGCGAGGAGGCCACGCCCCCAGGTCTTTCGCAACGGTCAGAGGACGGTCCCTTACCATGCCTTCAAAGCCTACTCTGTACAGGTTCTTAGCTCCATTGTCCCATAGAACGTAGGCTGCACTGTGGGGGCTGGCAGCGCTCCAGTCCTGGATCTCTGTCACCTGGTGCCGGGGGAAACGAGTGACAGTTCAACGCAAACTGCACCACCCAAAAACCAAGCTGTCACAGCGAGTATTAGACTGGCTGGAAAGATGCAAACGGGTGCAATTCTGGAACATCACTCTGTCAATTTTTATACCAGGACTCGTGAGAAATGCTGAAATCAATTAACTTTATCTTTTAATTATTAGTAATATTATATTATCTTAGTTACTTTTCCAATATACTATATACAGGAAAACACATTTTAACTTAAAATTGTCTAACACATATGTAAATTATATATCCCATAATTTCATTTGGATGCAGTGTCCCCAATGAGTCAAACACAGGAATTGCAATCTACAGTGTGAAACCTTTTTTTCAGAACTTGATCAAAGGGACCTTACAAAGCAGTGCACTTTAATTTTAGTGTGCTGCACTAACATAAAGATGGACACAGTACAATAAGACTGGGTCCACCTCCATGTTTTACAAATGACCCAGAGGAACACACAAAGCTAACGTCGAACACTCAATCGCCATTACAAAACCTGGCGGCCAAGTCCCGCAGAGGGGTGATCGAAACTACTTTAACATGTGATCGAGCCATTCGGTCAGAAAAACGTGCATCTCTTTTTTTCAGGTCTAACAAAACCCGAACTTTCATACAGTCTTCGGTCTAATGATTTAAATACATTGAGAGGAGTCGTTGTGCACAAAGGACATGAGGGAACTTAAAAACTAGTGTGTTCAGTGATGGCATTTCCAGTATAGCCCCACGACAAAAGAATTTAAATTGAAAGCATCGAAGCCTTCACAGGCTCTTCCCAGAAGCATGCGGCGCAGACTGTTTTCCTCTGTTCACGACTCAAACCATAAACCACAAAACATCAACATTCAGCAGAGACATCAGCCTGCACTCATCAAGGCTCGTTCTGCTTCTTGGAGACACGGATCGACGGGCGCCACCTTTCCCCTTCTTCCGTTGCCGCCATCTTGGTCCTCCCACTGCCAGTCCACGCCGCGGACCACGCGGCCGCCCGTGAAGATGCCACGCGCTGTGATCTTCTTGGACTTGCGCCTGGACTCCATCAGGACCCTGCCGAGACAAATTCATGTTCGTGGTCAGAAAGCAGCGACTTACAAAGTGGCATTCTGGATTTCACAGCAAAGCTTTTTAACTGAACAGCATCCAAAGGACTTGCGTGAAAACAAAATACAAGAGCAACCAGTCCAGGAATGCTCTAGCTCCTTGGAGAAAAGGTGCATTTTATGCACAAGAACAAGTCAAATTCCGTCTCTTCCCAGTCAACAAATGAGCTGACCATCAGTCATCGTTATAACCCTGACAAGGAAGAACGAACTGAAAATCACTCATCTAACGCTCAATGTCTTTTCTCCCTAACAGGTGACTGAGAAACCTACAAGTCAACACACTAACGCATGCACACACAGCGCCGAACCTCACAGAAGTCCTTCTGTGCAGGATAGGATTCCCAAAGCTTTCCAGTCATGTACAATTCTGCATCAATTTTCCCTTTATTTCCTGCCCCCCCCACTACTAAACAATCACCAAAACTCCCTAGAAACAGTGTAGTCCAAAATCCAAAAAAAAGGCCACATGCTATTATACACCCCCCCCGCCCTCCATTTCCTGTGTGAGAAATCTGATACACGAGGGAACAAAGACATGTTTTTCTCTATATGAAGTACCTCCCCATGCAGTGGTCTGGGAGGTGGTGGGGGTGCCTCCACTAGAAAGACTCTACTGTTACGAGCACTTTAAAGAACTGATTACCCTTTAATCAGCCTCGTGGGAACCACCGCAAAATAAACTGCCAAGAGCTACATTGCTATACAGAAATATAAACAGGCGATTACACCAATTCAGATGAAACAGGCATCAGCGCGGAAGGCACGGTAACTCTGACGCCGCAGTACAGAGACATGAAAGTGACAAATCCAGAGGAGACTCTCTGAGGACCTAAGGCAGCAAGCTTTACTGGCGTACAAACATCAACACTGTATGATTCAAACACAACAAACTGCCTAATACGAGTCCCAAGTCAACATGCTCCACTGCACCCCATCATACAAGAACTACAAGAGGAACCTCAGCTCAGAGTCCTGCTACAGGTTTGACTAATTCTTAATGGCTCCAGTGGTTATTTAAAAAAAGGTAAACTCTCTCACACACTCGTGTGTAAACCGCAAAAGCTGCTTCAGCTGCCATTTGAAGATCACAGAAGAGCACCTGACTAGTCTGAAACTTCTGCTTTGGCATCCGTTTCACATCACTTAATAAGCAAAGACAACAGGTCGACATATTTAGAACCTGCAGGGTTACAGCATCACCGCTCTGTTTGAGCAGGTCTACGGCCACACCCAGTTTGTTCATCTGTGTTCTGCATGTCTCAACGCCACCCCTACATTTTGCTTCTAGCTGCGCGCGGACCATGACCTCACACAGGAGCACCACTCAGAATCTATTGTGCACAGAGGACAGGAGGGGAAAGGTGGTGCCCGGCGATCCGTGTCACCAAGAAGCAGAACAAGCCTTGATGAGTGCAGGCGGATGTCTCTGCTGAGAGAATCTATTGAGATATTCATGGTCGGGACGCTGCTAAGAAGGCTGGACCGCAGCCAGATGTCACGCTGCTCATGGCAGGAGCGCTCCTTAGGACGCCCACCCGTGAGCGAGTCGTGGGGCCGCTTGGGGTTAGGGACGCAGCTGAGCACGCTAACATGCGACACAGGCGTCATCTGGGCCGCATCACACACATCACGCTGCTGCAAGGCTGCTCGGGCGGCTGACGAGTCGTGCAGCACAGAAGCGAGCACGCAGAAAGCACCGCCGGGGGGGAATCAACAGGGCTGCAGATACAAACTATCGTCATGGAAACGTGGTGTTACTCCTCTGAGCACGAACACGCGGCCGCTCGTGCTCCTCACGTACCGCTATCATTCTACAGTGTGACTGTATTCGGGGGGGGGGGGGGTTCCAATTACCCAGGTTAAAGTAAAATTACCCAACTTAAAGTAAATTGTCTGAAAATGAAAATCACATCGTTCTGAACCAAACACTCTGTTTAATCGATAAAATTGGCTTAATGCCCACCTCTGCTGTAAAAATAACATAGTAAAACAGCTCACAGATGACATCGTTTGGCCAACTTCTCCCACTTTGCACACCCCTCCAACCCTGCACACATCTCCGTTGGGAGGGGGGCTAAAGGAACACACCAGCTGGAAGAGGGCTCAGAATCCCCCCCCCAATGGTCATTATCAACCACCCCACAATAAGACCTGTTACATCCTCAACCGTAGTTGGGTGCAAGGAGAACAGCTGCTCCATTTTAACACCCCCTTTGACTTTGGCTTTGGGGAGGGGGGTTCATAATGAATACATCCTGAATACATCACTGAATACATCCTTCAGAAGACCGATGATTTTACACAAGGTTCAACATTAGCACTTCCAACATCGCTGGGTAAACCGTGCAAAGTTACAAATGGGTTAAGCCGCACTAACACGTCATCTCCAAGAGCTAGGTACCATATAAAAACATCTTGTGGTTCAAAGCTTGGCGTCTTCTGATTACACAAAAGTAAACCTGACACATGCACCACACACTTTCTCTGAAGTGTCCTGACATACAAGTTAGTTTTCTGCTACTACCCAATTGCTGTTGTTAGAACACAAGGCAGGCAATACACGACTAAAACCTCACTATTAAACGTACGTCCACACCGACTGTCTGCTGAATCACAAGCTGAGACAAAGACCAGCTCGCAACCAAGTCCTTCAAGTGTAAGAAATGCAAGAAGATGTAGCAGGAGGATATAACATGAACACACAGCTGCTCTGCAGCTTCGAGCACTATTCAGTACTCAGTTTACAGTATTCCACATAACAAATCAATTTCAATCAAGCATTCAGAATGAAGAACAAGAAAAAAAGGTCTTCGAAGGATGGCCTCTGGGTGTCAGCGTGTAATTTCATATTACACTCAGCACAGGGCAATTAAACACAGACTCATCAATTACATGTAAAATAATAATCGCGGAAAATAAAAGGACCGTACGGCACATCTAAAAATCAAATCCAGATGAAGAGGACGGTCAGAGCTCGTAGCTCACTGCTCAGCTCTAGTTAAGGAGTGAAGTTAAAATCATGCAGACCATTGTCAGGCGAGTCTGCACACGTATGGGCGATCTCATATGCATGATCCCGTGACATCACCATGGAGACATCTCACACGGCTCCAGAAAGGAACACCCTCCCCTGCCGTTTTCCTTATTTTGTCCGCCGCTGTTACAGAGACGCCACAGCAAAGATATGTGGACCCATCCACGCCCATACGTCTCCCGTCCCCCATACATCTGCCTCCTCCCTCTTGTAACAGGCAGCCTCACCCCTTCCAGGCCCCCAATACCCAGTCCAGACTTCCTGCATAACAGAAGACAGCAGGAAGCAGCCACTCCCCTGAGGAGTCTCACAAGTGGCCCCCACAGGATCAAGGGGGCACACACGGCAAGCTGCAACAGCTACCGACACCCTTCTTAGGAAGCCAACAAGAATCACACCAGACCTCCAACTCCTCCCAAATTTTGCTAATCAGAGGAGGTAAAACATTTTTAATTATCAATTATGTCTGAGGGTCCCTAAAGTGACATGTGAAAATGCTGCAAAAACTAATTTTCACACAGAACTAAACCAAGGCTAGTGGTGGCAGCAGTGGGATGGATGTCAGCTCTCACCTTTCACTGCCAGGTGTAGTGATGCGGTAGAACCTGTGGCGCAGGTGATGCTTGTCCCCGTGGTAACAGGTGGTGCACAGGTCGTAGTTGGTGCACTCCGCGCACTTCCAGCGGATGCCGATGATGGGCTGCTGCCGGCAGGTGTCGCACATGGTGCCATCGTGTTTGATACCTGTTTGGGAACAGGGAGGGGAGGAATGAGGACGTGTCAATTTCATCACAGAGACATACCACCAACTGCACAAGGCTGAAAAGCTAAGACTTATTTCAGCTCCCATAGAAAATAAGAAAAAATAAAAAATACAAAAAGGGCTCTGGATATTTTGGCATTCCGTAACAGTTTGCTCCTATTCCAAATACTGAAGGAATTTGTTTTTATGACCCATAATGGTCAAGAAAAAAAACATGGGGGGGGAGGTGACCAGCATCCCCAGTAAACGCTGTGGCACAGCCCAACTCAAGCTCTGTGGAGACAAAAACATCCCAAAAGATGATGCTTACCGATCCCTTTGTCCTCTGGACAGAATAACAGCTCAAAGACTATGTGGGGGGGGGGGGGGGGGGGGGGGGGGCGGGGGGGGGGGCGGGGGGGGGGGGGGGGGGGGGGGGGGG
>JABJVR010000065.1:1070000-1104951 GCA_025773905.1 Chitala chitala
CCCCCCCCCCCCCCCCCCCCCCCCCCCCCCCCCCCCCCCCCCCCCCCCCCCCCCCCCCCCCCCCCCCCCCCAAACACCACCACACACTAAATCCTTTAAAACTTTATTCTATCAACAACGATAAATCCAGATAATGTTCTCATGCTGACACTTAATGAATGGCTGTAGCACCTTTAAGAAGGTACTTTTAAACTTTGGATTAATCAGTTTTGGTCAACAGTTTAAAAGAGTAACCTGCATGTTATTTACTTTAAACCACTTTGGGGGAAAAAAAAAAACTACAGAACTAAAAAGGTAACCAACAGTTGTAAACAGCGAAACAACATGAGACATTTGATTATGTTATAATCAAATACAAAAAAAAATCTGAGCACAATCCTAATAGTGCACAGGCTGATTTTTTATCAGTCTTTTTTTTTTTATTTTATTTTTCATTTTTTACATTCCTCAGTTTAAACCACAAACTGATGATTTTTACAAATCAGATGTTGACAGATGTGAAAAGTAATGTAAATCATGAGGTAGATGAAGGAGCTGACAATGTCAGACTCGAGCACTAAAAAAACTTTATTTACACACACACCGACGGGTTTCCTAAAAAAAAAAAAAAAAAAAAAAAAAAAACCTATTCAACACTTCAATCCATTTTTCGTCACAAGATCTGATTGTTTTTGGAACAACATTGGGCCTAGCCAATAATCGCGGTATTAATGCTCTCGTTTGACTAAGAAGCGGTCAGTACTGCCAGTCTCTGAGATGCACACTCCTCTCAGAGTCCATATTGTGAGCACTCTTTTCCAGAATGACCCTAAGAGGTGGAGAACAGTGGCTCTTTAACTAGCCCGAATCAGGATCCAGCATCCAGAGCTCCCAGACCTGCTGTATTTTCACCGAGTTGCTAGTCAAAGAGCATGGGGCGATCTTGAGTCCACAAGAAATGCAAGGAGTCCAGTCCAAGCACACTGCCGATATGATTATCAGTCCGAAACGCTCAAGTAATAAATAAGGGCTCCTCTTCAAAGGGTTCAATTTCATCTTAAATTAAACAAAAAATATATATATAAATCCAATAACTGAAATGCAAAACTTAAATGTTTAGGGGAAAAGGATCTAGGTAGATTTTTATTACTATTGAGCACAGAAACACATTTGCAAAATGCAATGCAAAAAGAAGGAAAACACGAAACACCAGACATCAGCAAGGTTGGTTTAAATATTGTGCCTTTAAAATGTAAACATCACTTTGATTCAGATAAATCCCAGCGCAATAATTTAACCCCCACACCAAGTACACGCCCACAGAAAAGGCAGTCACTCAGTCTAGTTCCCTGATTGGTCAAGGAGATCAGCATGCTACTATGCTTTCCCTAGTGGCTTTGGTGAGAAAATGATTGACAGGGCAAACCGAAAACCAGCATAAGTTACATGTCTTTGGTCTGTCTCATGCAGGGTGAAAAAAAGCACCCTTTTTAGTAGCAGTTATCAATGTACGCTCATGTGACGCTGCATGTCAATGCAGGCAGCTAAAAACGACTGTATGCTAGTGAAGCCTTCAGTACCGTGAGATACTCAAAGCAGAAACAGGAATTTGTGCCTGGAGTAGGTAAGTGAGAAAATGTCAGCATTCTGGACACTGATGCCAACTCAGATGTGAGGCCTGCATGTCCTTCATATTAACTTCACCTGCAATTGGTCAGTTTCAGGAGGACACCTGCTATTGGTCAGTTTCAGGAGGACACCTGCTATTGGTCAGTTTCAGGAGGACACCTGCTATTGGTCAGTTTCAGGTGGACACAAGGCATCACACAGTAAGCATAGAAAGGCATGATATTGAGAACACAGCACTCCAACAAATCACTTATTTGTAAGCCTATTACTCTCTTCAAACCCCTGAGATAAAACATCATCAACAAGACACGAGATAACTGAGGCCAAACCCGTACTTCATAACACTTTTCATCCTCATACTGAGTCCTTTAAAAAAAACAACAATAAAACAGCACAGGAAAGCTGCTATATAAAAAAACAAATTTCTTGGCCTCTTTTTTGTGCATAGCTGGGGGTGACAGGCCACATGTAGAGTACATTCGAGGCTCTTGCAGACCATAACTGACAGGCGCTTTCTGCCAGCGACTATGAGAGGTAGTGCAATGTGGAACGTGAACAGGGGGCAACTACAGCAGGGCATCGCCAGCCATGTTGGTGAGGAGTCAGGCTCCTACAGGTCCTAATGCCCTCCATGTTTGGAGGGGCGGGTTTTGTCCCAGCACCAGGCTGGTCAATTATTAGTATGTACACGTGGCCGAGGACGGGGAAGGCAAGGACAAAAAGACAGGGGAAGTGAGCCGGACCGGCGTCAGATGTGACGGCCCGTGAGGAAGTACACGGGCCGGTCCTCAGGGGAGTTGGCCGTCTGGAACTCGTCTCGAAGCCGAAATTGCCATTTATCCTCCAACTCCAGGCGTACAATGGTGTGGCGCAGTGAGCTACGATCTTGGCAGATCACACACAGAGTGGCACCTGTGGGGGAGGGGGGGGTGAAAGCACATTACTGCAACCAAATCACCCAAGGACACATGGGAAAACAGAACTTGAACATACTCTGCATCCGTGCAATTATTCATTGTGGCATTATAAAGCACCATGAAACAGGATACACTTTGTGTACATGCATCACTGAGGCAAAGTTTTTGTTTGTGGGGGGGGGGGGTTTCTTGGAGGCTGGAATCAAGGGCAGGCATACCTTTCAGGAATTTAAATTTCTTAAGAAGGTCAGATGCCACAAACGAATCACAAAGGTAAAGCAGGAGGCCGCTGAACACCAAGCCTGTGTAGTCCACATTGATGGAGTGAGGCCTGGAGCTGATGTAACACACTGCCACCTAGAGGCAAGGTCGTGACATGACACCTCTTCAGCTAACACTGTGCACCAGATGAACATTTCAATATTACAGAAATTGTCAGTCATTCACCAAGACCCATGCAGTAATACTCAATCAATAACAGCCAGTTAAAAAAAAAAAAAAAAAAAAAAAGTGCAGATGTGCTTCCCAGGCGAGGCTAACCTCTGGCCCCATGTTCAGGTAGTTGTCGATGGACAGCACAGGGTGCGCCCTGTCCCTCACCGCCTTTGGAAAGAGCCTGTGACTCCGCAGCTGCAGGAACTTCTCCAGCAGCAGGTGAGCCGGTGCAGCGAGCCACGTGTGCTCGCTGTCCGGGGCGCACACGTACTGGGACGGGACGATGGGGGCGGAGCTGGACGAGGTCGGGCCGTCCGACGCCTGTGGTGTAACACACATGCGAATAAGATGCGAGGATTCAAACCTGTAAGAATACTGGTGAAAGGTTTTCCCATTACAAAAATCACAAAAACATAAACATAGATATTTAAAAAAAAAATGGTATCAGTCGTGAAATCCAGTGAGGGTCTGCTGAACACAATATACTGGGCCTTACTGGGAGTTCAGACTAGAGGCAGAAGACCGACTGTGTGTGTGTGTGTGTGTGTGTGTGTGTGTGTGTGTGTGTGTGTGTGTGTGTGTGTGTGAGAACCTTACTGGGAGTTTGGGCCGGATGACAACGTCTCTATGTCCGCCCGTGGGAATGTGCTTCTTCATCAGGCTGAAGTGGTTGAATCGACAGAGCAGAAGGCCACTGCTGTTGGCCCTTAGGTTGAAGTCCACCTCTTCACACGTGTACCTGCACAGCGCAAAGAGCGTGCTCCACGTTTGTGTTTCAAATGGGCTTGCAGACATACATGCAGGAATACTCTCGCACATCAATTTCCACACGCATGCACGCACACGCGCACACACACACGTACCTGTTCAGATCATAGTGGACATCCTGTGTCAGCTCCACATTGAGCATGACCAGGTCCTGCAGGTGACAGCGGGAAAAGGGGGTGGTGGGGGGCCTGGACCCAAGCACACTGCTCCACCTACGCACGCCGCACGCCCCATACAGCGTCACCTTGGGCGTGGCCTCCATGTGCTGTAGGACGGTCCTTAGCGAGACGCTGGCAGACTTGGGTGTGTCACTGCATGGCGAGACACACAGTGGGGCGATGTGGTCATCTCACCCGTGCAGATTCATTTTTCACCTTCGCCCAGCGTACATTTTAATCACTAAAGAAGATCTGTTGAAGTGTAAAACTCCGCCACAAACATACTCACAATGTTGTTGAAAAGCCGTACTGCCAACACGGCGTAACGCAACACGTCCTGTCAGAAGGGTCCTCAGCACGTGACCTGAACTCATTCTCAAAAATACTACCTTTGACTGGTGAAGAGATGTCAGTGTGGCGGTGCTCAGTCCGTACCTGTTGTCGCCCCCCTGGGGTGGGTGCGAGTGCCACAGCACGCAGGAGTCGTCCATTATGACGACGAAGGGCCATACGTCTGCCCACTGGCGGCCCTCGTCTTGCCGCTGCCGTTCCAGCTCCAGGTTGTGTCGTGCAAACTCTTTGATGATGAACCGAGCTGCACCTGGAGGGGGGGCAGTCAGAAAGAGCACCCCCAAAAGGGGTGGGACGAGGGGAGTCAAGTAACAGGTAGGCACTGGGGGCGAGATTACACAGATGAAGATTACAGACACATTCACTGTGGTACTGGGTGTGATGAAGGTTAATAGGTGGGCGGACTGGTACTGACCCACACCAGCATTGTTAAATGTGGGAGGCATCACCAGGAGCACATGATTGGGCCAGTACTTCCTGTAGAGAGCCATCTCCTGCTGCCTGACCACCAGGATGTGGAGATGGGCGGTGCCCTCCATGGCATGGAAAAGGTTGAGCAGACCGTGCTCTTGACGGCCAGTGGTGGGCGTGAAGATGGGGTTCTTAATCAGGTCTGGGCCCTGTCACACAGAGAGAGCAAGTCACTGCAAGACAGCTGCCTCACAGACAGCGAGAGAGACACTGAAGGACAGCTACCTCACAGACAGCAAGAGACACTGAAGGACAGCTGCCTCACAGACAGCGAGAGAGACGCTGAAGGACAGCTGCCTCACAGACAGCGAGAGAGACGCTGAAGGACAGCTGCCTCACAGACAGCAAGAGAGACGCTGAAGGACAGCTACCTCATAGACAGACAGACAGACAGACAGAAGGACAGCTGCCTCACAGACAGACAGAGAGAGAGAGAGAGACTGAAGGACAGCTACCTCATAGACAGCAAGAGAGACGCTGAAGGACAGCTGCCTCACAGACAGACAGACAGACAGACAGACAGAAGGACAGCTGCCTCACAGACAGAGAGAGAGACACTGAAGGACAGCTGCCTCACAGACAGAGAGAGAGAGAGACTGAAGGACAGCTGCCTCACAGACAGCGAGAGACACTGAAGGACAGCTGCCTCACAGACAGCAAGAGACACTGAAGGACAGCTACCTCACAGACAGCAAGAGACACTGAAGGACAGCTGCCTCACAGACAGCAAGAGAGACGCTGAAGGACAGCTGCCTCACAGACAGACAGAGAGAGAGAGAGAGAGACTGAAGGACAGCTACCTCATAGACAGCAAGAGAGACGCTGAAGGACAGCTGCCTCACAGACAGACAGACAGACAGACAGACAGAAGGACAGCTGCCTCACAGACAGAGAGAGAGACACTGAAGGACAGCTGCCTCACAGACAGAGAGAGAGAGAGAGACTGAAGGACAGCTGCCTCACAGACAGAGGGTGTGTCACTGCAATAGAGCTGTCTCTCTCACACACACACACACACACACACACACACACACACACACAGTGGGAGAGTCGGTGTATCACTGCAGCAAAGCTCTTATAGAGTGTCACTGCAGCAGAGCTGTTTCTCTCTCTCTCAGACACACACACGCACAGCATCACTGTGGCCCACACCTTGTCAGAGACGAGGGGCAGACGCATGCTCTCCAGCTGCCCTCCGTGGGTGCTGAACACAAAGTACTGCTCTTTGGCCTTGGGGATGACAAAGTGCAGACGCAAGTCCTCCCCCAGCACAGACGAGGAGAAGGCGAACGCATGGAAAGTGCAGTCCGAGCCCTGCGGTCGCACACAAACACACAGACACAGTTAGTCTGTGTTTCTGCCTGACTTCACCTTAATCCCACCGTTTCAGTTCTAACCCCGCTTTGCATGCACTTTAATTCCAAATGTAGTTTCCTAACGTGCATCCGTGACCTGTGAACGAGTAGGCGTTTATAAACAGGGACAAGCTCACCTCAGCGGCAGGGCTGGCCTCGGTGTACTGCTGACATTCCTCACAGCGGTGAAAGGCATTGTGGGTAGCAAATTTGGTCAGCCTTACCGACACCATGTTACGCTTGCTGGTCACGTCTCTGCTGACAGAGTCCTTCTCTATGGGGGGCGCGCGCAGGCACGCACACACACACGCACGCACACGCACACGCACACACACACACACACGCGCACACACACGCGCACACACACGCGCACACACACGCGCACACACACGCGCACACACACACACACACACACACACACACACAGCCCCGTGAGTGCACAGACACCCAGCCGTAGACATTCTAAATAGATTAAGTCAGGAGGTAAAAACTGTTTTTATAATCATAATTTTTGGAACTGGATTAATGCTTTGCCAATAGTTGGATGGGATAAAATGAAACGTACCTAAAAACTTCAGCATGTTTTCAGAGTACACTGGGCTTGCCATTCTGAATTTGGGGTCTCGAGGACACAGGTCAAAAGGAAGCTTCTTAAACACATCCACATCTGGCCAATTTGTCCCAGGATCCTCTTTGGCTCCACAGGGTTGTTCTACAGGTAAGAGGCGAATAAAAGAGTCTGTTAACATGCGGGCAACAGTGCAGGTGCTTCTCAAACAGATGTGGGTTAGTCACGAAACGTCTTCTACACCGAAAGACAAACAAAAACGTGTCTGAGTATGCTCAGACGAGTGTGACCACACACAAACGTGCACACAATCCTAAAATGTTAAAATTGGCTAACAAGATCATCACTTGCAGAGAAACGCTGAAGTTTGCATGGATGCACGAGTATAATGGGGGTAATGCTTTTGCTTGGAGCGCTTTTAATTTAGGTGTCATTTTAGACTCAAACCTTTCCTTTGGTTCTCAAATTAATACTTGAGGCACCTTATTGTGAAAGGCGCTATACAAAAATAAACTGAATTGAATTGAATATAAGCATGCATATGCATCAGGCTGGGATGCTGAAGTTTCCTGGCCCCCCAGCCACCAGGTGTGTCCCTGAGCAAGGCACTCAGCTCCCCCAGGGGATGGGTTAAATGCAGAGGACCAATTTCATTGCAACTCATTTGGAAGTCGCTGTGGACAAAGGTATCTGCTAAATGAATTCATGTTAATATAAACGTGTGTAGATGTTTGCTTCCATGTACAACACCTGTCTCCACTTCCTCTTCATCGTAAACGTCCACCTCAAGCAGACGGATTAGCATCCGAGACAGAATGCGCAGGAACTGCAGATACGCCCCCGTCTTTCCCACCTGCAAAGACATTAACCCCCCCTCCCAATTACATCACCGTTCATCTGTCAAACAGCCGTTATAACTCAGACAGTGAACAGTTTGTGAAGGGTCTCAGTCATCCAGGTCATGGCTATCTTAAGTTTTGTTCAATGTCAACGGGACTTACTTGGCTATTGAACAACTCTTGAGATGAGAGAATCTCTAACAAAAGGCAGCATTTTCTTTACTACCAGCAGGCTCAGACAACGTGATGCTAGACTAGGGTGGAGAACTTTCTGGAGGTTCTCTGACAGAAGTGCCCTGAGGGAACTCTTGCCTGTGGGGGTCCAGAGAGCAGCAGGCGGCGGGGGTGAGTTGGAGCAGGGCCACCGGAGGCTGGCTGGTTGCCGAAGTCGGCGTGGTGTTGCCGAGCACTGGTCCACCGGCGGTAATACAGGGACTGCTCAGAGGCAGGCAGGTCAGGGGGCTGCGGGGGCCGCAGCGGGCCGGTCCAGGCCATGTCGGTGTGCGGGAGGAGAGCGGATGAGTGCAGGCGGCCCGGAGGCTTGCCCGCGAGCAGGCCGTAGGCGGCCCGAGACACGACGACCACGCGGGGCAACACGAGCGGCGTGGCAGGACGCACGGGCCGGGGGGCAGCGGACGAGGACGGGGAGGCCGATGAAGAGGAGGGGGAGGCGGAGGAAGAAGGAGCCGAGGCAGGGTGGCTACCCTGGGAGTCGCACTCCTGCTTGATGGCCACTGCAGGATCACCGTCCAGCCCAGCGCCCGCTGAGCTTGAGGGATTCTGGGAAGAATCTGCAGCGCTGGAAGAGCTCACGGCGTTCTCCGTGACGGAGCCTGAAGGACAACGAGGGTATCCAATGAGTTCATTGATTTAATATTTCTTTTTTTCTCCTTTCTTTCAGGGAGAAAGGTCCACACCCACCTGAGGTGCTGGTGCTGCTGCTGCTGCTTTGAGGACTTGCCACATCCATGTGCACATCATCCGGGGACTCTGGTCCGGCCGGGTCCAGATCCCCAGCACCGGTGGCGCCGTACGACACGTAGGAGCAGCCAGGACCCAGTTCCTGCTCCAGCGCTGTGCGCGTCAGGTAGCTGGAGTCGATCAGTCGCAGGTCACAGTACTTCAGGGACCTGGGGCGGAGAAACACAGAGATGGCCTGAAGTCCCTCCATCTCAAGCGGGCTGCAAACACAGCTGTGCTACAGTCAGCACAGCGCTGGATGAAAACCACGAGGTCATTTCTCCGTCACAGTGAAATCTGTCTGACCAATCATAAACAGTCCTCAGCTATGGAAAAGCTTGTGTGTCAATTCCTCAGTCCAAGGGTAGGCCTGCAAGCCTGAATGTGGGGTCCTGTGGGAGTCATGTGCACCCTACCTGGGGAAGCTCTCCCCCAGGGGGTCCTTCCCAGTGAGGATGACGATGCAGGACAGCCCCTCCAGGTCCTGGTAGGTGTGTGGGACCCAGTCTTCACTCTCACAGCCCCGCCAAACCTAGAGCAGAAACGCACAGTGCTGAAGTGTGACAGCATGTCTTGTGAGTCCCGAGCACCCCATACACCACTGTCATGATTGTCATGGTGCAAGCAAATGAGAACGGTTCCTGTACTACAGCAGCCAATGACGCATGAGAAACTGCTGCCCGTCCTGCCTCCCCGGACCTGGCTCTGTCACGCACCCTGAGGCGGGCCACAAGCTGACGCGGGAGGCCGAGCTCAGCCGACGGCCTGCCCAGCACGACGGCGAAGCCGAGCTGCAGCCTGTCCCGCGCATCCTCCAGGCGCTCCCGTGCCAACATGGCCAGCTGGAGCGAGGGCACACGGACCAGTAGCATGGAGCCCTGCCCCAGCCCCGCCCCTGCCCCACCCAGCAGGTCCTCCACCATAGCCAGCGTCTCCGGGGTGGTGTGGGCGCGCAGGGAGGGGGCGCCAGCCATGGCCATCATGGCCTCCGTGTACTGCTGGATCAGCAAGTAGCTACGTACTACCATGGTGTGCAGATGTGGGTGTCTGGGGGAGGGGTTAAAACAAGACCTGTGAATCACGCAGGCTGGCCAATCAGCTGTCTGCACTTGAGCACAGCTGTTGCAGTTTATGGCGTCAAGCCTCATAGATGCAGGTGGTTCTCTTACCTCTCCAGCAGGACGCTGACCATTTGCTCAAAGGCATCGTCACAACGGAGAACGGGGCTGGCCACACCCCACTGCAGAGACCGGCTGTAGTCGCTCAGGCCGAAATAGACAAGCTCATTGGGCAAGTGCTCCACCTAGTGTCCACACAGAAAAGTCAGTCCAAAAGATGCCTGAAAACAGTCACAAAATCAGAAGAGAATCCAGCGCCCCACTGGTAACTTTCAACATAAGAGCCAGCAACCTCTATATACATGTATATATTTTTTTCCCCAGCAGCCCTCACCTTGCTCTCCGGTGGGTCCCAGTGCACCTCGTTTTGGACGCTGATGCGGGACTGGCAGGTCTGCAGCGTGAACGGAAAGCTAGTCACCTGCAGCACCAGCAGGTTGGTGGCCTCCAGCACTTCCTGACAATTTACCACACGGTCCGCCAGGCCTTGAAGCTCACCATGGCACACTGAGCCTGAGAGTGCACTGTCGGGGCGGGCACAGAGGACACAATCGAACCAATCAAAGAGCAGAACAGCTATCCTGCACGCCTCGACGTGCGTTCACACTACCAACATCACAAGTTACTTAATATCAACGAGCACCACAACGAAAAAGGTCTGGCAGTTGAATAAGTAAATGTTTCCAATCATGAAAGTCATGAAAGAGGACATAGAATAAATAACAGTGTCCAAGTTCTCCTGACATTTATCCCTTTCACTCTCTTGCCCCATTGCACACTTAACCGGTGCTCACCTGGTGAGGTCTATGTGGGCGTTGTCGTGGATGAGGACGTAGAGAGTGTACGGATTCTGCTTCACCCTCTTCACGAAGGCCTCCATCCTGACGTGGACATCTGCATCCAGACGCACCACGTACTTGTCGGATTTCAGGTGGGCTGTTGCTGCATCCTCCAGCCCAAGGTCGAGGAGGACCCCTGGTTGGGGAGAGCCAAACGGGGGAGGGGGTTATTTAAGTTCTCGCCTTCGGACCTTCACCAACGCACAAGACAGAATGAAACTTGCCAAGCGTGTCATTGGCTCTAACAGGCCCACCTGACTTCCTGACTCGCTGCACGGTCTGGTGCACCAGCACCTGGGACGGCGGCACCAGGATCAGAAAGTCCACCTTGCAGAAGCGGCCCAAGTCCAGCTTCTGGTTGTCCGCGTCGGCGATGGAGCAGACCCGAGACAGAAGGCGCCGCGCCACGCTCAGCTGCGAGGGATGAATTTGGAACGCGTCGCCCGCAAGATCTGCCAGGGGCATTATGGGAAAATTTGAAAGACGGCAATGGAAAAAAATCTTTGAAAATTTAGATAGCACTGTCATAAAATGGCACTTGAGATATTACATCGAGGGGAGAACACATACTCAGTAATGTTGGAAGAGGGGGAGACGTGAGGGCAGCTTGTTATCTGAGAACAGGAGGTGTTAGATGACGTATCCACACAGAAAGCAGCACCACTTACCTGTGTTGGGGCCGAGATTCACGACAGTGACCTCCTGGCACTGGACGCAGTCACCATTGTCCCCCTGGGGGGTCTGGTTGAGCGACTCCACTCGTCGACGCTGGAGTCTGGCCAGCTGTTTGTCCAGGCTGTCCCCTGAAATACATCCCCCCCGAACATGTCAGTGACCCCTGACCAGCTCTGCCTAAAGCTCATGACCACTCGCAGTGGGACTGCCATTTCCACGCAACCACCAGGTCCGTTTGGAGGATAAGGTTCACTTTGCAGGTGTGCGGTGGTGAGCGAACAGAGCAGGGGGTATGTACGTGGGGCGGGGGACGCTGTCACTCACCCAAAGAGGTGGTCCTGAAGTGAGAAGCCAACGCGCTGACTTTTCCCGTAATGAGCTCGTAGCTGATCTCCTTCAAGAACTCGTTAGTGGTGAGCATGCTCTCTGCCAAAGCTCTCGACTGGTACTTACCTGTACAAGAACATAAGCAGAGGTCAAGGCAGGTGGACCATCTAACGTCCAACTACAGTGTATAGCACACAAACGTGCTGAATGAAGGATCGCAGTTCGGTAGGACGTTAGATGGTTTTAAATGTAAATACAAAAAGTTTGTTGAGTGCAGGGCATGCCCTTCAGTGTGCCACAGTATGAATGTTGACCATCTTTGTCGCAGACATTATAGAGTACGTGGGTGCCCAAGGACTCACCCAGCACCAGCACGCAGAACTCAACGACGCTGGTCTCCGAAGCGCAAACGATCGTCATGTAGTCGGGCCGCCGCAGGGGGCTCGGCCCGTCCCCCACAGAGCGCAGGGCCTCACCAATGCCCTCCCCCAGGGAACGGTGGGACACGAGCACCTGGACCGCGCCCCCCGACACGCTGGCCACTAGCCTAGCCAGCCAGGGTAGCTGGGCGTGAGGCACGGGGGCACGTGCGGGGGGGCCGTCAATCATGGCCCGGAGGGTGATTTGCTCAAGCTCTTCCTGTATAGGAATCTTGTCGCAGCCTTTTGTGAGGGAGGTTTATGTCAGTAACACAAAAACTAATTTCTCATGAGCCAACACAGCGCAGACACCCCTTTGAATAACAGGACGCCATTCCTGACTTCAACAACCTGAAGTGCCAGAAGGACGGGATAGGCTGAGTGAAATGTCAGTCATTGAATGTGGGCGGGCCTTACCCAGTTGAACCAGATACTGAATGGTGAGTAGAAGCATGTCTTCCACACTGAGCAGCTGATTGGTGGAGACACCAAGGCTCTCCAGGGTCTCCTGGCTCAGCTGGCTGCTCTTGTAGCAGCTGACCAGCAGAGGGCTCACCACAATGTCCCCTACATTGCCGTAGAAGTAAGGTAGAGTGCCGCAGCCTGGAATCCAGTCAGAGAATCATATATATCAGCTGATGACGTGCCAACACACGGTCACACACAAATATACATAAATAAAAATAAAATTCTGCTCTGTTCTTGTGCAACTCAGAACTCACTTGAAACCCCCTTTAAAAAGTTCTGTGTTTTATACATTTGGCCAGCAGGGGGCAATGCTGACAAATGCAATACGTGCCTGTATATTCTAGATAGCTGTCTATACCACACAGCATAAATATAAACCGAAAAAGTAAAAATGGTAAACGTTTTTAGTGGTTTTATATATATGGGCAATCTGAAAAAATCTGGTTTGAAAATACATATTCCTTATGATAAATATGTAAATTTGAAATGCCCATTTCTCAGGCTGTACCTATGAGAATGACAGGTCTCACTCCTGAGTTGCTAAGCAAGTTGTCTGGGACAACCACTGTGTCTCCCATGGCGATGGGCTGGGGTTGGATGATGCCCGGTACGAGAGGCGGTGGTGGTACTGTCAGGAGGGCATCTGAAGCAACACACACACACACACCGAGTCAGTACAATATAAATGTTTGAGTATTAAGTGTTAAACACATAGGATCATCTCAAAAGAATGAAACCAGAGCAAAGTCTACTGGACATCTAAACTTATTTAATGTGCTGTTCTGCTGTTGCCATAGATACATCAAAACATCACTACCCATCAACCGTATCAGCCCACCTGGAGGTCGAGGTGCTGGGCACAAGGCTGGCACAGACATGGCGCCGGTGGGCACGACAATCGGCGAGCTGAGGTACCAGCTTCGGTGACGCTTTTTGGGTGGACCAGAGGATATGGAAGGCAAGGCTGTCGCTGGGTGAAGGCCAGGGGGAAAAATGTAAAACTACAAGTACTCAAGGGTAGATCACGTTCACACATTGATTTTAATGTGCAACAAGACATAATAAAATTTGTAAGCAGTGTGTGCTTCTGGAGGAAGAGGACCAGTACAACACAGCTGGATCAATATCACTGAGGTAGTTAAAAAGTGCGGGATGCTTACAACACAAAACTGAACAACTGCAAGTGAACAGTCTTTAACATGGACCGATCATATTCATTACATTACATTTATTCATTTACAAGACGCTTTTATCCAAAGTGACTTATGACATTTAACATGTGTTACAATGAGCTAGCGCTGGGTGTCCTGCTGAAGGACACACCTGGTGGCTGAAACCGGGAGACTTCTCCATCCCAACCCAATGTTCTACCCATTGAGCCACCCGGCCGCCCTTTTTTATATTACAATTATGAATGCATTGAAAATGAATTAGCATTTCTTACACATACCATATATTTGCACAATACATTCAGTGTTATGAGTAAAATGCACAGGACACTCAGTGCTGATTTGTGAAGACAGATGTTGAGGAGTCTCACTACTCACGAGAGGTGTGGTATCCTGGTGTAGACAACTGATACCCCACACTGTGAACCAGGGCTTGGCTGGGCAACGCCATCCCAGGTGAGGCAAGACCCCCACCGGTAAAGCTGTTGACTCTCACGGCGGTCGGAACTGTAGGATAACGGACACAAACGTGAGCGGCGCGCCCCAGCTTCCCGCGTTCTCGTGGTTGCCACGGTGATGTGCCGGTGGTCGCTACATGACGGTCAGCAATGCCATGACACGTTTGCTCTTGTGAACAAACGAGGCCATTAGAACGCATGGCTTCCACAGTAAAAACAATGCGCTTATTGCATTTCCTGAAGAGCTGGTGACCGTCCCCCCACAGCCCCAATGGGACCTGCAAATGAAGCTCGTAAAGCGCTAGCTCCAGTCCTTATCGATTTCCCTTCAGTGGTGAGCCATCGATCCTTGGGGCACGCCCACGCCACCAATCAGGGCCAAGAGCAGCTCTGACCATGACAACGTGCGTGGAAACCATCTGGGTCGTCTAGTAAACGGGTGAACGAAGCCATGAGAGACTGTGCTCATGGCTGAGATGCAGAGCAGTTACCCTGCCAACAGACCAGCTCTACAAGCAGAGGCTGAGTAGTGTGGGACCACTGAACTTGACTGTATGAGGGGGCATTATGAGGGCGGAGCTGAGGCAAGGACTCTGACCTATGGGAAGGGTCTTGGTTCCTGGGGGCGGAGTCAGTGGCAAATGCCTGGGGTTGCCATTGTCCACTTCCTGGCCTCTGAAAAAACTGGCAGCGGTAGCAGTCTGAGCCCGGGCCGGAGGGGAGTCTGCTAAGAAACAGGAATGTCAGACGTAGGCACACACTTTTATAGTGCAACACACACTGTTAATGTGGAATAGCTGTAAAACAGGGGTTGCTAACCATTTTACTGGGGGGCCCCAGTGGGTGCACGTTTTTGCTTTAGCCAATTTCTGCCTTTAATTGAATTTTAATGTCAATTAAACATTGACCTTTTTGTATAATTAGTGTTAATCCAGCAATTCTCAATAAGCTTTATTTGTTTTAAATAAGAATTCTAAAAGCATGAGATAGACTTACTGATGTTGCTTAAGTTTTTAAAATATGTTTTAACAGATACGGTACATTATAATCCGTTTGTTGTTATTACTTACGTCGCTGTTTAAGCGTTCTTTATTATTGGCGCCTGTTTCTGCTATTCATTATGACAATTCAAACACAATTAGTGATGACAGATTTGAATTAAAGACCTTGATGAATTATCCATACATTTTCTGCTATAATTCTGCGGTTAGAGAGAAATTGTAATGTGTGCTTTATAATTATGTTACTGATCATAAAACACAAGAGTCTCACTTTTAATTTTCAATAATTTAAAACAACTAAGCACAGGCAATTTATCACGGCGAACAAATATAAACAACGATGTAATTTACATTTTATTGAGACAGCAGGCAAATTAAATTGCCTGAATTGGCTGAAACAAAACCCTGCACCAGCTGGGGCCCCCAGGACCGTGGTTGGCCACCCCTGCATGATGTAGAAGTTCTGAAATGCAGTTGGTGGACAGGACTACAAAATGATAATAAGAGGAAAAACAAGGTGAGGACAAAGAAATGTAGATGACCAGTGACGACACAGCTGTCTTTAGTGCTACTGCCAGCTACAGCGAACAAGACAAATACATGGCAACGAACGGAGAAAGATCAGAAGGACGAATATGACAGCAACTGAGCAGGGCCCTGTTCCAGTTCTGCTCCCCCCTCTGCTTTAGTTCAGACTGTCCTTCACCAAGTGACTCTCCCCCACCCTCCCACACACACCCACTCAATTGGATTATGAAGACTTTAAACTGAACACAGCGAGGTCCCTGCCAAGGCCAGGCCTTCGCCCTTATCATAGCCTTTTCTGATCGTGACCATCCGTGGGAGAGCACAGAGCAACATGTTTCCAGGCAGGACGTACTGTTCTGAGACACGAGGTACCAAGGACTGGGTCGCGCTGACCGGCAGAGCGAGCCAGCCTGACTCTATGAATCACCTGAAGGCGAGGGGGGGGGCACAGCTGCTTGTTTTGGTTGATGGGGAGCAAAGAAAAAAAATCTGGCAGACCGTTCAAGTTACTGTACTTTGAAATGGATCGGATGCCACTCGTTCACGTGAAAAGCAGCCTCTGCTGAACAAAGGCGCCGGGCACAGTAACATCCTGAGATTTTTGTGTTCGGGCAGAGGTAGGATGGAATCGGGAACAGAACTTCGCTCCAGCCATGTCACATGGAATGAAGACGACACCCAGAAAAGGACGCTTTCACCATCCGCAGCAGACACTGCCCAAAGGGTCACAGTCAGGTGACTCGGCCTTCCCCGCCCACCTGAATGAGAGAAGGGGGAAGAGCTGTGTCCATCCGTGCCCCCGTTCTCTCTGCTGCTGGGGGGTGAGGAGGAGGAGCTGGGCTTGGAGGAGACCGTGCTGCTGGTGGGCATCTTTGTCCTGCACTCTGTTGGAAGAAACACGACTCCAGTCTATGCCAATACCCCTCCACACACATGCATATGATTGGCCAGCTCGTCAATGCGCACCACCAATAAGCAATCAGAAATCACAAGTTGGGTTAAGTGCAGAAAGACAGAGCAGCAGCGCTGGCAGATGTCCGTGCGCGTCGAGGCTCGCTTTACATACGTGTCATTTTACAGCAGGCATTCTGCACGGGCAGCCCCACCCCACCCTGGCTCACCTTTCCAGCAGATGAGGGGTCCTTTACACAGAGCGCCCTGGGAGTTCCTCAGCAGGTAGTACTTCAAGTGCTTCTGCTTCTTGGGCTGTGTGGACAGCTTCAGGTTGATGTGGTTGGAGAACTCGGTGAAGTAGCGGAAGCCGGCCTCCCCGCAGCCGACGCAGTTCCCCAAAAACCCTGAAGGGCGAAAGCGCAAAGACTCACCTCCTACACGGCACGCAACGGCGCCAGAAAACTCACCGCACGACGTCACACGTATAAACTCACTTCTTAATAACAAGAACGTAATCAAAAGACATTACAGCCTCAGCTGATTAGTTAATTAGTAACTAAATTGTAGACGTGTGTGGGAAACCTGACTTTGAATGTACGTTTCAAAAGGATACAAAGGCAACTTCTCATTTAAGTAAAACGCCTAGTGCAGACATGACACCGCTGGCAGATGAGCACTTGTACCGATATTATGCTCATTTTCGCATACTTGGACAGACCTAAAAATGCATTCTTCCCATTCTCATCCGGCAGGAAGCGGCCATCCACAGCACAGACCAGTATGTGGTCGGGGATGCTGGGAGACTTGGCGCCGACGAGCCGGAACCCGGCCGGAACCTCTATGTGCACCGTTCCCATGGAGACCAGCCGCAGGTCTTTTCCAGCCTGACAGAATCCTACGAACACGAGATCGGCACTCATTAACATCATGCTTTCAGCACGGAGGGCAACCGTTTAATGTTGTGACATGAGTGAAAACTCAGAATACACCAATGTGGAATTTAAAAAAAATTTAAGTAAACATATTTTAGTTGGTCTTACTCATGTAATAAACATACCAAAAGGTTAACTAGTCCCTAAATGCCACTCCAAAACCAATTTTCTAAGGAAGCAAGAGATCTGGATCTGGCAAAGAGGTTGTTGAAAATGGCACCTTCACTCAAAACTTTCTTTCCATGTAATAACAGCATCAGTTTGACAAAACTGCATTCCAACTGCTGGCGGCATTACCATCTAAGGTACAGCAACCATCCGGGGCAGGGCCCTGCAGGTACGGCAGGGAGGCACAGCTGGCGTCCTCCCCCTCTTCCTCGTAGGCGACGTCGTCATCGTTCTCCGTGCTCTCGGAGATGCGGTCTTGCGGCTCGTCCGGCTCCGTCCGCTCTGTGTACTGCACGCCGGTCTCCATTTTGGGCTTCACATCTGAGGCAGGACGACACGTGCTAACGGCTCAGCAGCGGACGGCAGACGCAAACTCATCTTTAAATGCGTCAAAAGTCAGCTAAGACTCCTCAGCTAAGACTCCTCAGCTAAGACTCCTCAGCTAAGACTCCTCAGCTAAGACTCAAGTTTTGACTATGAACAGATCAACTGTGCCATTTAATGTGCACACTTTCCTCACCCTACCACATAGTCACTCTCAGTGATGGTGGTGAGGACGACACACTTACCCTCCACCAGTGAGGTGTAGCGTTCGGGCTCCAAGTACAGCTGGCTGAAGACGGGCAGCGGCGTGGATACGCTGGAGCGAAGCGAAGCCTCGATGGAGCTGTGTAGTGTCTCCTCGAAACCGGCTGCCTTCAGCTGCCCCGCGTACGCGTTCCCCATCGTCTGGGCGTTGGCGGGGACGGCGACATGCAAGCAGTTAACGGCCGTAACTACGAAACCACTCCCATAGATATAAAACGAGTTTGTTTTGTAATCTGCGGCGTCCTCTAGCAAAATTCTGATTTATTTAAGATTCTGTGCACAAAGCAAAAAACAACCACAACAACGAATTCTTATTGACCATCTGATCCACGTCCAGAATAATTTAAAAGCAAAGGGCGTACTGGTGGCTGTCTCACTGTATCCTTTTACACATTAGTGCCATTACATTTATACGTCACAGACTAAAACAACATTAGTAAGATGAAATAGCCTGCCGTTTTGCCCCCTGCCCCCCCAGATGCACCACACACGGCGCCCTGGGGACATCTGCTGTGGTCCTCGCACCTGGAGCCTCAGTGCAGCCGGCGACAGCTGGAGAGGCCGCCCGCGTGGGTCCCCAGCGGGGCCGGAAAAGGAGGGGGGGGGGGGCTCCACATTCGACACGACCTTCCAACCCATTTGACCCCCGACCCCAGCCGATAAGCGCTGGGCTCTAGCTCACTCTGAGGGACTTTTCGTAAACCGTGCGCTCCACACCGCGGCGACATAACAGGGGCCGGGCACGCAGTCCTCAGCAGGTTACCTTCCCCCCCGTTTCAACGGACAGTCAGGGCCTCTGGCCAGGACAAGCTGACCTTATTATACTTACAAAGTAAACATACACATTTAGGCGAGCCAGAGATGGGAAGGGGGGGGGTGGGGAGGGGAGAGCACTGTAGAAATTATAACCTTAATAGATGCTATTTTGCTGGTTTACATACATTTACAATCTCATGATTTATAAAGATATATTAAAGTGCTTTAGCAAGTATAAAGCTTTCTCTATGAAATCGAGCGAGATGCCTGTGGCCAAAAAATGGCAAACGGCAGGGGGTGGGGTGGGGTGGGGTGGGGGTTAGAAACAGGACACGTGCCAGGAAGCAAGCAGAGCCCACCACCCGCCACTCCGCACTATTCACCAGCTACCATGGCCAGGGGGCTCAAATCACAGGCTAAAAGAAAAAGAGGTGCTGTGAGGGTTGGGGGGGGGGCTGACCTTCGACCCTGCGTGTTTTCCCTGCTTCGCACAGCTGGACTTACACTCTATTGAAACCCACACAGAGGATGCGAACACCACATGGCTGCGCATTCAAAGGCCAGATCCGACCTGAAGCTAACGGGCCGGGACAATACGAGATAAAAATGGAACTGCGCGGGCTCCCAGTGGCCCCCAACTCTCTTGAAAAGCCATTAATGACACCATACCCCTGAGATAGCATTATAAGACCGCTGGGAATAAAGACTCATAACAGACTGTTTCTCTTGACCTCTTAACCCACACCGCTAATTCTGCTGGGACAAAGAATCAAAGTGAAAGGAATTAAAAACTGGTATTTTTGTATGGGGGGGCATGGATATGAGAAGACTGTTTGTTTCCTGCTTCAGAATAAGGACAAAAGGTGTTCACGGACAAACTATCCCTTTGCTCCATTCTCTGCCATTACAGCCACGTCGCCCTTCAGCCACCTAAGAGGCCACAGAAGAAGCACCTCTCAGGCCAGGCTCACCTGGCGTCCTCAGCTCCTCAGGTCAGCTTACGCTCCATGCCGCTGACATAAGAGTGCGACGTCGTGGACACACCCTGCTGTCCCACGATGCTCAGCTCCTGGGGAACGAAGGCCAACCAAAAACAACGGGGGATGATGTCAGACACGCGGACGGAGGCCCACTACACACCACCAGCACCAAGTTTGGGAACACATGCCACCTTCTGAATCAGCAGTTCAGGGACTTGAAAGTATAACTGGTGAAGCTTCTGGTGAATTTACCAGCATTAAAATTATTCTTCAGTCATGCATCATATTACTGCTACTTCTTGGAGTTTGACACACACACACACACACACTACTGCTTGGGTTTAATACGCCTTTACTCACTCTTACACACACACACACACACACACACACACACACACACACACACACACACACACACACACACACACATTACTGCTTAGGTTTAATACACCTTCACTTACACTCTCTCTCACACTCACACACACACGCACGCACGCACGCACACGCACACACTCCTTATTTTTGCCATTTGCTCCAGAGGGCGGGGGTTCACTTGAGATCCATCCATCTTGATCCTGCTGACACCAACCCACCCCTTGCCCCTCCCCCATGTCCTGACCCCCCCTGCAGGGACAAGGACAGATGCTGAACAGGCAGAATGGAGGCACTGGGCCTTTCTGAGCACAGGAAGGAGCCTCAACACACAGTGACAGCACAATATCGACACCAGAAGCCCATTGTTTCACAGGCGGACACACGTGCGCAGTCACACACTCTGAACCACCTGGCTGACCAACCAGAGCTTCTTATTTTACTGGGGTTACCAAATAAAAGTGGTCATCTTTGAATGTGTCAGAGCTTTTTGTAAGCATTTCAAGAAATGGGGGGCACCTCCTGCCCTATAAGGATTTGTGCATGACACGCCTCTTTCTCAAATTGCAGATGCTGGTTGCCGAGGAATTTACCCAAGGCCGTAAAATGCCAACACCCCAGTGGTCACATCTGCAGCCATCGTTGACCCTGTGGTACAGAGATACTGCACATATTGGGTGCTTGTCAAAATGCTTCACTGAATCCTGGGGGCGGGGGCTTCAGTTAATGCAAGAATCAGACGTCAGATAACAGTACCCACCCTAGATTAGAAAGGCAAACATTTTCATGAATACATCCCAGTCACAGAGGTGCAGAACAGGCTTGCTGAAATGGCCAGCACCATCTGGACTGCTTTGCGCGTTCAGTGCAACGTTGTCACCATGTTTTTGCAGCAGCGCATCTATATTCTCACAGCCTGCAAAAACTACAGAAGCGGTGACCTTTGTCTGACCCGGAAGAGCAAATCCGTCCAGTAGGATGACAACTGCCACAGTTTGAAACTAACAAGCTCTTGTTGATTGTGGGATGTTTTTATAGCCCCTTTCCATTTGTATCTGTGGCCTCTGTTAATTTTTAATGTCATCCCAGTCTAAAGGACACGCTTTACTTTGTAAAAGATTAATGCGCAAACGCTGACCCGACACTGCGACAGCACTCGGGGGTGGAGTGGCTGTAGAACACTTCCTTCACTGTGCTCAGTCTATTTGGCCTGACCTGAACAAAGCATGGACCAGGACGGCACTTTGATCTTGCAAAACTGCTACTGATAAACACTGTCTTATTACAAACTACTTGTCGGTGTCTGACACACGGGTTGGTCTAGGGTTGGCCACAAATACAAGGCATGGCCAAAATCTTTGTGAACACTTCTTTAATGTCCTGGGACCTCCCAGATCACCGTGCTCCCCCCACAACTCTAAACTTCCATAGGAGCTCATAGGAACTACCAATGAAAGTACACCCCACTACTGGCAACTGCATCACTGCGGCAAAACCTTTCTTACAAGACAAACCAACTGTCTCACGGGTCATTGGGAGGGGTGGGTGGTGGTAAAAGGTGTGCCTTAATTTCCTTATAAAAGTACCCCCCCCCCCAGGGCTGTGAAAAGTCAAAGTAAAGATGACAAGCCTTACTCCATTCAAGAGCTGCAGAGCTACAGTAACAAAGAGCCGCATTGTGGCCAAACTGCAGAGAACCTGGGAGGTGGGAGATTAGCTTCAGGACTGTAAAGTGGGGGGGGGGGCTGTAATGCCAGGTTTAAGGAGAGGGGGCTGGGGAAGGGGGAGAGAGACAAAAGGAGCATTTTAGCAGATGAAGAAGTCATCATCATTTATCCACTGGAAGTTTACTGTCGGGTCATAAAAGCTATTTAGAACAGAGGAGAGATTTCAAAGAGATGGTTGGGGGGAGCGGAGGCTTAGTCTGGCATTGGCCAGCCACTTGCTTTATGATTGCAGGGGCCAATTCATTAGGAAACAGCTGGACTTTGTTTTCATGCTGGGCTGATTGCAGCACTGACCTCACTGTAGACCCTGCCACAGAAGATGGGTTTAAGGGCAAGGTGTTTAACCTTAAACTGTACCTAGGTCACAGGCAAAAGGTCAGCGATGCAAACTAACAAAAGGTCCCAAACAGCCCCTCATTTAACAAAACCTAAAAACTTTTCTTTCAGAAGTGTTGACAAATGTCTTCATTGAAGAAAGTCATAAAAAAACAAAGTGATAGATTCCACTGTGCTGTTAATGTCAGGACCATTTTAATTAGGATGAAATAAAACTGGTGTGAACAGCTGCAGCTGGAACTGGCCTTATCTCGGGTCTGATAAAGTTGAACCTTGGTTGAAACACTCTTTGGCTACATGGGCTCAATGGTCAATCAGTAGATTGTCTGAAAAGACGTGTGAAAAATAATCTTCGTTTTGAGAGGTTACGATAGATACACAAGTTTCTCTTAAACTCTCTTTGAATGCAATGAGATCAGTGACACCGTTTGCATTAGGTTCGGCTGAGATTTATGAGCCATTTAAAAATCAATTTGCATCAACTTGAATGGAAATTTAACAGGTACGTCTGAGGTAATTAAATGAATTCAAAATCGTATAAATTTTAACGGATTTTAATTTTAACTGAATCGTGGTAAAATATTTCAGTACATTTCATTCTCAAATTTTTATATACAGAATGTATATGCATTTCAGTATTCAAATCATGCACAATTTGCGCCAATGTTCTTACACAGGCAACTTGAAGAAACCACAGACAAGGAAAAACAAACAAACACAACACAAACAAACACAACACACACCAACTTGTGCTCGTCATATCTCTGTTGGGGGAAAAAACCCTCCGATATCCAGCCTTCACAGCTGTGTTTGCCCAGGTTTCTACGGCAACATGTCCGCCCATGCATTCCGTTGGCCTCTACAAGCTCTGCGATCAATCTGAATTTAAACGAGCGCGTCACAAACAGTCTGCAGTGGAAATAAGTGCACAAAACACTGACAGGACACACACAGACATGCCTTTATATTCAGTTACTGCAAAAGTAAACTGCTGTCTGAGAGAGATGGAAGACATGATTTGATACCGTATGAGAACACACACACACACACACACGCAACTCATTGGCCTGTCCTTCATGCAGAATGCACAGATGCAGGTCAGCACGTCTCCTACTGCAGTCCCACGCTGCCACACCAGCAGAAGCCCTTTCCCACAATGCTCAGCACATCACTGCACTCCTCCACCGTGCTCAAAGCAGCAAAAGCCACGCGGCAGCCCCAGGTGAGGAAGGGAAGCCAGGCTTCACGTTACAAAAGCTGGGAATGTAAGGCGAGGGGGTGTGGAGATGGGAGGGGTACTGCCTATAGGAGCCCAATCCTGTAACGCTCTGCCAGTTCGTCAAGGCCTAGTGAAGCCCGGGGGTGGAGGGGGGTCAGGTCACTCTACATAGCCCTCATTACCAGCTCAGTTAATAGGTAGCTGCCTGCCTCAGAAAGTGTGTTATGAAAACAGTGTGTCTTCTCAGATGTCAGGGCCAACAAGGGGTCAAGGCCAGCTCCGAGCACCAAAGGAATCAGGGGGGGACAGAGAAGAGACATATACCGTACAATATGTCTGACAGGACACGAGGAGGCAGCAAACCAAGATGGTGATCTTCACAGCAAAAACGTAAGGTTTACGCTGGGGAAACAGCTGCATGGGGGTCCGTGTGTAGATCTACACAACATGGAGCAGAATCAGTCACACCACAGCAGTTACACCAACCTCCTCTTACTTCCCATTAGTTCGTCCCTCTCACCTGTCCTAGATCTGGCACTTTCAATAGCCACCTTTAAGGAGCAACGCCCTGCACTGGTAAAAGACATACTGACGGACACCAGTAAAATTTCCATTAAAGTCCCAACGGTTGGACCTTCTTCAATTAGCAAGTACCATCAAAAAGTAGAACAAAAGGTTAAAAATATGAACAGTCACAACACGTGGTGTAGTGTAACGGAACAACCCCACTCCCAACAGTGTAGCAGCCAATCACAGCTCCTTCCTGTCTCATGTCTACCTCTAGGGACAAAGCCATCCCAGATGGGATGAGACAGAAGAGGCGACAGGCTGACAAAGGGCCCCCTTCAGGGCTGTATGGGGTCTCTGAAGCCACTGCCCTCCTGTCAGCTAGGTTGTCTTTATCCATCACCCCCTCTTCCTGACCCAGGGCAGATCTGCCTGATCAACACATCTCAGCTGACAGCAGTACTGTCCCCTTCTGATTGATAAGAACCTGTTGCCCCCGGCGACGGAGCCTGCACCCTAATCCCGTGCAAACCGCCTAGCCCTCTTTGTGCTTCCAGAAACAATAGACCTGCTGGACGTCCGTCACAGTAGAACCCTGCTGTCACAAGAAAGAGAAGTGCTTTGGGCTGAATTCGCTGGCCTTGCCCCTGCGTTCTGCCTGTACTGGGGCTGCCCACCTCTGACAAGTTTACCCCTTACAGCACAGAGCCACCAGGCTGCTCTTCACTAAATTCAGACGCATTCAGACAAATAACTGGCTCTGCTTAATTCACCAAATTCAGGCACTGAGAACGCAGCTACCGCATAGCTACTGCTTAGTCAGAAAACCAAAGACTGTCGCTCACCTCTTAAAATGTTCTTAATGTCTTCCTTTTATCCGGTCACAAGACAAGAGCGAGGCTCATTGCCTTTCTGCACACCTCCATCAAAAGTTACAAGAGTTTGGTTTACGTGAATGAAAAGGACCGCAGTGGAAGTCTGTCTTCACTCCCAGCTAACACCATTCATCTGGTTTCTGCACACCTCCTATCCTTTCTCAGGAAAATTAACGCCCTTTACGTTGCGGTCATAAATCCAGACAAGCAGCCAGAGATGTCCACAAAGCACAAACAGACACACACAGGTTCCCAGGTGTGGTTTGTTTCAGAACGTTTTTACAATGCTGTTAAAAGTGATCCCCCTTCTGCTGACACAGGCTCTGATATAGAAAGCTTATCTCTTGCCAATGAAGACCCAGGGAGATCAGCATGTCCCTGGTAAATATTTGCTCTGGCACTAACTAACAGGAGGGCTGTTGAGTCTGGGAAATCTCTATGCCTACAAGGACTTAACTGACCGAACTTGCTTGTGGATGAAGGAGAGATTACAGCTGTGCCCTGTGAGTGAGCCTCCCAGACAGCAGGGGGCAACACCACATATGCAGCAGACAAGCTAGTGTGTCTTGGTCACAACTGGGCTGCCAGCAGACAGGCTGCACTGACCTTTGTCAACAGGACACATGGCAGAGTGTGTATAACCCTGTCAGAGGCTGGTGGATGCAATAATCTTTCCTCAGTTTTATCAGAGCATTGCAACACACGGGCTTTAGGGCAGTTAAATTTAACTGCATGTGAATTCTGAAATGAAAAGCACCTTTCCAGACTGTTCATAAACAAGGGAGAGTGAAATCAAATGATGGCCGAGAAGGATTTGCACGACACACTAAATCTGGCCACACAGCTATGAGTTACACTGCCAAACGCCTCTGTGTCATGTGACTGCCTAGCGGTTGGCCAATAGCAGGCTACAGGACACAATGTCAAAAGGAGCACCGTATGCTAACTGCAGAGCTAAATTCTGCTCAGTCACGGAGGGGATCACTAGACCATCGTGATGAAAATGGCATAGCGCATCCGAAACGGGAACATCCATCTCCAGACTGGACATGACACGGCTGAGCAGACAGCCTGGTTAAAACGCCCTAACTATGTCAGCTGAGAAGAACACTGCCAGAAAGGACCGTCAGAACATCTGCCTGTTGGCGTCGCATAGAAACACTGTTCAGCAAACCTCTGCTGCACAACACTGCGAACATAAACCACATGGAGCCAGGAGAAAAGGTTTCTCGTCCTGTCCAGAAGCAGGAAATGGTGCAGAACACCAGCCGAGAAGCAGCAGGCGTGCTCAGGTTGTCGGTTGGAGCCACGAACCCCGGCGGCAGTCAAAAATGCAGAAGCACAGGAAGTGAGGGACGGGTGAAACTGACTGATACCTTTGTCAATTAAGGAAGCCTAATCATGACTCGCCGGACCACAATCAACAGCAACTCCGCCTTCTTGGAGCTTCTAACATGTACTTTCAGATATACCAATTTATCAGGCCCCTTAGTACATCATTCAAGAGAAGGAGGAAGGCCAGCAAAAAGGGAGTCTTTTAGGTCTGTGATGACTGAAGATGTTTTATCAGCTGTGGGTACGGAGGGTGACGAGGGGCACTTGTGATGCACTGCTAGCCTTCTGCCCCCCTCAAGAAGGACGAACCCACAGTCCAGGCACATTGGACCCGAATGTGATCAGAACCCCACCTTTCAAGCCCTCCTGCTCTGGCTTTGTTTCTACGGCGCTCTTCCTGACGGACGGCCCAAAGCAAGCGGAGATAAGTCCCGTGCATCTAGTCCAGGCTGGCGCTACTTCCTTGGCTCCCCCGCAGACCCTAACTGACTAAGATATGGAGACTCACCCCTTGTGTCAGCACCAGGAGATAATAGGCAGCGCCCCCCCTGAATTTCCATCATGAAGGCAGCCCTGTTCTCCATTGAGGCATCTTCTAACATACCATTTCACACTTAAAAAGCAACAAAATCGTTTAGCGTGTTATCAACAGACAAGAGCCCCGTTAGCCTGGCAAGCCTTGTTTCAGGCGAGGAGCCACATGAGTTTCACCTTCAGTATTGGTCTGCTTCTCCTATAGCCCACGTCATCACCATGTTCATTTTTTTTTTTTTTTTTTTTTAATGTTGGCATGGTTACCATCCAGTTCCACCCTCAGCAGGTATGCCACTCCTGCCGATATTCAGCTTGACAAAATCTATACGGTGAACACGATTCCCCAAAGTACATCACAATGATTAACGATTCATTAAAACAAGAGGGTTTAGTACGACAGGAGGTTCCTCGTTTTTCCCTGAAAAACCTTTCAGAACAACAAGTTCAAAGTGGTCTTGTGAAAAAGACCAATCTCTGATAGAACGGCGTTATAAACACCGAATATGTCATCACACGCATAATACATTTTATTCACTTTGGTTTGTCTTTAGCCAGTTACTCTTCCAGCAGAAGTGCTTTATGTTTGATTCGCCACGTGCAAGACGGCAGAAATGAAACAGGGTGGACAGGGTGGAAGAGACACTGGAATGGAAGAACGTAGAACCACAGTCAAGTTCACGGTCACTGACAACGAAGCGGGACACGTGACCCACTTCACCCCACACCTGCAGAAAACTGCCAGAAAGGTCAGGGGTAACGATATTCTTGCCACTGCCAGTAGCCACTAAATGCAAATGCAACAGACCATATGAAGCTTCGCACATTATAAATATTTGTCCATGTTAATTTTACACATACAATGTGAGGGACAGCAGAACTGAATTTCCGCCACATGCAGCACCATCGTAAGCAGATCAATGACAGTTTATTGTACTTGTACACAACAGTGTTAAGTGCAGCTGAGCGCGCATAAAGCCCACTACCCCTTTCAGCTCTGAGGTCCCTTCTCCACAGAAAAAGGGCTGAGTGGACAGAGAGGAGAGGTCACATGACCCTGCATTGCGGGGGTGGGGATGAATGAAGCAGGAATCCAACAGGACACCCCAGATGCACAATAACACTGGAGGGGCGTTACAGTACAAAAGGTTTTATCTGTAGCTGCAATTTAAACACCCCCCCACCTTTAAAAACAGCCTTGCATCATTTTACCATCCCCCACCCTTTCACCTCCCTGACCCCGTCAAATAACTCCTAATGGCCTGTACATGTTTGCAGTGTATCCACGGTAACTGAAGACCTCATTTAAACCCACGTCCAGTACTGCAATTACAGTCAAGCCAAATAACTTTTTTGCTAAAACGACGTGTCAAACTGGCCGTGGACCTCCAATGAATCAGTGCTGGCAGGTCAGGACAGCACCTCCCAGTGCATTTTGGGACGGTGGTCAGCTGCTTCTGTCAACAGCTCAGCCAATCAGACACACCAAAACACCTGGGATTTACATAAATACATGCATTAGAAAGAACATGACAAACACCCTATTATTACTGGCCGCTCTGACGCCACCAACATGCCAGCCCTGGATAGACCTAGATTCAAACAAGATACAGACCTTCATGGGGGGCAATAAAAAAAAAAAAAAAACAGGCTAAATAAATAATTACATTTGTCCACAGACCAGGCCAGAGCAGCCTCAAGACTCCATGGCCATTCCCTTAGGCTCCTCCTACGCCGAGGGGCGCTGTGAGCTCTTCCCTGCCCCAGCAGAGATAAGACAACAGCAGATGGGCTGTAAAACAGCCGATCATCCACCCAGAGCATCACAAATCACACATACACAAACAAAAGGCTACAGGAGAATAACACTTCTTACTGCCCCACAAAACATGTTTTTCTTTTTTTTTTGGGGGGGGGGAGGTAGAAGAGGGGAGGGCTGGGGTGCAGAGAAATGCGAGACAAATCATAAAACGCCCTAAATTCTAATTAGTTTGGCTCTGTATAGTGGGATATGGGGGGGGGGGGTGGCTGATCCCTTTGGTCGCTAGGGTGAAGTCCTGTTCATGTGCAGCATGTTGTGTGTGGGTTTGGGGGTAGCTTCCGGAATTTTCCAGGCAGCTCCCAGCATGCTCCTGCAGGACACGGGCGCCGCCTGCTCCGCAAATGTCCGTGAACGTGACCTCTGCACTCTAACGCCTCAGAGGCGTTTGGGGTCGTCACACGCGCATTGTGAGAAGCCACCCTGGGGTCAAGCATGCTGATTGCAGGCACGGACAAAGGAGTTTGAGAAGCGCGAGGTTAAACGGTAAAGGACACGACACATCTACAGGTCTGAAAGAGGAGAAGGATTGGGGGGAATTATTAAAGGCTCAACATGTATACACAAAACATTCAACTACACAGATAACAAACCGCAAATTCAGCCTTTAAAACTGAGGTCCAATCCTTTTACTAAATACCTCAAAAGTGTTTTTTTTTTAACAGTTTATTTTTAATCAGATGTACAGTGTTTGAGCATATTTTTGAAACACTAACTCACTCACAGAAAGAGCAGAATGACAAAAAACTATCGATTCAACAAAACCTTCCGTTTATTGCAACTTCAGAAAGCGAAATCATACAGAACGCAGCAACTGCAATAAAATAAAGCAAAAACTAAAAAGAACCCATTTTCATCTACATCTGCACTTGGTTCAAAGCTCAATTTCTTAAGCAAATAAAATCAACCTCTGTTCATATAGCACCCAAAAGCAACCACAAAGTGGCCCCAGGTATGTCGCAAAGCATAAACGCACGCGCACACACATACAAAACAGTGACAACATAATGCTAACAGCAAAAAAAAAAAAAACACAACATATAAGAAAAACACAGTGAACACTCTACATAGCAACAAAGGCCAGAGTAAATAAGTCTTCAGTGTGACAAGAGAGAACAGTTACTGAGCAAAGATCAGGGGGTACGGCATTCCATAACTTAGAAGCAGCCATAGCACCCAGAGTTCATATTTTGATCTGGGAACTTCCTACAAACACTGATTAGATGATCTTAGTGAGCGTCTGTGGCCACTCCAAGTAACAAGTTCGGACCAATACGTCAGCACCAGACCATTAAGGGCTTTAAAACCAAAAAGCAACACAGCCAAGAAAGCTAAAGCACATATGGAAAGCTGAAAGTACCACCTTCCTGGGTAATATGATTTGTCTCATCAGCAACACTGCTCTCTTTTTACAGACGGCTGCTGAATTTACCTGGACTGTCTCAGGCTTCTCTGTGTAGATCATGAATATGTCTGTGCTTTTCCGGCAAACACGTCCATTATTTCTGTCAATACTGATTACTGTAATACAGAGAGTGAGACCTCAGTTAAGCTGACAAGACATCTCCACACACACACACACACACACACAGAGAGAGAGAGAGAGAGAGAGAGAGAGAGAGAGAGAGAGAGAGACACACACTTCAGCACTAGTCTCCCTCAGTGAAATCAAAATATGTCATTCAATCGTTGCCCTGGTAACAGCACCTAAAGTCACAGAAAAAACAAGCAGAGTAGGTACCGCAGTCTGAGCAATGACCTGATGTAAGAAATAGTGTCTTCCAAGAATCTGGTCTGCTACGTAAGGAGCTTCTAGGTACAATTTTGCAGAGCCATGCATGGTCAAAAAAAAATTTATGCTGAGGAACCGAAGACGTTTTGGGCGGGGAGGGGTCAGATGGTGGGGTCAACCGGAGACACGTGTGAGAAGGGGAAATACACTCAGCAGGAGGACCATGATTAGATGCCCCTGGATTAAGAAAGAAAACTGAACAGCTGCTGCCCTGAGATCAGCACTGTACCACAAAATGCCAGTCAAGTACTTTCAATACAGTGGCTGGGTTCCTTAGCAACTGCATAGCAACCAGCTATGGGGATTCAAGCAAAGGATGCTAAACATCTTAAAAAGGACACGTTCCATAGGCAAAATAGATTAGTTTGTAATTCCAGGTGTGCTGCACACCAGTAATGATTACATCAGTGTAATCTCCTAACAGTGAGAGTTACAGCACTGCACAGTGCAGTTGTGTGGTGTGTGGGTCAGGCTGGGGTGTGGAAGTCTCACGGTTCGAATCCCAGCCCAGGCACCATGGATGTCCTTAAGCCAGATGCTTAAGCACTAGCTCCCCGAGCGCTGAAAATGGCTGCCTATCACTCCCCCTAGGGGGATGGGTTAAATGCACAGATCAAATTCCTTGTACGTGTCCCACATACTTTGATAGAACCAGTTTCCTTCTCCCGTTCAGAGCAAGAGAACACACAGATGGGAAGTGAGGAGCGCAAAGTGCTCATCTTGTCCTTCTGTTCCTCTTTTACTGCTGGTTTTGCCTAACAGATAAACAGGGAACAACGCTTATAAGATGACCTCCTGAAACTGTATTTTCTTTGTCCAAGACTAGCGCTGCACTTATTCAAAGACATACAACCAGTTTTTTTTTCCAGTTTACACTTCAAAATGCAGGTTACCTGTGCCTACATTTAGAAATTTATAAGCAGCAGCACGTGTATGAGAAATAAAAAACGCCCACCGTGAGATCTGCTCGGTCACATCAGCGCTACAGAGACACAACACTTCCACACACAGATTCTCCCGGCTTGACTTCAGTGTGCAACGTTGGAGAAAACACTCCAGCTATTTGGAATTTTAAAAGGGGGGGGGTGTATAATTCTGGGAGGGCATTTATAAAGATGTTTCAAAGCAAAGTGTCCCCCCCCCCCGTCCCAAAAGCACAGCAGTTTCAAAGTTGCGTTTAAATAGAATCAGTGGCGGCTGGAGGACGGGATGAGGAGGAGGTGAGTGAATAGAAGAGGTCAGGGAGCCCAATGGGGTTGCCCAGGCCACAAAGGCCCTCAAAGAAAAGTCAGTGAGGAGTGAAGAAAGGGTGTCCTTCAAGGGTACAGCGAGAAGCCTCACGGCCAGCAACTGTGGTCACGGGGCTATTCTTATCCCCCCTCCTCCACAGCCCCCAGATTAACTCCCAATTGTTGCCCCGGGAACAAAGCCCACCACTCAGGAAGCCACCAGGCCCCCTCCTCCTTCCCCCAAGGGGACAGATGGCTACTGTTTAATGGCCCCCAAACTGCTACAAACCTTGAGTGAGATGTTACTGCACGCGCTCAGACCACACAGCTCACAAGAGAGATGCTCCGCCCCCGGCCCCCCAAAAATTAACATCTTAAGAAAAATGAATATAAAAAAACCTATCCATACCATTATGTGTCATCTAATCAAAGTATACTTTAAATATACATTTTTTTTTTTGATGGAGTCAAAAACACCTTTTGTTTAGACAGGTCTGCATGCCACAAACACTGCAGAGGCGCTGCAGGGATGGGGGGGGGGGAGCCAAGCAGCCACTGTGAGAGTTGGAGAAACACGGACAGAAAACTGTAAAACTGCCCCTTCCACCACCACAAGGAGAAACGGCAAGATAAGGGTCAGGTTTGAGGACTGGTTTGGAGGCCTACCACACAGCTCCACCCCAGTGGACATTCCTGCAGAAGAACTGGTTTCAGAAGGCTTCTGGCTGCATTCCTCTCGGTTATTGGCAACAGCCAAAAACTACAAAGCAGACTTGTACAACACCCCATGAAATATATTAAGGTCAGCCAGTGACAAACTAATTTCTCACAAAAGACTTCTCAATGTCAACCACCATTTAACCCCCACCCCCCCTCAAAAAAAAGAAACACCAAGGGCGTGGTCACCCCATGGAATCTGCTGGAAAATATATTTATATAGAGTTTGGTAAGTTTATGAGTCCTACCTGCTTTTTGACTGTGGACAGGCTAGCAAATGGAACTATGGTGTCAAACAGCATCTTAGCCAAGAATGTCATAATGGGGGGGGTGCTTAGCCTGTAACCCACTACCATGGCCATGTGGTGGCTTCCAAGCTCAGGATGTGTCCCCCCCAGCCACACACACACACACACACACACGCACGTCCTTGAAATACCTAAAAGCCTGCTACATTTGTGCTTTGAGTGGATAACCGGTCATAAGTCATGTGTGAATTCAGAATTTATGTGCGTTTGTAAAGTTATGGTTTATGAGGACTAACAGCTACAGGTTCCAGCCACTCATCACAAACACAACCATACAAAACCGCATCACACCACAAGAAGGAACGTTCAATAAACACAACCATATATTTTCTACAACAAAACGATGATTACACTGAAGGATCGACACCTAATCAACATGCATTCTTTCCTAACGATTTTTTACACACCTTTTTCGGTATGGCTTCAACAACCTTATACTCAAATTCCCTTTAAAACAAAAGGGTTACCGTAAATACATTCTACCAAATACAATATGATCTATATAGTGTGGATAAATGCTACATTGTTCTGAACTGGAAAATTCTGTGTGATAAATATGCACCACACAGCACATATTTACAATACTTCACACTGGATCTCTGAATGAGTTAAAATGGGACGTACAGGAAACACAGATTGTACGGTATTTAAAATATACCGTATCCGTTTGCCAAGATCTGACTGTCTTACACAAATTCAAATGGAAAGTTGGTAAAGACTTTATTATAGTCCACGAATAATACATTTGTAATAGTAATTAAGTACCACACACCAACAGGAAATAGCATTCAAATTTCAAGTGAAACAATTACACATTCTCAGCTGGTTTTAATGAGCTTTCCACAACTAAAACTTAGACAAATCCAACCACTGGCACAGTTGTTGGGACACCATGCTGAGCAGAATACCAGAGTACTGTAAAAGTCTGAGACATCTATCTAAAGTTTTAATTAGACCGTTTCCCAATTATACATATAAATAATCCGTAAAGACATGGGCAAAACTGATGGAAAAAAAATCCAAAGCTAACTATCTAGCCAAGGTTTGTCCGTCATTAGGCACAACAGACCTCCAAGATGGTATTCAAACGTCAAAATGCCAAAAAAAATTTAAAAACACAAATGATGTAAAAGTAGTGGACATACCGCAATGAAGGCGGATTTACGACACTATTTTAACAAGCCATGACACAGCACAGCTGGGCATTATGACAATTAACATTTTCCCCGTTTCCGATAAGTCCGCCTCAATACGGATAAATTGCACGATTTGACAGCGTGCAAAGAACCGAAAATGCGACATAATTTTCAAAAAATAAAATATGCGCAAAATGCAACATGTCTTTTACACGTTCAAGTTTAACACCAATCACGAGTTTACATCAAAATAACACCACTTTAAGCAATAACTCAACTAGAGCACAAACTACTCATGTAATTACTTCATATAATTAAAAAATACATATACAAGTGCGTTAGAACTTTAATTGAACGAGGCGATAGTCGGACAGGCGTTTCTGCGCTCGTCTCACTTCAGTACCGCTGGCCACCGCGCACGGCGCAAAAACGCGAGTGCGCCAGTCCCACGGTCACGCACTTTCACTCCGCGTGTAAAAACCGGTGTGGTCGCGCGCTACAATTCGCGTGGAACGCGACTTACGTGCCTACGGTCCTTATTCCACGGAACGGGTCAGCAGCGCTGGCAAGACACGGAGATCCGGCTTCTCTCCCTTTACCTGCACGTCCAGGCGACTGGTCTGTCTCGAACTGGATTCTATCGATCCGGGGAAGCTTCGGCGTGACGTCACACACCCCCTCCGTGACGCTTCTGATCGCTTAGTTTACCTTTTTTTTTTTTTTTTTTTTTGAAGTCTTTTCAATATAGTTCCTTGCCTCGCAGCGGATACATTATATTATGGTAACCGAGAGATCATACGCAGTTTTATTAAAAATAACTTTAAGCGTTCGATGCTTTGCGTCTGAAGTTAAAAACGTAAAAAAAAGTTTTTAATGAAATTGTTACATTTTCTTCCACCACCAAAAATGCATGTGGAAAAATAATATATATTTGTAAATTATCGTGTATTTTCGGTTTACTAATGAAACTCAAAAATACTATAGTCTGTTATCGCTGATTATACTGTATATTAGGTTGATAAAGTTACAGCCTGAAATAATAATTGTACTGTGTAAAAGTCTTAATTTTCATATTCTAATATAAATTAAATTAGATATAATCAATTTTGTTTACTTTTCTGTTACGCCTAGAAACTTTTAGTCATACAGATAACGAAGTAAATATCAGCAATTATCATGGTTTTTTTTTTTTTTTTTTTTTTTTTTTTTAAAAACATCGGATATATTTTATTGGAATATTTAAGTTTTTGTGTTATAAGGTGAAGTAACGTTTTTTTTTTAAAAAAAAAAGATTATTT
>JABJVR010000065.1:1105051-1115541 GCA_025773905.1 Chitala chitala
CTGGGCATACCCCCCCCCCCCCACCACCACCACCACCACACGGTCAGCACCCACTTTGATTTCCGCCCCCCAGCCGCTGCCCCCGTGGTCCCCGAGCTGAGCAGCGACATCGACACCAGTAACTTTGACGAAATTGAGGAAGACAAGGGCGAGGAAGAGACCTTTCCTGTGCCGAAGGCCTTTGTGGGCAACCAGCTACCCTTTGTGGGGTTCACCTACTACAGCGGGCACCAGTAAGTTTGGGCGAGAGCCTGCGTTAGCCAGGTGTGCCACCTCTCACGCTCTGCAAGTGCGTAACGGCATCCGCGTCGATGTGGTGATCGGGGAATGCCGTGCAGAGCCAGGGCTAACCGAGCAATGCCTTCTGTTGCAGGTTGTCTCGCGGCTCCGTCACCAAGAGCAGCGAGAAGCACAGCAGCACCGCCAAGGAGGACAAGAGCCACGTAAGTGCTGCCCCGCCTCCGACGAGCCGGCGTGCGGGATGGCCGAGCTGTGCTTAGGGCTCCTTTACACCGCACTGCAGCTGCTCCGTGTGTGACAATCAAGTTAGCTGAAGCTTTAGCAATGGTACCCCTCCCTCTCGTTTTAATCTCAGTTGCGCGAAACTGTGAAACCACGGCGGTAACTTCCACACGCGCATGGGGATATCTCGTGGTGGCATTGGGTAGGCTGCAGGGTGCATGTTTTGAAAGCATGCTGTTTGTCCTCTGCAGCTGGAGAACATGCAGAAGAGGCTGAACCAGGCAGAGGAGCAGCTTCACTCTGAGAGGCAGCAGAAGGAGGACGTGGAGCTGAAGTACAGGTGGGCACGAGCTGGCGCCCCTCGCCTCTCCTTAGCTGGGCACATTCTGGGCCTCTTCCCAGTGGCGTCACACTGCCTTGCCGCCTTTGAGCCAGATCAGAGTCCAGAAGGGAGCAAAAATGGCAGTTCAGTGACGTATAGGTCAGCCATGTTTTCCCACGATGTCTGTGAACCTCTTGTGTTGGTGTGTAGTGGAGGGTTGCCACCTATTGTGTATGTGTCTGAGCTGACCTGTTAAAAAAAAGCCTCTCTCAAACCTGACGCTGATGTGTGGTATTTATCACCCTGTCGAGAGCATCCAGACGTTGACCTTTGCCCACGACCCCCACGGCACGCGTGCTGGCGTCTGTAAATGCACTGTCTGTCTCCGCAGGGCATTGAACACAAAGCTGGACAAGATTATGAAGGAGCTGGATGAGGAGGTAAGGAGGTCCCATCAGCTGCTGTCCTGGAGCACTGCAGAGGTGGCTTGGCTTGAACATCTCAGGAAAGTAAACCCTGCAGAGGAAAGTGCTGAAGTGAAACCTGTAAAATTCCCGTTTGGAGTTCCACTCAGTGCTTGCTGGAAGTGTGCTCACTTCTGATGTTTGCTGTCCTGCTATACTCTGAGGTTAAGAGTCATGCATTAGTCTAGTGTTTTTTTTTTTTTTTTTTTTTTTTTCCCCCCCGATTTTGTTACGTTTGAAACTTGGGGAAAAAAAAAAATATTTACTTGAACCATTGCTGACAAAATTGAACCATTGTACGTGCACATGAGGCGGCTCGGGCTGAGAACGTGTACTTGGCCGGTCGTTCAAAATGTCTTCAAACCCACTACCCTCCCTGTGTTAGGTGAATCTGAGGAAGTCCGTGGAGTCCACGGTATCCCTCCTGGAAAAGGACAAGATCATGATTCAGCACCGGGCAACAGAAAGCCAACGAAAGGCGGACCAAGAGGCAGAAAAGAGAAGAAATCTGGAGAATGAGGGTGAGGCTTTCACATGTTCTACACAGGTGGCCAGATGCCACCTACCTGTCTACACCTTCAGTGGCGTGTCAAGGTGACTGTTTTGTCCGTTGGGTGTTTAACCTCATTTCTCCTTTTTAAACCTTTTTTCAAATTTTTACATATGACTTGTATTGCTTAATGTTAAAATACTAATAAATGTCAGCATTGTTTCGTAAGGTTAGCGCATGTAAACGTGTTTAGAAGCAGGTGTTTAAATCGCTCCTGCGATGGCCTCAGCGCAGCCATGAGAGAAACGGCTGTTCTGATGCAGAGACCCGTGTTGTAACTACAAACAGCCGTACGGCTGTTTCCACTTCACCTTTGATTTGTGCGATTTCTAATGCGAGGCCAACAGATCTCTGGAGTCGCGTTTCTGTGCGGGCCCAAACGGCTGTTTTCTCCCGATACGAGGTTGACCCTCGGCGACCTCTTGAGTTTGACCCGCCGCTAAACTGGCCCAGTGCACCGTGTCGTTAACCTGGGAAGGCTTCAGCGCGTGCATATAAAACCTGTTAACATGCGAGCGGTATCCTGCTGTAGCTAAAAATGGCGTGTATAAGGACAGGAGTGTCAGCAGGGGCTTCGGTTATTGGCAGGCGGTTATTAGGGTTGGTGGAATGAATGTGCCGGCCGCAACTGCTTCAATGGTATGTGTTTTTCTTTTAGTATCAACTTTGAAAGAGCAGCTGGAAGAGCTGCGGATCATCAGCCAAAGCTCCCAGGCCTCCAGCGAGAAGATTTCGCAGCTGCAGAAACAAGTCAGTCCTCTGGGAGGGAAGGGGTGGGAGTGGGGGACAAAAAAAAAAAAAAAAAAAAACCCCTCTTTAAAATGCATTGAGCATGTAAAGTCAGAGCACGTATGGGGGAGGGAGCACTTTTGTGATGACTTTCAGCTGGGCTCCTACCTTTATTTGCTCACCTGTGCTTGACCACACCCTTGCGGTTTGGTTTTTACCTTTGAACAAAGCAGGGAGCTGTGCAGTAATGCAGCGCGGCAGCTGTTGAATAAATCTTAGCTTGTCCGCTGACGTGAAAAGCAGTTCTCGCTGCAGATGTTGTTCTGGTGGAAATAAGTGCTTGCGTATAATTTCTTGGGTTTGGCGTGGATGATTCAGTCCTGTTGTAATCACTTTTGAAATGAAGCGATAGCGTCAGACTGACGAAGGCAGCTCTTTCTCCCGTCTGCTTCGGTTTGGTCGTAGACGGAGAGTAAATGTAAAAAGGTAACGGCTTGTGACGTTAGCTGAGTGTGGCGATGCAGGTGGGAAATGCACGCTCACCGTGGGTTCGTACAACCGGAACTGGTCGGGTTATGCTGTTGGTCCGTACATCGTCGCGCCCTCTGATGGCCTCGAGCTGTGATTGACAGCTGGAGGAGGCCAACGACCTGCTGCGGGCGGAGTCAGACACGGCGGCGAGGCTGCGAAAGAGCCACGCGGAGATGGCCAAGTCGGTGAGCCAGCTGGAGAGCGTGAACCGAGAGCTGCAGGAGGGGAGCCGCGCGGCCGAAAACACCAAGCAACAGCTGGAGAAGGAACTGCTGCATCTGCAGGCCGCGCTCGACTCGGAGAAGAGGAACTACAGCCAGGGCTCCGAGGAGATCCGCGAGCTGCAGGGTAACGTCTGCTCACGGAGCTCCCACACGCGTGTCCGCCTCCTCCTTTTGTGCTTGGCATGTTTTTTTTGTAGAGGTGCATGTAACACATCTAGCTGTCTCCTGCCCCGTTTTAAACGCTGTGTGGGATGTTCTCCATGTACTGTGATTTTTGACGCAGAGGAGGTACCCCCTCCACAGTATGGCCTTATTGAAGTCTGTCTTTTGTTGTCCAGCACGCCTAGCAAGTCTGCAGGAGGAGATTAAGAGCCTGAAGGTCAACATGTCAAAGGTTGAGGGTGAGCGGAAGCAGGCGCAGGAGCGCTGCAACAGTCTTGAGAAGGTGAGTGGAGGGGGGAGGCGCCGATTGCGGGACGCACCTCCACGCCGCTGTCTCGCTAACGACTGTTTCGCCCTGCGTGCAGGAGAAGAACAGCCTGGAGATTGACCTGAACTACAAGCTGAAGACCCTGCAGCAACGACTCGACCAGGAGGTGACCGAGCACCGCATGACTCGTGCCCAGTTGACCGACAAGTACGAGTCCATCGAGGAGGCGAAGTCTGCAGCGATGCACGGTGGGTGGGGGCCTTCTGCAGCCGCTTTCGTCTTCCCCTCACCTGTCTTGTACACGTCTGATTGCTGATTGGTCAGAACTTCCCGTGTGAATGAATACGATTGAGCAGTACAGCCCATGTGACCGTTCCTAGTAGTTGCGGTGCGGCAGCATGCGGTGCAGGGATTGCTATGGTGTTGAGCTGTCATGGTGGCCCTCCTGCAGTGGTGGAGCAGAAGGTGTCCGAGGAGACGGTGGCCCGCATGCGGGCTGAGAGCAGAGTGGTGGAGGTGGAGAAGCAGTGCTCCATGCTGGAGTTTGACCTGAAGCAGTCGGTGCAGAAGATGGAGCAGCTCATGAAGCAGAAGGAGCGGCTGGAAGATGAGGTCGGTGCTTCCTGAGGAAGGGTGTTGATGTTCCTGCCCTAGTTACCACACGCGATTGACCCTCTGTAAGCGAAGTCATTGCCTGGTTTAACCTGAGGCTTGGATTTAAGCCTTTTCTTGTTCTTTACTGTGAAATGTCTCAGTGGACACTGAGCTGACCTCTGAGACGCAGAGGCTACACAGAGCATCGCCTGGCGTGACGGCTGGACTCTGAGTCGGCCGAGGGGTTTATGCGCAGACGTGGCTGTAAAGGAATGATTGTGTGTGCCCCCCACACCTGCTGCAGGTAAAGAGCCTGAGGATGCAGCTGGAGCAGGAGACCGGCAGGCGGCTGCAGGTGCAGAGTGAGCTCAAGGCACGCGCCCTGGAGGCCGACCGCCTGATCGGCTCAGAGAAGCAGCTTAAACAGGAAGTGAACGCGGCCTTGGAGACGAAGCGCTCGCTCGAGTTCCAGTTGGCACAACTCACCAAGTGAGTATCACAGCACGGGAGTGTTGTCTCTCTCTCTGCCTCTCTGTGTGTGTGAACTCAGCGGGCTGGCCCATGGTTCAGTTTGGGCACCCTCCATTCAGTCTGTCTGCGTGTCTGTGTTGATTGTGAAGTTGATCGTGGCAGGCGTGTTTGTGTCAACACACTCGGGCAGGTAACAGCTGTCCTCGCTAATCTCCTGAGCCTGTTGCTCATACTGCTTTTCCTCCAACCAGTTTTTCCAGTTCACTGTAGCAAAGTGTACAGCTCCACTTCCAGGGGCTTAATCCGATACCTTTAATTCTGCGATTATAACTATTATGCGAGTCTAAACCCCAGGGCTCTGCAGGCTTGCTGTGTGACCAGTTTTGATGGATCTATATTTAGGATTGTGCTAAGACCCCATGCTTACAGCTCGGGTTCTTTGGGACCCTTCCAATCGTAGATCCAGGCTTGGTGTTTGACTTTAGCCACATTGCTTCTGAGTGTTTATGAGCATACCCCCTGCCCCCTGGGGGCTTTTAATCCTTAGTCTGGTTTTCCTCTTCCTTCTCAAGGCCTCCTTTCCATAACTGGAGGGCTGTATAATGAGACCTGAAACACAAAGAACGTTTTTTTTTTTTCTTTTCCCTTTTTTTTTTCTAAACCGCTGCTGGCCCCTGTGGACACGCCGAGCTTCATACGCAGATGGTTTCATAAGTCCCCCCCCCCCAGTTTGTGTCTGTCTCTTGGGGAACACCAGAATGTGTTCTCATACACCCTGCCGCATTGTTTGAGATACTGGCGTCCTTTTCACGCGGCGGCCCATTTGGGCCAGCGCTCTTTCTCCTTTGGCTCCGGGGTTCTGTGCTGCTGGCCGAGCCTCTGCCCGTCTGCCCTGCTCACTTGACATCGGGTCTTTGTTGCCTCTTCTTGTCTTCTGCAGGCAGTACCGTGGCAACGAGGGCCAGATGAGGGAGCTTCAGGACCAGCTGGAAGCCGAGCAGTACTTCTCCGTGAGTGTGCCGCGTCCGTCTCTCTCTCCATCTCTCTCCTGCTCCTTTTGCGCTCCCCCCGCTGGGGTTAGCCAATGGTTGCGCACCTTGAGAGGTGTTCACAGGAACACAGGTGACTCGATCAGGTAACGCCCTAGACTGTTGACAGGGACGAGGGAGGCCCTAGGTATCGGCTACCTCCGCTGGTGTCTGGTGAATTTTGGTTTTGTATTTAATGTAGATGAAGTTTGAAGTTTGTATTTTGCCTTCTGTAATGGCTTCAGGGCTTTGCCTATAGTTGTGATAGTATGATAATGCGAGGTATTGTCTTTAAGATCTGCCTTTGTTGCCTAATGTAATGAACGTCCAGTGTCATTGACTAAGCTAATGGGGGAGGGGCAAGGTAGTGTGACTGCATGGTCTGCAACAGTTAGGTTTATTTATTTATTTATTTATTTATTTTCTCTCGTCTGACACAATTTCCATTGTAGCATCTTTAAGGCTTTTAGACACTGTAAAGATGTTGTAAAGCTGATGCACTAATTATTTTGCGGTGAAGTACAAAGACTTGGCCAAAGTGGTCTGGTTATAGTCTGTTTACGTACAGAATGCTAACGTGTGCGCGTCGACCTCGCTTCGCTGTCAGGTGGGAGATTTCACAGACAGCAGGTTTCCCGCCCTGTTCGGTCTGCTGCCACAGACAGAGAGCACGGTTTGCGTTTGCTATGCAGTGCCGGAAGATGTTTCCGTCTGTTAGCGGTTTGGCTTGTGCCGTTTGTGTTAATGCGTTCACAGAGCCGCACGCTGTATTTTATTCAAAACGTTATTTCGCCTTGTCTGTGGTGTATGTAGCAGGATGTCTCCGGTTTGAAGATTGTTGGCATGTGTGTTATTTCTGCTGATGCCACACAAGGCGAAGCCTGTAGGATAGGCAGTGGCATCCTTGCAATGTAATTGTTCGTTCCTTTCAGAGGTACTCGTTTGCCATGTGATTTTCTCTGAGTGTCGGTTCACGTGACTTGGAGAAAATGTGAGCTTGATTTTGCTGCAGGCTTGGTTTGACTCTGCCTTCTTGCTGCGTTGACAGTTTCGCTTCAAACTGGGCTTTCTGACAAGTCCTTAGGGGTGTATGTGACAAATTTTATACACAGATGAAAACTCATTCCTCAAATTCACCGGTTTGCCATCAGTCCTGCTGCGTTTGTCATGTGCTGCAGTTGGGAATCTGCAGATGTTAAATTCTTTTGCCTCAGCTGTTAAGACACCTGTCCGAACACCACCCATGTTTCTCTGTAGAAGTGCTGACCATGCCCACATGTGACCCTGGTTGTTTTTTTTTACAGACGTTGTATAAGACTCAGGTCAGGGAGCTGAAGGAGGAGATTGAGGAGCGAAACAGGCAGCTCCAGGAGGCTCACAAGAAGGTGCAGGAGCTCCACAGTGAAAGGTAGGCACATGCCCTTTGAACTCTAACCTTCAGCTACAGGGCCCAGAACAGTCCAGCTTCAGCCCTGTAATTGACTTTGCTTGGTTCCCCTGTAATTAGTGATCTGCTGAGGGAATTGGTCTCAGAGTTCCTTTCTAAAGGCTGCCATATGTCCTCTGGGGCGTTTTCAAACCAGGAGTAAGATCACTTTGTGTACTGGCGCTTGTCCCAAACCCATCTGACGGGTAGCCTCCGGGGCAGGCCGGGTCGTGAACTTTGTTGGTACACCGCTGTCAGTCTCCTGACCTGTATTATGGGGGCTTGTGGTGGGGGCAGGGTCATGTGTGATTTGGCATCCGCGTGTCCCGCAGGGAGTCCCTGTCCACCCAGCTGGATCTGACGGTGACCAAGGCGGAGTCCGAGCAGCTGGCCCGTGCCCTCCAGGAGGAGCAGTACTTCGAAATGAGCCAGGAGAGTAAGAAGGCGGCAGCTCGACACAAACAAGAGTGCAGTGAGAAGGAAAACCTCATCTCCCAGGTATAGCTAGTCAGAGTCTTTCGTCTGTACGCTTCGAAGGGTTCTTAAATGGTCCCCCCCCAATTCTCTGGTCATGCTATTTGAGAAATATTGGCTAATTTGGCTTACTTGTACGTCTTGTGATAATTTTCAAATTTATTGCCCCACGCGACGTTTGCTTAGCGGCACATGACGTGTTGAGCTCCTTTGACCAGCGGCCGTTTTGTTGTTAAACCGCTCGTGTTCCTGCCCGCTTCCTTTCAGCTTGAGGATTCCAATAAAGCTCTGACCAAAGACGTGGACATCCTTCACAAGGAGAAGGCAGAGCTTGTAGAGAAATTCCACGCACAGGAAGAAGGTGGGCGCTTTTGGGTCCCGCCTCCTCGATCGTCTGCCCAGCAGTGTCACGTGACTAACGTCCTACCGTTTGACCCTCTGCAGAGTTCTCCAATGAGAAAGACGAGCTTGCGAACACGATCAAGGCCAACTACGAGAAGATGCTGAACACAGAGCGAACTCTCAAGACCCAGGTAAAGCCCAACTGAAACTAAACTGAGGCTAGATCAGAAGGGGCTTTGTGTGGATCTGTCCCTTGGGAGCACGCTGCGGATTTTGATGAGTTTAGCTGTCGATTGAGTACTGAAGGCTGTTTACGGAAAACACAGTCTGGCAGCCACGCAGAACAAGCTAGTACTGTCAGCAGGTCCGCTTTGGATTGAATAGGGAGTGTTTCCACGCAGACTGGAAACGGGAAGGCCGCCGTGTGGTTTTGGGCGTTAGCATTTGCACCGAGCCCATCTCCACTTCCTCTCGCCCTGCAGGCGGTGAACAAGCTGGCGGAGATCATGAACCGCAAGGACATGAAGCTGGACCAGAAGAAGAAAGGCAGCGCGGCGGACCTGCGCAAGAAGGAGAAGGAGAACCGCAAGTTGCAGCTGGACCTCAACCAGGAGAAAGAGAAGTTTAACATCATGGCCATTAAGTACCAGAAGGAGCTGAGTGAGATGCAGGCGGTGAGTGGCGGGGGAGGGCTGCTTGTCCTGCGTGTGCGCGCAGGAGGCGTTGTGGCATGTCAGACTGTGAACCTGTGGATTTGCGCATGGCCTTCCCACAGCAACTGGCTGAGGAGAGCACGTACCGGACGGAGCTGCAGATGCAGCTGGACAGCAAGGAGAGCGACATTGAGCAGTTGCGCGAGAAACTCAACGACCTGCAGCAGCGCATGGACAGCTCCAGCGTGGCCAGCCTGCAGCCGGACGACACGGATGGCAACATCGCAGGTGAGGATGGGATGCCGCGGCGCTTCGGGAGGACAGCGGCTTCGTTTTGCTTTGGGGTTTGCAGTCCTCCTGTGGCACTAGATATTCAAGCAGTGGGCCGGTAGCCAAAACAGCGCCCTCTGGCCTCCATCTCAGATCCTGCAGGCAGCGTTGGTCCAGATCTGTCAGATCCACTTGTAGTTAATTGTTTAGTTGCCGCGGCATACACGTACCAGTGTTGTGCCGCTTTTGCATTTCTCTGTCGTGTCACGTTTATGACCGCCTCATCGGGGTGTTTTTATCGTAATTGAAAGTGTCAGTCGTTTAGCAGTGTGAGATGGCTTCCTCAATATCCTGTGTAGATATTTTGTCTCTTCCAGCCCTGTTCCAAACAGCCTCAGAGGACCGTGTGTGTTAAATTGCCTTGTTTATGTGTACTGTAGTGTGTTAAACTCTCGCATCTCATCTCTTCTTCCTCCACATCCAGTCCGCCTCCTTTACTCCTCCTGTCTCTATCTGCTCTCCTTTCTCCTCTGTGAGTAACCTGGAGTTGGAGGTGTGGGTCATGCCTGCCCTGCTCTCTTGTGTGTCCTGCTTGCTTATCAGTTGGAAATGCCCCCTTGTTCGTGGCTGTTATGAATGGTTTTTTTTTTTTTTTTTTTTTAAACAGAAGACAGCTGAAATCAGATTTTGTTTTGCGCTTTCCATTGGATTGATAACCCTGCATTTTTCAGTTGTCCGTTTTAATATTTTAACAATATTGAAAGGACAGTTTCTGTATGCATCGCGTTGGTGTGACTGCGTCACCACATTTGCCTTTGAGCATGTTGATGGAGGACGTTGCTAGGTGCATTTCAGCCAGCATGTAAATTTGGTGTGTAGATTTTGGCTCGGTTTGAACCGCTTTCAGCAGCGAAGACATGCTCTTCTCCCCTTTCCCAAAGAACTTATTTGCTTTCCTGCACCTGCATCCAGGCTGTGTCATCCTCTTCTGTTGGCATGGAAACAGTGGGCAGAGGGTGGGAGCTTACTTTGGACTGTCACATGTCAGGGACAGGTGGTCCGTGATGCTCCGCGCCGTTCTGGTTTTCGTCTCGGCTGACGTGGGAGAAGGCGGCGCTTTAACATAATGGTCGAGCTTTGTACCGGAGCCACAGTGGTCACCAGAAACGCTTTACCTAGCGTCCGGTTTAGTATTCTGCCATATCCCACAATTCTTTTCACGTGGCGTCTCAGTTATTCAGTGTAACCGTGGCTTTGTTAAAATGGACTCGTCCTGTTATTTTAAAGTAAAGCCCGCTGCTCCTTACCGGTTTGTGTTATGTGGCTTTTAGGCTTTGATTTTGTTTGCTCCCCCCCTTGATTCCTGCTGAATGATTAGGTTAAATGTGTATACAGTTGACAGCAGTTAATCGGTGCATGCCCTTTCAGAAAGAAGGAATGAGTGGTTTTGTCTCGTGGGGGGGGGGGGGCGGGGGGGGGGGCGGGGGGGGGGCCGGAGGGGGGCGGGGGGGGGGGGGGGG
>JABJVR010000065.1:1115641-1149566 GCA_025773905.1 Chitala chitala
GGTTAATGTTTTGGTTAAATGTTTAAACATTTTAAAGCAGTTAATCGGTGCATGCCCTTTCACAAAGAAGGAATTTTTGGTTTTATCCCCCCCCCCCCCCCCCCCCCCTTTCTCCAACAGAATCCAGACTTGAGGGCTGGCTGGCAATACCAAACCGTGCTAACATAAAGCGATACGGCTGGAAGAAGCAGGTATGAATCTGTATTTTGTGTCTTTAACGCTGTGTATGAATGTACGTCAATACAACGTTTGTTTGTAGCTGGCAAAATGTAATGAGAAACACAGCACGTGGGAAGGGGGCGTCCACAGCCAATCAGCACGTTAGTTTTGTGGGCACCATTTATCGATCGAATTCTGCCTGTCTTTTGTGTAGAGACGCAAGAACGTAAACTGAATTGTAAGGCAAGTTGGCCTTGCGCCTCCACCCCCCCATTTCACCTAAAGTTCTGCTTCTGTTTTATCCTCATTTTCAGTACGTGGTTGTCAGCAGCAAGAAGATTCTTTTCTACAACGATGAGCAGGACAAAGAACAGTCCAACCCCTCCATGGTGCTAGACATCGAGTGAGTGTCGGTCCTTGTCTTCGCAGCCGTCTCTGTGCTTGGCGGCGTCAAAATGTTCAGAGTCGCTGGGGCTGCTTCCCCAAGAAGCCAATATTGAAAGGCGCTGTTACGTCAGATTACTGCTACGGGCTCGATTTTAGATAATAGCCAGCTGTTTTGCGGGAACATTATGATCTCACCACGGCAAACGGTTTTACATGTGCCTTTGTTTCTCTATACTTGGTCATGACGAGGTGAAAAATGCCTGCGGTTATAAGTGACCTGCAAGTCTTTCCAAATAAGAGTTCACATTTCCCTTTTCGTACGAGGTGTTTATTTTCAGTTATTTCTAAATGTAGTCTTTCGTGACGCACTTGTTGTAGCCGGCTGTAAATGGGGTGAAGTTGCGCTCTTATTTGGTATTTTCGTTGCTAAGAGAGAAGAGGGGGGGGGTCTGCAGTTAGACATACAGTGTTTAGCTAATCTTCTGAATCTGACCGATTCTACCTCAGACTGTTTCCCACCAGCCGCCAGCTTGTTTTAAACCAGTTCTGTTTCATGTAAACTGTGCCGTCGTTGCATTTTTTTGCTCCTGGTTTCAGGCCAGTAGCTGGGGGGCCCCCACCCCTCTGTAACCTGACCTCTTCTGCTTGCAGCAAACTTTTCCATGTGCGCCCGGTGACGCAGGGTGACGTGTACAGAGCTGAAACCGATGAGATTCCTCGAATATTCCAGGTGGGAATTAATGTCTTAACTCTGACGGGATAATTTGCCATACTCCGAAAATGATCTCGTTTTTGTAAACATGGAGTTTATCATGGAATGTCCTTTCAATTATTTAGTTTTATACTAGTATATCCTTGTCAGATTGAATAGATATTTGAAAACGAATCACGTTTGGCTGATTGGTGACTAGGTCAACCCCCCCCCCGTTCTCCCCCCTTTACTGCTCAGATCCTGTATGCCAACGAAGGCGAGTGTCGGAAGGAGGCGGAGATGGAGACCGTGCCCCAAGGCGAGAAGGCCAACTGCCTGGCCCACAAGGGTCACGAGTTCATCCCCACCCTGTACCACTTCCCCTCGAACTGCGAGGCGTGCGCCAAGCCCCTGTGGCACGTGTTCAAGCCGCCGCCTGCCCTCGAGTGCCGCCGTTGCCACGTCAAGTGCCACAAGGACCACCTGGAGCGAAAGGAGGACGTTATCACCCCGTGCAAGGGTACGTCTCCCTCTGAGGAGGGCACGCCTCTCATTGAGCCGGGATGCTTGGGCTCGTTCTGCGAGGTCCCGCCCTTTGCTGTAGTCAGCTGACCAATGGCATCGAATAAAATGCAGCAGTTCCTGCTTTACAAAAACACGGTCCAAAAATGCCGCACACCTACTAATTGTTCATAGCAAGAAATCTCACATTACTCATTGTGTCTACACAAATGTACTTGCATACAGTGCAGCTATTCTTGGAAAGCCCTCCTCGGCTGTTAAACACTCCCTGTTTTGAGGTTGGCTGTCCTCCGCTGTAGTCTCGTTTGTGGTTGCCGGGGGAGAGTGGCGGCTGACAGGTGCGCCCTGTTGTCCGCAGTGAACTACGACGTGACCTCAGCGCGGGACATGCTGCTGCTGGCGCTGACCCAGGAGGAGCAGAAGAAATGGATCGGTCACCTGGGCAAGAAAATCCCCAAGACCCCGCCCTCTACCTTCACCAGGGCCTCACCACGCACCATGTCCACGCGCACCGCAGCCAACCAGTCCTTCCGAAGGAACCCCAAGAGCACCTCGGGCAAGCCCAGGTAACACTTTGAGCACGGCTCGCCGGGCCGTGTTACAGCCGTGAGGGGGCGTGGCTTGCCAGCAGTACCTCGGCTAGTGAACAGCTCCTATAATGTCAGGGGGGAGTGGCGTACGAACGTCGCGGGATTTCTCAAGCCGCCGCCTCAGCTCTTGGGTCACGCGTAACGTGCCACAGCCCCTCCCACCCCGGCTTGTGCTACGGGCCCTGGGTTGGAGCGCGGCACTGACTAGCGTTTTCGTGTAACTTGCTCTTTGTCTCCTGTGTCGTAGCCGGGCCCTGTCCACCTTCCAGGAGGCCAAGCCGACGTCCAGCACATGCTGATGTCAGATCCCGCGTGCCATGCTCTCGGGCGAAGTGTTTACGGCCTCACCCCCCCCCCCCCCCCGCCTGTTCACCGTGGCGGCGAATGGGTCATGTGCAAAAACACTGCCTTTTCCCAGCATCCTAAGGGGTTGGAAAAGAGCTCCATGTAATGTTAATGTTAATGTAAAGTGCCCTCTCAGACCATGGTTATGAAGGCTCACTTACACAGCAAGAGCTGCACTACACAGTACCTCGTTAAGGCCGTGAAAATGTCCAGCTCTGACAAAAAAAACAAGTTGCTAAGTAGCTGTGCTTGTAGTGGGCTCAGCTGTTCAGTTTCATTCCCTCACTAACAGGTTTAGTTTTGTTCTTTTCACCCTGTGTTCCGACTGTGCAATACAGCGTGCTTTCTCTGAGGTTCGACTTTAGGCCGTTCGGGAACTTTTTTAAAGTAGGAAGTGGTGGGGTGACCCCTTTTTACCTTTGATAACATAACTAGCATAATATGGTTCACTCTGTAAGCACTTTGAACAGTAGCTCATCTTTAAAATACAAGTTCTACCAGGCCTTGTGTAAATATTCTGAAAGTGAAGAGGACAGCACTCCAGCTACCATAAGCTTTAATGAGAAGAGCTGAGCTCAAGCGTTTTGGGGCAGAGCCCTTCAGTGTGCCACAGGCTGCTGTCCTCTTGGCTTTTGGGTTATTACTCCTGTTTCGTGGATTCGGCAACCTTACCTGATTAACTTCTTGACTGAGCATGGGTTTAGATTCCTTTGTAAATATAAAAAATTAACAACTTCCTGTTTCTTAACATGTAAAAAGTTGCTTGGAAGTGATCCTTGTGTCTGTTTCTCCCCACCCGTCTGTCTTAACTTTAGATTTGAAGGTTAACATCACCTGGCCCATAATGTGTTACCTCTACTTAGCTGATCATACTGTTACATTACTGTGTATGGGGTGTGTGTAAAGCCCTCTGCACATCTAAGCCTTTTTTTAGAGTCTGAGTGATAGATCCAAGTGATGGTGTAACCAAGGGAACAGTGGTAGTTTTGAATCTGCATTTGTACGGCTGTTTCCTCGTTAACTCTTGCGGGGACTTCTCCTTTGCCAGTGTGACCTTTGGGAATCTGATTTGGAGGTGTTCTGCCTGAGTTCTTTGTAGACCCCAGCCCTTCTGAACACTTGTTTCTCTCTCTTCCAGCTAACCACCTGCACCACAGGATTCTTTGGGAACTTTGTTTCTCTTTCTTTTGAGACCTCGGGTATCTCCTTCAACAGCAAAAAAGAAGTTATTTTAAGAACAAAATGAAAAAAATCAGAGGGCTGAAAACTGGGAACTGTGTCCTACAAGAAGCACTGTGGTTTTTTTTTTTTTTTTCTTTTTATGGCAATGTGGGGCACCATGCTGTCAACCCTTATTTTATTTAAAAGGACAGACAACCCCTCCTCCCTTTTTATGCTTACAGAAGGACTGCTGCTTGTAGAATGTCACTTCAGTGGATAGGTACAAATGTGACACTGCGGAATGGACAGTGGTGAGAGTCGAGCTGTGTAGGAGATGGTACTGTTATGTGGGAGGCTTTGGACCTGGAGTGGATACATTTTAAGGATGTGGGGGGTTAAGGTGATTGTAGGAACAAGTGATGCTCATAAGGTGTGTTTTGGAAGAGCGCTGACATGACGTACGCTGAAGACTCAGAACGGGTGTGAGACATTTAATGTGGTTTTTCACCTCAAAGCTCCCACTCTGAGAATGTGGGGATCTGGAGGCCTTTGTGTGTTTCGCTTCACACGTGGTTCTTGAAGTGGAGCACATGTTTGAGAGAATTATCACAATTGGACCTTTTTTAACATTCTAGGGGGGAGTGTTTTGGGGTACTGAGTAATGGTTATTTGTGGTTATTCAGTATTAGGGAAGCAGCAGTTGGATAATTGAAATCTATGCATTTTTATTGTTATTGTAATTATTTGGAAAGCCATAAAGACGACCTGGTATAATGGCATTAGATGACCTAACAATTTAAAGAAACCAATGACATTTTTGAGTGTTCTTTGAGAACGTTTATGCAATGTTATTATACTATTTTGTAATGTATGCCTTATATTGAGTAATAGGTAAATGGTTGGAAAAAGACATTAAGTTAACAGAAGTAAAACTGCACTGTTTTCAATTGTAAATTATTGGTAGAACACTTAAGGGGTTAATGTTTTGCCCACCTAGTGCCTTAATGTTTGGAATATCAGTCGTACTGCCATATGTTTGTTCTGCAATCTCCAAAACACACAGCTTACAGTTGTATACTTTAAACTCTGACTTAATTTTTATCAAGACAATCCCTCCCTAGTCTTTCATCAAAAAGGTTTTCCTTGAAATTTTGGAAAATAAAAGTGTCCTGATCAAGGCAATACTTTGCTTGGCTTACTCCAGCTGTGTGCTCTTGTGCACCTACACAGGACTTTTTGTCCACAAACTCATCACGCAACCATGACGACAGCGTTTAGCAGAGATTTGTGTATGTGGCTCATTGGTAGTTCAAAACAGCTTTGCAGATTCGTTCACTAAAAGAAGCACTGGAACTATGACCTTTTTGTTTTGGAACAACTGCATGTGGTAACTGCATTGGAGGTTGCACTGATAGATATGTCAATAAACATATCTTTGTCTACCATTTGTTTGTTTTTTTTGCTGGCCAGGTGGTGTACTTGCAAATTTTTTTTTTTTTTTTTTTACCCCCATCTTTGGTTCCTGTTATTAATGAAAATGGAAGGGAAGAAACATTTACAAAATTGCAGAATTATGTGCATATATGCATAATGCACCTCATTTCTGATTGTTAAACTACCAGCTTGTTACAATCTGAAGGATCAAACGGCACGGTAAGCTTTATGGTCACGAGGAATTTCTGCTTGGGATCACAATGCACCTGTGTACACACCTGTAGTCTGCTAATGCAATGAAATATCAGAACAACCAAAATTCATAACGAGGGACCTCAAATCACAAGATGGGGCGTATGGAAACATCAGAACAACCAAAATTCATAACGAGGGACCTCAAATCACAAGACGGGGCGTATGGAAACGACAGCGTCGTGGTATCTGCTCAGCATCCTGTGGTGGAATCTCGTTTGACTTGTGTGTTGCCATGACAGCGGTTAACTAGCTGGCTTAGTTGTGTTTTGCTATTACACTTAATGTTTTGAATGTGAACAGTGCTCTTGAAGTGTACGTACATTCTGTGCTATGTTGGGTACTGACACCATGCTGGGTGAGGTTATATACCGTACACATAATATATGCCATTTCTGACAACTGATTAAGGCTATGCACAGTCATACCTCCAAATAGTTTAATGGCTGATAAGTTTGTGCCACTAACTGCTGAATCTGTTCTATAAGTCTTTAAAGTAGAGCATGTTTAAACAAGTTTCATCCTGTTAGTTATGGCAGAATTCAAATGCCTAACCAGTGTTACACATGGCATGGGAATATCAGTTTAAGTGCACCTAAAACAGTATTCAGTCACTTAAGGACCTATTACAGAGTACAGCTTATAGCGTGATTCTGTCATTCTTGGCTGACGGGGTTCAGTAATAGCAGGATATAGTGAGTGGTGCAGTAAAATTGAATTTGTAACGACTTACACTCGAGTGTAACATTGGTAAGAGTCACATGGGATTGATTGACATCTGTTACACTAGAATTGTGTATCTTTTTCCAATACCGTTGGTTACAGGTAAACTAAGGTTGAAATCAATAACGAAAAGGAGAAAAACTTATTGCACGTATGAAATAACTGCCGTTTTCGAAGTGGTGTGAGTGATAAAGCCTGGAGGAATAGTGACACCTTCAGTTTTCTGAGGGGAACACTTCACAGTCCTTTATTAAAATCGTTTTCCACACAGTGCATAGATTGACTTAAAAAGTCGAAACTGCAACGTAGTAAAACTTGTAGAAATTTTCTTCTTCGGAGGCTGAACAGCTGCACCCAGAGCACATCGTTAGTCTTCGCCGCGCAGGCTGAATAGCTGCACCCAGAGCACGTCGTTAATCTTCGCCGCGCAGGCTAAATAGCTGCACCCAGAGCACGTCGTTAATCTTCGCCGCGCAGGCTAAATAGCTGCACCCAGAGGGCGTCGTTAGTCTTCGCCGCGCAGGCTGAATAGCTGCACCCAGAGGGCGTCGGTAACCCATCGCCGTCTACTTGCAGCGTCATCGTGAGGGGCCGTTTGAATGAAGTTCGCTTAAATAAGTGCCCCCCAGCTCCTGGATTTCTTAATAATTACGAACTAATAGAGGATGCCCGTGTTTATCGGTGAGTTATTTCGAGCATGTACTTGCCAGTACGAAAATCGGGTGTGGTTTTATGACACGTGTGACTATTTCTTCATAGGCCGCAGACAGTTGCACGCAGCCGTGTTGTCTTTCTGGAAACCGGGGGGGTATTTTCGGCTCCCGCTTCTGTAGCACGATCTTTTCCCCTAGAGAAAGGGGCCCTAATTTCATTACGTTTATTACAGATTGGCTGTCACCCGTACCGTGTAATTTTGGATAGTCGTTCTGACAGACTCTACAGCAATACTTACGAAGTACAATGGTGAAACTGCATTAGGAAACCAACTGGTTGCGTCTCTAACACTTCAACACCTGTTTGATAACCAAGTATAGCATTGAAATCATTCATTTGTAGCGAGGAGTGTCTATTTTGGCTGTGTTTTCCATTTTAAATGGTTGCAATAAAGCAGAGAACATTAACATTGTGTTTTGCGAAAAACCCGAAATGATTAATTTAAGACGACAGTATTTTTGCACTAATTTTAAGTGATAAAAACTAGTTAAATACCGCAGCCAAACGACCACCCGTGCTGCAGACGTTCAGTCACTGTCTTACTGAACAACATACTATGAATGTGCTACCTCTATATCCAGCCATTACTCGGAGATTCATTGCATATATGTGCTAGACACTTTAGTCGTCGTCATGGTGATTCGCAAAGTAAGCCGTTAGTTTCACGATAATATAAATGCTCATGAACGCATCACTTGAGCTAAGATCAGTAAATCTCAAGAGCGATTTACGAAACGCCTGTAAACACTCATCATATGTCTGTGAAGATGCATAGTCCAAAGCACTAATGTCCAGATTAGTCTGTTAAATTGCGTGTACTTTATATAATAATCAATAATGCAGTTATACGTATAAAACACGATTGAATGTATAGTTTAACTCGGTTATGACGTGTTTGAGCCAATGGATCTACTCTTTTATTATTATTATTTTTTTTCCCTCCCCTCTGGCTGAGTCATTCTTGACTGGGTGTGTAAGAGGCACTGTGGCAGTTGTAGTTCTCTGGGCAGGGCCTGTATGGATCACAGGCTGATTGGTCCTTGTGTGTTCCTAGTGAACGTGAAGTGGGGGAAGGAGAAGTTCGATGGCGTGGAGTTGAACACGGAGGAGCCTCCCATGGTGTTTAAGGCCCAACTGTTCGCCCTGACCGGTGTTCAGCCAGAGCGCCAGAAGGTCATGGTCAAAGGAGGGACGCTCAAGGTACGGAGGCGAAACCCAGTGCAGGAGCGGTGGATAAAGTCTCCATGTAGCGTGTTGTTTCCTTCAGAGGTTTCACCAGTTGTGAAATGGGCTCAGTCACAGAGCGGTTCTGATTGCCGCAGCTGTCCTGTCATGCTGGTGATGTAGTAAATGTACTCGTTGTACAGTTACGGACCCTAACGATTTCTGCAGGGGATGACCGTCCCGAAACCATCTTCTGCCCTGTAGAATGGCATTACTGCATGACTTTCCATGAATTTGAGCTGTGTGTATGAAGGTGTGGTTGTTCACATGGGTGACGTATACCTCTCCGTTTCCAGGACGACGAGTGGGGCAACATCAAGTTGAAAAACGTGAGTATCCTGGTGTGTGTGTGTGGTGCAGGGAGTGGGCGTGGCCACAGGACAGGATTCACACTTGAGATTTGTCTGTCACCCCCCCCCCCCCTTCAGGGGATGACCTTGCTGATGATGGGCTCCGCGGATGCGCTGCCCGAGGAACCGGCCGTGAGGCCCATGTTTGTCGAGGACATGACGGAGGAACAGCTGGCGTCCGCGGTGGGTTCGCCTCAGCTTGATGGGTTTTGGAATAACGGTCTGCTTTCCCCGTGCTGTTTATATCCTGTTTACCTAAGGTGCTAGACTGGAGGTCCTGGCGTGTTCTCGGGCTATTTATACCAGTGTCACTGTTGGCAGCAGATGACGTTATTGATGGAGTTTTCTCTCCAGGTTGTAAAGCTAGACTTTAACTAGTATTGTGTTGCCCTGTGTTATACCCTATGCATACACAGTATTCTGTTTATGCTACAGTCCCGTAGTTCATAAATTTGACATGTAACAGCAGTGAAGAGAGATTTAACTACATTAGCTTGCGCGGTGCTTGCATGTAAACACGACGACGCAATGAAAACAAAGCGGATTGCGTTGTGCCCCCCTCAGCGGTGCTGTTACACGGCTCACCCTGTAGTGCTGGTGTGCAGTGATGACGTTGCTTTTATGATTCGTAGAGTGACTAATTTCTGCCTCAGTGTTTGTTGTGAGCAGTACTGAGAACGATGCCCTACATCTTCACCCTGTACCGTTTCTGAAACAACAGATAATCCAGTCTGCCTGTGTGCTTGAGATTTTGAGTGCACCTTGGTTTACTGGCATTGAGGGCCTGTGATTGGAGTAGTTCTTGGTCACCATGCGGCTGATTGGCTGAAGGCCACAGCATTGTGCCATGGTCATTGGTTCCTTTGCTTTGTTTCTTCCCCAGATGGAGCTGCCTTGTGGGTTGACAAACCTGGGAAACACGTGTTATATGAACGCCACTGTTCAGTGTCTTCGCTCCGTGCCAGAGCTGAGGACTTCTCTCAGCAGGTAGGCACACGGACTCCCTGTCGCTCCGCGCTCTTCAGCTCTCAGTGGACCGCTGTGGTCAAGAACCTGATTTCCGATTTTAAGTCCACAGGTTACTGGTTGCATGATAACACTGTTATTTCATGTGCAGGTACACCGGTGCCTTGAGGTCATCTGGGGCCAACGCATCATCACAGTACATAACAGCAGGTAGGGAGAAACTCCACTTTTCGTGTGTGTGTGTGTGTGTGTGTGGGTTTGTGTGTGTGTGTGTGTTAATGCTTGCTTTCCCCCCCCCCCCCTTTGTTGCACCCAAGCCCAACGTGACCTGTATGAGTCTATGGAGAAGACCGCTTCCAGCATACCCCCCATTATCCTGCTGCAGTTCCTCCACATGGCCTTTCCCCAGTTTGCAGAGAAGGGTGACCAGGGGCAGTACCTGCAACAGGTGGGGGGGCCCCTTCCTCTCTAACGGTCAGCGAGTCGAGTCGGTCGTGCAGGGAACACGGCCTGTCCGGATGGGAACACTGATATGTGGCCCACCTATGCATGTTGTGTTCTGTGGCTGAATGGGAATGATTTATTTCTAGCTTAGTTTTTAAATAATCAATTTGAATTATACCAAGCAGGTTAATGTAAGTAGCTTCAGCTCTAGGATCCATCAGCAAGTTAACACCGAAGACTTGACCTGTCGTATTTAACCAGCGTTTGTCATTGTCCCCAGGATGCAAATGAGTGCTGGATCCAGATGATGCGCGTTCTGCAACAGAAACTGGAACCAGAGCAGCCGGAGATTCCTATGGAGGTTGGTGTTGGATACCCCGTATTCCGGAGTTGTTGTATTTTCTTTTTGTCGGCATGGTAACAGCCTTTCTGCATGCTAAACACTGGGTACGAATTTCTAGCGCGTTATGGTGATGTTCAGATTTCTAGCCCTTCCAGTTTAGAAGTTGAAGGCCTGAGTGATACCGATTAATTTTATTTAGTGGACGATATTACAGCGTGTATGTTTTCCCTTCTGGAGTACGGAGTCCTACACTGATGGCTAATTTCCTTTCATTGGTAAGCCGGTGCTTGAACTGGGTGTAAAGCAGGCTTTTGTTTTCGTCTCCAAGGGTGGTGCTGAAGGCGCTATTCCCGCACCGTCGAATAAGAAGAATTTCATTGACCAGTATTTTGGAGTGGAGTTTGAAACCACGTATCCTTCAAAAGCTGTGTATAGTGCAATGGTGGTATATAATTGTATAATTATATATAATATAATTGGTCATTTAGCAGATGCTTTTATCCAAAGCGACTTACAACATTTCATGTGTGTTACAATGAGCTAGTGCAGGGTGTCTTGCTCAAGGACACACCTGGTGGCTGGGCTGGGATTCGAATCAGAATCTCAGCCTGATGCTCTACCCATTGAGCCATCAGGCCGCCTAGTAGTGCCTGATTTCTCACGGTGTCCAAGTACACCCACTGGTTTTGTCCTGTGAACACCCACATCACTACCACACCTGGGCTAGGAGGTTCTCAGTTGGTTCCTTTCCAGTTCCTTTCCATCCAATCCCAAGACAGGATGTTCTATGGAGGTTTTGCCACATTCCCTTAACGCTTGGCCACCCAGCATGAAATGCACGGAAGCGGAGGACGAGGACCCGGTCAAAGGCAAGGAGAACCACCTTCAGCTAAGCTGCTTCATCAACCAGGAGGTCAAGTACCTGGCTACGGGTTTGCGGCTGGTGAGTGGAGACACAGGGACAGCGTGGTTGGTGGCACTCTCCCTGTTACCATCTGTGAGATCTGATCCGTCTGCATGTTCTGTCACAGCGCCTGCAGGAAGACATCACCAAGCTGTCTCCGTCATTGCAAAGAAACGCCTTGTACATAAAATCCGTGAGTGTTTCTTTGGCTGTTCTCGAGCAGTTCTGCAGAACGTCACGGGGCAACCGTGGTTTTTGTCATTTAATGCGCAAGCCCTTCAAATGTGTTTCCAAGGCGTTTTGAAGAACTTCGTATTCTGTTCTTTTCAGTCAAAAATTAGCCGCCTCCCAGCTTACTTGACCGTCCAGATGGTCCGCTTTTTCTACAAGGAGAAGGAGTCTGTGAATGCAAAGGTCTTAAAGGTGAGGTGGCCTCTCGATCCTCCGAGACTCCGGGTGGCATTGTGGCAGAGCAGGATGACAGCGAATTGCCATTGCAGGACGTGAAGTTCCCCCTCATGCTGGACGTGTTCGAGCTCTGCACACCGGAGCTGCAGGAGAAGATGACGCCCATGAGATCAAAGTTCAAAGATGTCGAAGACAAGAAACTGGAGAAACAGCAGCAGAAGGCAAGCGCACCGGCCTCTCGTAATCGTTTACACAACTGATCCTTACATTTTAGTTATTTGCTAATGGTCCTGTTGTATAAAAAAAAATGACCAATAGTTTTTTTCGAGTTCTAAATCACAAGGTGTAAGTAAAAGTTGGAACTAGGTGCCATCTGCTCTCCTTTTGATCATTCACTTAATTTTGCGTATCACACGTGTGCAGTAGCTCTTTTAACATGTCAAAATTTCAAGGTTGTTTTTCTTTTTTTTTTTTTTTTTTTTTCATTCCCCACAGGCAGACAAAAATGGCACCCCACCAAATGAAGTGAAATACCATCCCTTCTCATTTCCGGACGGTGAGCTGACAGCTGATGGCGGTATAAGGTCGTTGCCATAGCGTGAATACTAAACGGTGCTTTCTCCGCTATTCCAGACCTGGGCTCCAACAACAGCGGCTACTATGACCTGCAGGCGGTGCTGACTCACCAGGGCCGGTCCAGTTCGTCCGGGCATTACGTAGCCTGGGTGAAAAGGAAAGAACGTAAGCTCCGCCCACTTCTACTAGTGACACGTTGGAAGCTGATTGGTAGAATTTGCAATCTGAAATTAGTGGCTGCATGGCGGCTCCCTGGGTAGCACTGTTGGCCAGCACCTGTAGGCTGGGGGGGGGGGGAGAAGATATTTGAATGGGGCTCTTAGCACTGGGTAGAGATTGCTTGCTTTGTCCCATTATGTTGAAGGGACACCCAGAGTGAATAGGTGAGCTGGACTGAGAGCTACTCTTAATGTACGTGTGGACCAGGTCCTCTATAACCCTTTCCAGAATGAGTTTTTTGGGCAGAAATTTCAGAAGTTCGTAGCTCCTCCCTTCCAGATTAACAGCAGAATAATCTCCTTCCTTCCGTTGATACCAATTGGTTGCCACGGAGAACGCACACGAAACTCTGCCGGCTGTCGTGAAGGAGTCTCCCACACCATATCTGTCTTTTGCAGACGAATGGGTGAAGTTCGATGATGACAAGGTGAGCCTGGTGGCGCCTGAGGACATCCTGAAGCTCTCCGGGGGTGGAGACTGGCACATAGCCTACGTGTTGTTGTACGGCCCACGGCGGCTAGAGATACTGGAAGAGGAGCAGCGATAATCACGTGGAGGGGAGGGGAAGGTGAAAATGCCATTTCAAAGCAACTGTATGTATAGATGTCCAATAAATACCGGTGTCTTTGAAACCCTCATTTTTTTTTTTCTCCCCTCACTTTGTCCTGCCATTATCAAAACGGTTTGTTTTTATACTTGCTGGCTGGCTATGTGACTGAACTCGGAGTCACAGGCTGCATGTGTCCAGTGGAGAGGGAGGGGCCTTGTTTAGCCATGCCCCCTGAGGGGCACTGTCATTCAGAAAACTGCATTGCTGTAAGTGGCGATTCTGCAAAATGTGGCTTTACGGTGCAATATACAAGTTCAACTGTTATTGAGTTTGGTGACCTCAGCTTTCCTATCCATGATATCGTAATTTGGCAACACCTCCCCCCCCCATGTCCATGTTGCTGCCTGAGGTCCCATGACCAACTTTGTGGCTGCGGACTCTGTCTGAACCATCTCTACTGCTGGCTTTTTCATAAATCGGTCAATAAAACTGCTGTACCAAGGCTGTGTGAGTGATTCAAGAGACGGACACCAAAGTTGCTTACACAAAACATTTATTGAAACAATGGGTATCGAAATGGGGGGAGGGGTGTAAAAACCCAAGCTATGTGTCAGCGAGGCTTGTGGCAATGCTGTGGAAATTGGCACCGTTGAGAGCTGCCACCAGGTTCTCGATGGTGGCCTGGCTGCCCTCGCGCTCCTGCCAGGTCACCAGCAGCTGCCGGGCCTGCGCGACCACATCCTCGCCGTCTGCCTCGATCTCGCGCATCTCCGCTGCCTTCAGCTCCAGCTGCGTGGCCAGCCCTTTCCAGTGGGCGCCCAGCTTGGCTGCAACGTCGTCTATCTGCTGCGCAGACACCTGCTTGTGCTGGATGTCTGGGCCTGACGGGGACAGCGGCAGCAGGTAGGGTTGGTTAACTGGGGGGGCGTTTGGACAGTTATCGACAACCACGTGTAGCATGTGAATTTAACTTACTGTCGTTGCTCTCCTTCAACAGATTGTCACCATTGTCATCATCCTCTTCCTCCTCCCCAGTCTTTATCTCTTCAGACGGGAGATCTTTCTGTGGGTTGGGGTTGGGGGGGTTAGATAGTACAGATGAGCGGTTTCCTTTCACCGCATGCCCTCGGATGGCCGAGCGGAGCGAGACGCGACCCTCACCGGCAGCTCCTTGGCTAGTTTGATAACCATGCTCTCGAGGTAGTCGGCCAGGCTCTTGAACTGCTGGTTTGTGGGCTGGAAGAAGTGGGGGCTTCTGCGGGACAGCAGGCGTAGCGCCCTCCACCCATAGTTGGAATTCCGCACCACCCTGCGGAAGGCACAGCCCAGCTGCTGTTAAAGTAAGGCCACACGGCAGTCGCCTCCCACGTCAGGCGTTACTATACACTACAGAGCACGACTACCGCAGAAGCCTTTAATGAATATCTGAGCAAGTTGCTGCCTTTCATTACTTCACCTAAAAATCAGAAGGATACTCAGAACCCGTCTACATTGAGGTGTCATCGTTGCACGTACTTGTACTCATCCTCTACCATGTTGGCCGGGTCCGCCTGCTCAATGGCCTCTTCAAAAAACTCCTCAAGAGTGGGCATGAACTCCCTAAACGAGACGGTCAAGAAGTCAACCATTCACTCCCCCCATTGCATGTTCAGGTTTACTTCATGGGTACCGAAAGGGCGCTCCTGTGTGAATATTCAGCATGCTAAGATGGCTCAACCCTTGCAGAGACGGTCCCACCCACCTGTTCTCGGTCTTGCAGGCGTCCATGTTGTCGGAGTTGAGGTTCCACAGGCGCGTCAGCTCGTCGCTGCAACAGTTTGAGCAAAGGCCTTGAGCGAGATTATGGCAGCTTTACCTCATTACCACTGCTGGCACTGGCAACAGTTTTAGAGATGGACCAGGCGAGCCATGGTGACAGGGGACACGGAGATGAGCCCTCACTCACTTGCCCATGAAGATCTTCCTGTCGGGACCCTTTCCCAGGAAATCCTCCGGTGCCGGCCTCTTCCGCGTAGGCTTGGTGGGCTTTGCGTCGGCAGGCCTGAGGGGGATGGGAGCACAGTGATGAGAATGGATTTGTTGGCCGCAGGTGGTGTACCTGCACTCTGGTTTACACTTCAAGCCCCCTCGTCCAGAGAATTTAATAGCTTATTTTGCCTTTAGATTCTAGAGGACTGCAGATGATCCACTCTGTGGTATAAGCCCCTTCACGTTTTACAAAGATGGATACACTGATCGTGACTGGAGGAATGGCAGCCTTTACCGGTGAAAAGTGATGGCAGTAATGGTTACCCATGTATGCTGTGCCCACATACCTCTCTTTCACAAAGCTTGGGCAGCCCTCGTTCTTCCACGCGTTCCAGTTCTCCTCTGTGTTCAGGATGTGCTGTGGAGCAAGCGAGCCCAGCCATGCATTTTGCATCCAGCTTAAAACTACTAGCAAAGAACTCTTCATGGAACAAGTACAACCAAAAGGCTAAGATCTATGCCCCACAACATCGGCAGACAGAATTAAAATCGGTGTGGGTGAGTAAAGCACGTCATTTCTTTTATATAGAAACAGGTATGCTTTGTCATCGTTCGAGAAGAATAGGACACCTACCTCTACCATAACGGCAAACTTGTCCCCATCAGGTGGCGTTTCTCTCAGCAGCTGCAGAGAAAGTTCAACGTTACACGCGGTTCATCTTTAAAGCATCTACAGCAACTTCTTTTGAAAAAGCTGCAGAGGTCTCAGACTGCCAGTGTATACAATTTCAATGTCTAATCCAACCTTAACTGGACTTTATCATTGAGGAAAGGAAGGGGGGGGGCTTTCAAAGCTCAAGGGTGGGGTTCAACAACTGCAACACATCTTTGCACTCCAGCTGTGTCCAGGGGCAACATCAAATACAGAAGCTCCAACCTGTCCTATTCATATATTCTAAAACATCAGAAGATGAAGATATCCTAAACAATGCCCAAGACAGACCAACTGACCTGGTAGACGAGCTTGGTGGTATCGTCCATCCATAAGCACTGGTCATCATTGAGAACGCAGCAGGAGCTGACGTGGAGGAAGACACAGGAACACAGAACAAAGCTCAGGTTCCCAATGGCCAACCCACTGGTACAGAATTCCTTCTTTGTAGATTCATCTGTTAAGACTTTCTCTGAACTTACAGAAAACCGAGAGACACAAAAACGCCCGATTACCTCTTGAACTTGACCTGGCCTTTCAGGTACTGGAAGAGGATTAGATACTGCACGAGGATATGACGTCTGAAGTTGCTGTCGCTGAGCTGCAGGTCCATCAGCTGTTGGGGGGGGGGGGACTCAGTTCAGTCTTGCAAAATGTATCTATTGTGATGATCAAAGGTCAGCAGCAAGGTGCTCACCTTCTCGCTGGTGAGGAACTTGGCGAAGTAGACGTGCTCGCCCCCGGCAGTCCGTAGCTCCTCGAGTTTCCTCTTGGATGCCTGCGTGTCGTCCAGCTTGTAGCTCTTGAATACAGCCAACGTCTCGTCCGAGTACTGGGGAGCGAGGAGCACACGGAGCGGTTAGCATGCAAACGCATTCACGTCTTTTCCTTATTTAGATGGAAGACAACATTATGGATTTTGTTCGCTTTTTAACCTAATTTAAATTTCTCCTTTCACAAAATACATCGGGGAAGCAGAGAAAATAGTTAAGCCACAAAGTGTGCCTTTGGGTGTGGAGCAAAGAACGTGGCACCTTGAGGAAGGTCATCCAGGAGAACTTATCGTAACACTGCACTGGGTTTCGGAAGTAGTCCTGCAGCGTCCAGAACTTTCTGTACAGGTTGTAATCGATGGGAACGGAGCTAAACCGAGAGGGAAACCAGAACTCAATTACTTGCTTCATCTGGAATGAAAATGTACGTGTGTGTGTAAATATAGCACATGTTCACCAGTTGTAATGGATCATACACTACGCTGACATTCCAAAGCGAAACCACACTTCTTAATAAACCCTTACACAGCAAAGACCAGACCCGATTTGACAAAGTATAAAGAAACAATTTCCACACATCTCATTTTCTGAAGAGCTTCTCCCTTACCATGCAGCAGGTTTGTCTTCATCTCCCATCTCACCCTCCTCCACTTCCATACCTTCTTCTTTCTCTTCAGTTGGCTGATAAGAACAAGATTTATAAAAAAGAAAAGAAAAAAAATCCACACCAAACTCTTTCTACTGCCTTCGTTCCTACCATGCGAGTTTAAAACCTGAGGCATGAAGATATGACATTTTCTAGAGACAAAGACTGCTTTCACTGCATCAGTAACAGTCAAATGTAAAGTCACCCATTTACATAACCCCACCCATTTTATACACAAATTGGTTCTTACCTTCTGACCAAGCGTGCTATCCTGCTCGTTTTTGTTAAACACTGTGATGTTGTCAAGGTTAAACTGACTCTGCAAGTTCAGACCTGAGGAAGAGAACGGTACACCTAAGTAAAAACCAGGAAGGCAACTTCCTTTTCCAGACATGCCAAGCCCAGTAACTGCCACTTTGCTTGTTTCCCTTGAATGCAATCTCCTAACGGGACATACAGGGTAAGTCTTCCCTACCTGATTTTTCAGACAGAGGGAACAGCCTGGCCAGGAACAGCTGGATCCGGCCACAAAACACCGTGTTTTGGGACTTGGAGAGGCGCCTGAGGAGATCTGAGGGTAAATGACATATGGTCACTATAGCAACCTTTATACGGAAATAAGATAATTTTTTTTCCCAGTTTAACATGCATCTCCCCAACAGGTAGACATTAATAGTGCTTCAGTTTCACCCCATTACCAAAATCCCTCATGGACACAGAAGCAGTAAAATTTGGAAACGTCAACACTGACTGCATACTTACCGTTACACATCCTTAACAAATAGTTCTTCCCTGCAGTATAAAAGGAGTTCTAAAAGCAAAATGGAAAGGATCCATTATCAGAACACTGTTCAATAACAACTGGCACATGTTCCTCCTTGTGACATTTTATGCATTTAAAACGGTTCAACTTCAGCCTACTTATACCAACCCAAAACGGCTCAGGATGAGAGGACTCACAGACTTCCACGTGGAGACATTCTCCTCAACAAAGGTGAATATCTTGTCACATTGGTCCAGCGGCAGACAGTCAAGAACATCTCCAAGCAGGAGGAAAGGCGTTGTGGCTGAGCAGATGCCTACAAGTGAGATGCACAGCTGTCAAGGTCCAGGACCAGGACTTTAACTTCACGTACTGAATACATCCTTCCTCGAGAGCCACGTTTTGACCGCATTACGCGATTAATCCTACTGAAACCTCACCTACCAAAAGGAAATTAGCTAACTAACAAACCTTCACTGACGCCATCGATGCTGAGATAAATGAGGGCCAGGAAGTCGTCACAGCTGGCTTTCTGTTTTATCTGGGGGGGAAATAAACATTAATAAATCCACCTCTACACTACAAACACTACAAGTAGAGTTAACATCAATTTTTATTTACTGAATGCAAAAATTTAAATCTGCAGCTAGAAAAACAATTTAACTTTTTCATCTTACAATTTCCTCCTCCAGAACTCCCCGGAGAGCATGATCAAGTGTGGTTTTCTTCTCAGCCTCACTGTAATTAAAAAATAAACTCCCAAATATAAATATCTATAATTTTCAGTTATTTTCGACTTTAAGCAAATAATTTTAAAAGGCTAATAAAAAAATCTATTAATTCTCTTTAAAATGCACTTACTTTCCTGGAAGCTGGTTGAACGTGTTTATTAAAGGTTTGGTGGTTTTACTCTCCAGTGCACTTGAGGTTGCAGCCTACGAAAAAAACCATTAAGAACAGGAAAATTAAGCTAATATACATTAAAATGAACAAGCAGCCGTTTACTAGACAATCACTTCTGTAACCAGACTTCAGTAATCAATTTGGTTAAATTGACAGGTGCATTACGATTGTGTTAATAAAAATGAGCATACAACAGATTCTGAAAATTAATATTACACGATGTTATGGCCCCTAACATTTCCTTCATGTATGGAAAATATTCACGTCTCCACGACACTGCTCGTTAGCAAACAATGCCGATATGCTAACTAGCCATAAGAACCCACGCTAAAATATGCAGTTGGAAAAAATATTACTTATTATATTACTTAATATAATAAAATAAAATGGACAATTCGTACCGTAAACTTATCTTTGGCATCATTGAACACAAACGCAGAGTGAGACATCTTTCTCTTTCAATCCAATACACAGCTTCGGTTCTTCCGTCGCGAAAACAAAAACGGAAATGACGCAATAATAAAGCGATAAGAGGAAAGCCAATGAAGTGCAGCTGCAGCGTTCCTCTCCTCCAATCATATACGGCTGCAGACTCTGAGCCAATCAAATATCACAAGAGCCTTGGAGATCCGTAGCTGGACCCTTCTTAGGAAAGCAAGGATTTAACGCTATTGTTAAAGTACGCTTATTTTAGTTAGAATCTTCATCTGTAGCTGTCATATGTAATTAAAAACATTACCAAAGGGAACCAGAACTGCACTCAAATTACGAGGAAGTCTGAGTAAATGTGGCATGTTTGTAATTTATTTTCTGATTTTAGTGCTGACAATTTTAGAAGGTTGAAGCATGTTCAAAAGAAAGCATCAGAATATATTGTCTTCTGAAAGTATATTCACAGGGTACAAATTCAGATGAAACACCGAAGCTAGTTGCGTGTGTATTACATGCAGTGGAATTTGTACTAAACGTATCTCCAAAAACGATACGTGTTGTGCTCTTATTTTACTCAGTGACTGATACATGTTATGCCCACATGCGCAGTGTTTTGACACATTAGTTCATTCATATTAATAAGTTTAAAATTGCGTGCGTCATTTTTATCCAACTGCGTGTACGCGGAAATTTCACGTTTTTCAGTGTATTTTTAAATAAATATTTAATAATTTGAAATCTGAAAAACTACGTTTTTGCTGATCCAGAGATTATATTCCCCGTTGCAATTTTTAGTTCCGCCATCAGATGGCAATATTGAGCTAAATTACTTTAAATTCCCACTGTCATCATACTTATTGTCACCCTTATTTCATTTTGTGAAATTGCCTTTCACAAAAGTAAATACATGTATCAGTATGTATTGATATATAACTAAATCATAACTTTGGTGTGGCAATGTAAGAAAGTACTGCCCTTCGTAATTGTTCTGATGAGTGCGTTCAACGTGTAAGGCGGTGAATGTAATTATTACATTACTGAAATGGAAATTATTACAATTCAGACAGACCTTTGCAAAATAAAGTGCTGAAAGGCTTATCAACCACCTCGCCCCGCTGCCTCATAACGAGCAATATTTAAGAGCATCTTAAGGCATAGAAGTCAAACGCGAACAGGATAAGTGCATGCATCAGTTAATTTTATGCGTTAAAGAACAATTTAAAAAGGAAACTGTGAACAGTCAGGAAATAGAGACATTGCAGACATGATCACATTTTGAGGTTAGTGTACTTTTATAATTTATTTTTCTGCTCAAATTACTTGGCAAGTGTGCGGCAGGTAATCAAGCGACTTCCAAAAAAAAAACGCCTAGCAATGTAAAAACACACATATAAAGATAATTAAAGTTATATAAATAAAAATAAACGTACAGCACTAAACGAATTCCACAGACAACGCAAAATAAAAAATACAAATTAATGAATAAATATAAAATTTAGAGTTTGCACTTTCTATTTGCATTTATTTGCAAATGGAGATATACTCATGTTTGATTGAATGTGAGAGCGAGGTGCAACAGGTCTTGATGAAAATATTTACGAGAATTTGTGGCAGACATACAGATTACAACAAGACCATGCACATCATGTGTAGCAGAGATAAAGTATATCTGCCCTACGTGTGTCTGTGTCTGTGTGTGTGCAAAAGCCTTATGCTAAAGTTTTTTTCAACAAACCCAGCTCAACAGGTGGCTTCATGCATGTTGACAGGAAAGGGATTATTTATTAAAGTGAAAGTATGAAAGTATGTGTTAACTGCTCATAAGTATCAAAAGTAATTTCTGAATAAATGTGCTTTATTGAAAGCAAAAGTACCTCATTATTTAATATATTTAAATATTTCAATATTTAATTTCCTTCGGGATTAATAAAGTATATAATAATAATAATAATAATAATTTTAAAATAGAATTTGAAGAATTCCAGAATTTTATTTTGTAGTGCCTTCCTTTCCAAATTATACATTTTCAGTGCTTTTTGGCAAGCAAGGAGCCACTTCATTCCATATGATGTATCCTGCATGCCAAGAAAGGAGAACATCTCTTGGGGATATGGCCACGGGTGGTCTGACTCGTTTAAAGCAGGAGGTGTTGGAGAAGTTATGGTAGCAGACGTAGCGCGTGTTGGGGCAGCATCACTGCTGCTAGAGGAAGATGCTGCTGCTTCCATGACAGCTTCTTTCTGCTGCTCTTTTGACCTGCCCAAACTTCTTATGCTGAACTCAGCCTGAAAACCGAAACTTTGGGAGCGTATTATTTTTTTTGCTGCCTAAAAGTAGGATCACACTAATAACACATAAGCACATTCTCACATATGTATTGAATGCAAGTGGGCCCACAGGTGAACTGAACCTTGTCACGTAACAGGTCAGGTGTCTAGCTTTAGTGGTGCAGAATGTGGATTTCATTTCTATCATGGTCACGGTCATAACCCTGAAATTTCATTGGTTTGATCTGCTGTAACACCTTTTGAACAACCTCAATTCTTCTGCAATATATTTATGCAAAGTGAAAACATCATGCAAGTTTTGTATTTTTTCTCTTTTTAAGCTGCAAAGGAGCCATAGACAACATCGCCAAACAAACGAAGAATGAAACAATTATAACCGCGGAGCTCATTTTGGCTAACGGTGATTGTGATGGCAGCTGAGGCTCTGGCTTGGCGCTGCTCTAGGAATGCGCTTTGTGTTGCTTATAATTGCTCAGAAAGGACCTGTCCTTGCTGTGCAGGCACAATGCTCCCCGATGTGGGCTGCATTTCAGAGCGTTGCCGGTCACCGTCATTAAAGCGCCGTTGTCGAGCTCCGCTCCAAACATCTGCGGGCTGGCGCGCGTCCGATCGCCCGGAGAGAAGGGCTTGGCTCAGTCTCGCAAAGCTGCGACTGAGCGGTTGACGAAACAAGGCAAGATTCGTTTGCGTGCAGGCGATGAGCAGACAGAGAAACAAACCTGTCTTGGGCTTTCATTTCATTTTGAGAGTAAAAAGGCTTTTGCTGCATCCAGATCGACAGTCGCACAAACTGAGGTCTTGTGTTCACTTTACCACACTTGAGAAAAAAAAACCAAAGTGTAGCAGTAACTTCTTATTGCAGCATATTAACATAAGTGTATTTTTGAAAGTCGTGCTTGTGGTACTGTGTAGGTTCTCGGCTCCTCTTCTTCCTCACCAAAGTCATTTCACCTTTTGCAGTTCCTACTGTTTCATGCACATCAGTCCATCGCTTGTTAGAACTGAGACCTGAGCCTCCCTCTGGTTGTCACTAGGGTTGAGGTTTTCAAAGCGAGCCTAGAACTCATCGAGCTAATCTGGTAGGGGGGCATTAGTGTGTGTGACTCCCCTGCTCCTCTGTTGGTAGTGTGTGATATGTTGTAGGCCCTGCCACCTATACCTGGTGTCTGTGGTCCTGTATGATCACTCTAGGCTTCATCTATATTCTCTGTTGGCCATTGTGATGGATTTGCGCAGGTCGTATTTCGCTCTCTTTGTAGTCCTCAACACTGCTTGAGGCAAACACTCTGAAGCGAGCACACAGTGTGGCTCTCAGAGCAGTCCTGGAGTCCACCATATTTGGCTCTTCAGTCCACACCTTGACAGTTTTACTCACTAAAGGTGCTTGCTTTGGGATTTGTCTGTATGTTGGAGAAAGGAGCAGAGATATATGGTCTGAGGGTTGCCGTAGGAGCGGGCACGGCTCTGTAGGCGCTTCTCGCGCTGCTGTAGACTCGGTCGAGGGTATTGTTCGCCCTCGTTGGAATAGTCTCTTGATGGTATTTGGGAAGCCCAGTTTTCAGGTTGCAGCGGTTAAAATCACCAGCTTTGATGACCACGGCGTCTGAGTGTGCGATTTCCAGCTTGCTGACCACGTCACGCCGTAGCGCCGGTGCAGTGCCAGAATTCGCTCGTGGTGGAATGTAAACAATTAGGATGAGCACCGCGCTAAACTCCCAGGGCAGATAAAATGGCCTGCATTCTACCGTTAGCACTAAGCGCACTGAGCAGTGTTTACTGACAATCTGTACACTGGAACACCATCTGTTGTTAATTTAAACACAAACGCCCCTCACCTTTGTGTTTTTCCAAGGCTGCAGTGCAGTGGGCACGAGGACTGCAGTAGTTTTCCACATGTACCGCCGAGTCTGATGTGATGCTTGAGAGCCAGGTGTCCGTGAAGATCAGAGCACGGCGTTCTCTGATTCCACGCTGAGCTGTAATCTGTGTTCTTAGCTTGTCCAGCTTACTTTCGAGGGGGCGTATATCTGCTAGCAGCCGGCTGGGTATCAGCAGTCAGGTGGCCCTAGCCCTTAGCCTAGCATGCAGCCCACCTTTCTTTCTCGCTTCCGTCTCGGTTTCGCCATCCTTGTGCATTGGTCGAGCATGCACTCCGGTCGTAACAAACGCTTCAAGCCTGAGAGCGAAAATAAGGGCTCATTATGAGATTTGCGAACGTCCAATACTGCCGCTGTGCCGTATCTCATTGCGGCACGTGCAATGTGTGCGTTCGGAATAAAAATTAATACAAATAACTAACAACAAACACTGGTAACGAGCGAGCGGTCACAGACAACTTGGTTTTGTTGCTAAATAAGAGGATGGGGGTAGGGGGCCATTTGTGGACACACACACACACACACACACACACACACACACACACACAAATGGAAACAAACAAAAATGTTTACTGCCACAGCTCAAAACTATGGCACAACAGGACTGTTTGTAACGGTGAGGGGACAATGTGGGGTCCATCAAGGTCACACGCTCAGAATGGAGAGGACGCTTACTGGCACAGACCAAGGGCTGTGGCAGGAGACATTGTCCTCATCGAGACCAACACAATGGAGGACCCCACCCCACCGTTCTCAGAAACTGCTCCCACAGCCCTGTAGAAGCATTATCACGTTAGCAAGGATGTTGTGCATTCAGGAAAAAGCAGAAGGCAGATGTGTATCACCCCAGTCCGGGAGACGGTCCGTCCCATCCTGACCTCAGCTCTCAACCCAAGCCTGGAGGGCAGTCCACTGGCCCATACAAGCTACATCCCCCACCCCATCTACAAGTCATTTGTATTGTGAGGTGCCAGGCCACTTACCCCTACTGCTAAATTAGTTACAGCATTGGAACAAAGTCATTTAAGGGGCTCCGCGTGAACGTTATCTACTTGGTGACAACATGCATTCATACACACGAAAAACAATCTCGAAACTCAAGACGTTTTCTCTCCTAATTTGAGCCGAACAATGTGAAGTCCCCTTTGCCCCCCCCAGGTTTGTTTATCTGCAATGCCCCTCCCTTGCCCAGAGTTTGTTGATAAAAGCCGTATTTCAAAGCACCCATGCAATATATGGAACATGTGCAGAGGCCATTAGTCGATGATGACAAGCACACAAAGGACAGACTGAGGAGGGCGTCCTGCCATGGGTATGTCACAGGGACACGCCTCTTCCTTCCACTAATCAGAAGCCTGGCTGAGAACTACTGACAGAATGTATATTATAGAATGCCAATATTTCATCCTCTCCCGATTCACCCTTGACCTCCATGGCAGCACGATGTCTTTGGCTGCACCTCTGGATGGAGGCCTGCACATGTTGGCTCACGTGCTCCATGTTGTTACTCTCAGATATTTGTTGGTGTTTTAGCGCCCGTCTTTGTACAGCCGACTCACTGTTACTGTTACACTGTTGGTGTAAACCTAGAGTTTCCATTTGTTATGAATCACACTGGAATAATGGAATTGGGCTAGTGAATACATTCACTGAACTGTCCTTATAAACTGGCCTGTGCTAATACACAGTAGCCTCACCTGTGTAAATGTGCACATGGAGTTGTTTTGCCAAATTCAGAACTCGCTAGTGTAGTCAGTTTCCTAAAGCAAACAAAACACCACCTATGAATGCATTTTGTCAGCTGATGTATGTCAGCTATGATGTTTGTTTGCAGCTAAACTCCAGCACATTAAAATAAATCAGGGAAGAAAATATTGGCAGAAGAGAACTGAAGTTGACAGCAATGGTGTGGCGTTGATGCAGTCGGTGTTTGGGCCATGACCAGGCACCTCTCAGCGTGTTTCTAGGGTGGGAATTATAAAGTACAAACCGCAGATTGTTGTTCTGAGGCTGAACATATTTTTTAAATCATTGATTGTATTTACATCATATATAGGCCTCCTTCATACATATACCACTGGGCATCTGAAAGTACAATGTTTTCATGTTGCACCCCCTTAAAATTTCCCTGCTGTCGCCTTGCCACCCCATGCCCAATTCTATAGAGTCGCCCCTGGTACAAAGTGTTCTAACTTTTGAGAATCCATGACATTTCGTAGGTACACAATAACTGGTAATCATCAAACTATTGTATGAATTTCATATGCAAAGTAATCATTTGCGCACAGAAATGCCTCGGTTTAATCATACGTGGAAAGAAATCACACATTCAAAACAAACATGGAGGAGGCATGTTGTCAGAAAAGTGGCAAAGACAAAATGCAGATCTTTACCGAAACAGAAATAAAGGCACTCGTCCCTTAAAATATATCGTTTGACCTTTCATCAGTTGGTATGACAACAAAGACAAAAACACTAGATAGGAGCAAAATGAATGGGTGAATATAGCACAGTGTGAACAGAGAGCTGTTTCAGATGTGGAAAAAAAAAGGTTTGATCTGGAAGCAAAGTGTTGGGGTGTAAGTGACACACTCACGGCTGTACCGCTTAGATGACAGCGCTGTGTGGAATTACAGGAGGGGACAGTGACTGCATTCCCGAAGCTGGACAAGCCATCTAACCACCATACCTGCCGGTGATTACACACAATCGGTTTAACAGCAGAACATTTCATCTACACGCGTGACTTGGAAGACTCACAGAAACTGAACCGCTTAAAGCTACGGTTGAACAGCTAATGTTTAAAATTAAAATTTTAAACTAATGACAGGTACTAATTTATTTTTTTTCTAACTAAAGTCCTGTGGTGACCCAGCCTCGGCAGTCACTTCAGCGTCCTGAAGGCGAGAAGTGTAGAGCCATCCCGATATCCACAGTCTGTTTCTGTCTTTACCTCGCTGATCTGTATCTGAAAAAGTTTGAAAACCACAAAACCATGTGGTCCATCAGACTGCGTGTGTGGATATTCCCACATTCTTATGGAATTGTTCATACTGAAAAATTCCACACTTTGTGTAGAAATGACCCAAGTGCCATTTATGCACAAATCCGATGGTATGCAGTTGATAAATGATGCTCCAGCAACTTCTCTCTCAGGCTGGTTAAACTCAGGAGAAGTGTTTTGTGGAAACACTGTGGCTTCACCCCTGTAAACCTGCTCAGTCTGCACTAAACGCCCAGTGGAACCTCAGTGTCCCTCATTATGAATAATCCAGTTCACAAACAAAGTTTTGATGCAAAGAAATCGCCCGGTTTACGATGTTCGCCCCGGAGTATGAACTGGTTGTTTGTTTGTTTTTCGTTGATTAAAGTGAATATTCTTATTCTATTATTCACTGTGGCCCCCAAGAAAGTTCGTCGTAATAATAAACCAAAAAAAAAAAAAAGACTTTTGGTGATAATGACGCAAAGAGCACAAACAATTCATGCTGAAAAATTATTGTTAATCTGGATCAATGAGAAACAAGTTATTGTGTGTAACATATTTTTGTTGCTATTATTAGGGGTGTGGAATGAATTAATTGGATTTACTTATTTATTTCTTATGGGGAATTTCGCTTCAGTTTACAAATAAAGTTCACAACGTACTAAATTCAAGATGTACTTTTTGGAGTGGATTAAATTCGTGACCCGAGCTTGTACTCGAGAAAGCCGGTGTCAAATGCTGACGTGCGCAATTACTTTCATACGGCTCCGCTGCTGTGAGCAAATTACAGAACGAGCAGCCCTGCGGACCTCAGCCCTCAACCCTGCGGCATCACGAGCCGCTGAAGCGAAATAATCCGGAATTAAAAGCCGAAGGTGGATGAGATTCTGTTCGAGGAATTATGAGACGTGACTTTAAGGTTAAATTTCCCAGTGGATGCCAAACGAAGCCGAAAGGAGGGTGGTCCCAAAAGGAAGGGGGGTTATGACAAACCTGGTGTAGCTGATCTGTGGGCAGAAGAGCCTTGGGTAATGTGACAAAACACAATATAACAGCATATACTATGTAAACATACTCAGTGCTATGTAATGTATAACATACAATTCAGATTTAACTTTAATACTACGTTTCTGCACCTTTGTGAATGCATTTCAGCTTCCTCGTGGTTATGAACTGTTGACCTGTGACACATAGGTTTGGGTACAAAATGTATCTGGTTTAATGTTAAATTAAGTAAAAAAGTAATAACTGAATTATATAAAGTCTCCAGGCAATTTATGTTAATTAGGCATTTTTAAAATTCTTGACAAGGAGGAAATGCTAAAAGTCACATTTGTGACCGGAGCCGACTTCTTGCAGGCTGATTATTTGAATGTCAGTGAATGAGGAATGATCGGTCTTTCGCAGCCACCAGGTGCCCACGTCGACCGAGAGGCCCACGGCCAGGGGGGCGGAGCCTGTGATATCCCTCCTCCCTTTATCTGTGGTTGCTAGGATACACAGGACCAGCTGGAAAATGGCCAGCAGCTCTATGCCAAGGCCTTGACCTGGTGCCCTTTTATTCAGCTGTTAGTGGGACAGAAGAAAGTGTCACAAACCATAAACACGACATGTTAGTAATTAACAAAGAAAAACATTAAATCGTAACAGGAACAGTTGGTCCGTCTTTGAAAATTACATCCTTAACTGAGAGAGTTGTACTTAGACTATATAAAATATATATAATTAATTAAAACTGCAATTGCCTCTATATTAGGATTTTGTAGGAACAGAGCACTTAAACAGTCATGCATGAAGTTAGTAGATATAATGGTTTATATACACAACTATGTATTAATTTCTGTACATTTTTCCATTATGAAATCTTGCCAAGTAAACCAGGTAAACCCATTCCAGTTATTGTTCATACATGTAACTTGTATAAAAAACACAAAGCTTTTGAAACAAGCTTTTTGTACAACTTTGAAGAGCTATGCATAGCTGGAAACACATACTTTCTTTATCCTCTTTGAAATTTTATCTAATTGGCCAATTAGAGCTAGTCTGTTAAACTTTCCATTTACATCATTAAGCCCCAGTGCCTGGGACATGTTTGGTCTTACACTGTAGATGATTCCAGTAGTGAAGACGGCCCTGGTCATCTGCACCAGAGTGTACACAATAGCCCTGAAGACACTGATCTGGCAGTTGACTACCATCTCCATGGTGACTGTTGAGTTCCACCTTCACCTCCTGGTCGGATCCCTTGTCCTTCTCATTTCCAGTGGTGGCACCATTGAAGATGAAGAGGGTCGTTCCCAGGAGCTCAGCCAGCGTGGCTCTCCAGAAGGATGTTCTTCTCAGTTCCTTGACCACGACTGGAGCCTCTGAGGACTAGGGTACACAATGAACCACCAACGTGAGCACAGCAACTTCTTACATCACTCTGGTTTCAGTGATCGTCCTCATCTTCTTCAGTGAAGATGAGGACAATCATATGAGGAAGTTGCAGCTTCCACACCGCTGGGCTTTTAGTCGTCCAGCCCTGGCGTGTACTTGATCTCATTGTATCTCGGATAACAGCTGTACGTATTTCATGTATAGAGTAACAACACATTAGGAGAGAAAAAATTGGTTACACCTTGAGACCCAGTGAGCAAATGAAATGGCCTGCCAAAGCAGAAGGGGGAAAGATGACCTAATAACAAAGAGCACTAAAGATGGATTAAATTGCTTAAAAGATGAGTACATGCGTGTACGGGAATTGCCCTACACAGACAGCCTTTAATATTCATCATTTTGCAAATGACCGAAAAACCTGTTATAGAAACCAGATAATGGATAGTGTTCCACACAACATATATAATATTTCAGGAGGTTAATGCAAGTCGTTTACCAGCTAGTAAACACACTGGTTTTAAAGACAGCAGTGGTCAGTTTAGCCCTTTCCCCACTGTTTAACTCAGCATCGCTTGTGCTGAAACATGGGATGGTGAACATGCACATTCTGGAATGCAGAGTCCAGCGTCAAACAGGCCATACACCTGTCAGGTGTCCTAGACACACTGAAAAGCCAGTGGTCAAAGGGACACCACCTCCCATTTTAGCCTCTCAAAACCAGCTGGAAAGTGAAAATGTACTGCGCCTGGGCTTGTGGGAAAAGTAAAGCTTGAGGCAGGCCGCTCACAGGGGAAAAGGAAATAAAAATCTTATCATTTAGTACCCATTATCTCACATTCCTTTGATTTCTATCATACAGATTTGCTAACACTTTTGTTCCACCCTGAAAGCTTTCTTTAGTTTTTTGTGTGTGTGCTTCCGAATTTTATATATTGTTGCCTCTTAGTGTAGAGTACAAAACGGGACATGATCTTTCATTAGGTTCACAACACATTAAGATATTAAATTTTCTTCAAGTGTGAAAGCCTTCATCTTTCTCTCTCTCTCTCTCACTCTCCCCTTATCCCCCTCTCTCTCTCTCTCTCCATCTCTCCCTCACTCTCTATCTCTCTCTCTCTCCACCCTGTCTCTCTCTTTCTCTCTCTCTCTCTCCACCCTGTCTCTCTCTTTCTCTCTCTCTCTCTCTCTCTCTCTCTCTCTCTCTCTCTGTCTGTCTCTGTCACTCTCTCACTCTCTCTCCCTCCCCTTATCCCTCTTTCTCTGCCCCCCCCACCCCTTCTCTGGGTTGCTGGATAATAACCCCTGTGGCTGTCTTTGACTATGACTTCTGGATTCTGAACTTTTATTCTTCATTATTCTGGACTTTGAGTCTCCAATGCAGAGCAGTTTTGTGCTGCTTGGCTTTAGAATCCTACTCATCTTCAAGTGGTATTATTACAGAATGCCCTGCCATTTCCTGTGGATTCAGCAGACTGCATACCACCTTGAGCTGACAGGTAGAACACAGTAAGGAGCCAAACAGCACAGTCACTAACCCCCAAGCAGAATGTTGGTTTAGCAGGTGAGTCTGAAAACAAGGTCAGCTGTGAGTACAAGCGTTCCTAACGAAAGCTGTCTCAATACTACTATTATTGCTGTACCTGAGAGATATGATGGCCCCCCAGAAAAGCACGTTGTGTATTATACTGGGAATTAATCATAGTCCCAGGAAACTGGACACATTCTGACCAGGTACACTTTATCCTATCACTGTTCACTGGCTGGATATTGGAATGAACAGCTGACTTAGAGGTGCCAAAAGAACCCTGATTTGCCCAACTTTGACTGGCTTCTATGCTGATTTTAAGCAGGTTTTTTCATGTTAAGGCACCACAACAGTAAATTCTGACACGAGGGAAGTGTCCTGAATGGCTTTAAAGTGTGGCACCCTGGCTGTAGGCCGTCATTGGAGCAAACCAGGTGTTCTGATAGTGCTCCACCAAGGACTCCATCTTGATTTACAGAAGGAGCTGGTTTGTTAGGGGAAATCGAACAATCAGAGTTATTATAATTATTATATCAATCTGGCTCAAGAATTTAATAATTGAACAACAGCTTATTATTAAGCCAGATTTCTACCCTGTGTGGAGTCGTTCGGTTAAGCTGAAGGCTGACTCCTGACTCCTGAAGGCCTAAGAGTCCAGTCCAACTGAAAATGGTAACTAATCCAGATGGGCACATCTGCCACTTTGAACACCACACAAACAGATCACTTTCTCAGTAATTACTGTTTTAGGTCTCTAAGGTGTCCCTTCTACTGCTCAGATGGACGTCAGAGCAGCAAGACGTTTCCTGGACCAAGCTGTAGCACAGAAATTGAGCGTTTGTCTCCACATGATTAACTCATGTCTTAAGGACAATTAAAATTGAAAGATGGTGACTAGGGTCCAGAATTGTGGAATGGCAAACTACCCCCCTCAAATTAAAAGCAGGTGCTGTTCACTCAGAGATTTGTGTTTTATTCCCCCCCCCCACATGCATGACCCTAGTGCATTAGGACATCTGTGGATATGAGTACAGCAACCAGTTATTTTTTGGGACACATGTGACATGGAGCAAGGCCTTTTTTCAAGAATGGCTAGGAATTGGATGTAGAGGAATGTTGATAGAGAGTTTGCAAAAAAATTTGTAGAGGTATTCAACAAGTCAGCCTCCTCCCAACTCCATCCTCACCATCTTCTGATGGTGCCGTTGATTTCTTACCTCGTTTGTGCCATGCATATGTACTATTATCCTTGTAAGTCGCTTTGGACAAAGCTGTCTGCTAAATAAATAAAATGTAAATGTGAAATGTATTACCTGGGGGACTTCTGCCTAAGGGCAGGATTTACCCCCACCAGGCACCTGAAACTGAGGCATGAGACCGCTACACTGATTAGGCATTTTCGCTTGGACTAATCAGACCATCTATTTTACTGGCAGAATCTACTTTGTTTTTGTTTATGAGTAATTATTGCAGCCTGGTTGACACTACAAAGGGGCAGCGTGAGTGTCTCATGATGCCATGTGGGTTAGTCAACGCTCCTCTGTACTTTGGTCAGACATCCAAATATTTCAGGATGTGACAGACTGTTTAATACCTGTATGTTTTGATGACCTTCTCAATGAAAAAATTAACATGAATTTCAAAAACCCTGCATTTTATTCCAAGGATAACTCTTGAGTCCTGAGTGCATAATGGATACAAATGGATGACTGTGATGGGCCTGGGGTCTGTACTCTATTCTACACTTTGATGCTTTGTATATTAAATTGGTTTTTCATTTAAACGGGCTTTGTTCTGACCTTTTGAATGTCTGTGTTTTGGTGATATTATTACAGGTAATTATTCATGTTTGCATCATGCCTGCTTCTGAGGTTAACTCTTGGCTCTGGATTTTGTGACCGTGAAGTGTGTTTACAAATCGGCTAAAGAGAGCAGAGGTTCCAGACGGCAAATGTGAGTCAAGTACAGGGAAAAGGGAGCCCTCTTAGCATCCTTCACTCATTCTACAGGTGAGTAGTGGAAAGCACACACTCCCCGCATCGCCGTGTGGCACGTCAGCTACAGACTTTACCATGCACTGCAGTGTATGGCAAAGTCTGCACAAAGGTCCATAGGGTGCAGCTTACCACCCATTTCGAACATTTACATCAGCAGAGGCGAGGATGAGGCAGCCTGCATCATAGGAGATTCCACTCACCCTGTGCATGGTCTGTTCCTTCCCTGCCCTCACGCAGGAGGCTGCGCAGCATCCAGGCTAGGACCACCAAACTGAAGAACATTGTCTTCTCAGATGCTGTCAGACTGATGAACTTCTCCACACTGCCACACAAAGCCTGGGGTTGTTATGGATAAGTGTGGACCGCACAGCACTATTATAGATAAGTGTGGACCACACGGCGCCGTTACGGATACGTGTGGACCACACGGCGCCGTTACGGATACGTGTGGACCACACGGCACTGTTAGTGCAGTCTGTTTAATATACTCTATTCTATTCATTATTACATTCTTTTTAAACATTTATCATTTTTTTATTATTTATTACCTTGAATACCTTATTGATTTTAATGATTTTATTATCGTACTGGTTTTATACTTACAGGCCACTTCCATTTTTAAATTTATGTGTAACTGGAATATCATGATGTTTCAGGTGTTCACTGTTACTGTGTTTAATTTTTTTCTTGTTTTTTGGCTTAACTGAAGGTTTTCTCTGATTAAGTACTATATACAGATAATATGTAAAATGTCCTTAATTCTTACATGCACAAAAATATTAAACAGAGGTCAGAGACAGGTTTTATTTTTTGTGAAGTAAGGGTTATTTTTAGTTTCACAGGCCTCTTCCAGTACGCACTATGTTAGTATTTAAGCATTAATAACCATTCCTAAAATTTGTTGCTAATACATATTTGTAATGAAAAATTATTTTCCAGGATTAGTCAACAGCTTCCTAAGTATAAATTAGGTAAATGAAAATGTTTCCTGACCTTTGTGCAACAGGGGCACGTACCAAACCACTGCCAGGTTGCAGAAGAATTACAGTGCAGGGAGTTATTCTGCACATGTCCATCTCGAGATGTTTGTGGAGTGGAATCCACTCTCTCCACCAAAGTGCGTGAGGAAAGTGATGAAACACAGTGCTAAGTGAAGTTTGTAGGCTGCAGGGAGTCACAGCGTACACCAAACCCTCCTCCCCCCTCCTCATCGTCAGCGATCGTGTGCCTGGGGGTGCTGGTGCCAGCAACGGCAAACGCGGGCAGAGGGAGAAACAAGACAAGTTCCAAAGGGATGAAAATTTCTTCAGTGTCTCTGAGGTTCTTCTCATGACCTGAATTGCCTCGTTCAAAAAAACAAAGTAGTATTTCAGAATGTTACTGTTTGGTTGGGTTATGCACAGAGTCAGGTTTGTATCACAATGGAATGGTTGTTTGGCAGTAATTGGTCTGCTTACAAGGTGAATAAACTAAGTGTTGCATTTAATCAGGGGGCGAACTGCCCCACACCCCCACCATGACATGGCAGTACCAGCCTCTTATCTGCTCCGGCTCAGTTTTCAAAACACAGGCCTGCTCCTCCCTGGGACGCTGAGAGGGACTGTGTCTTAGCATTTCTTTTCCCTTCCCACATTGTTTGTGGGGGGGGGGCCCCCCCCCCCCGAGGCGGGGTGGGGGAGGGGGGGGGGGTGGGGGGGGGGGGGGGGGGGGGGGG
>JABJVR010000065.1:1149666-1164451 GCA_025773905.1 Chitala chitala
ATAGTTTGGTCCCAATTACTGAAAACTACCATGTCATCTAAATATCGATTTGAAAGTGAATATGAAAACACTGATAGCAGGGACTTCTGTTTGCGAAAGGCAAAGTAAACAGTAGCTGTAAACAGCCATGTATTTGGGAGAGAAATGCCTGGGAGAGGCCACAATAACAGGCGTCTGGGAATATGAAGACAATAGAAAAAAAAAAAACTGGGCAGTGGCAAGTTGGGGAGGGGTGAGATGGGGCCCACGGTCCGTCCGTGTGACCCTGTGACCTTCTCAAAGCTGGGCCCCTGCACGGTTCAAACACCAGAGGTTCGTACAACCACAGAGCTGGTGCAGAGGTGGAGGTACCGGATGGACACCTGTGCATAGATGTGGGGGGAAGGGGAGGACATGCCCCCGTCTCCCAATGTTTGCAGAGGAGGAAATTGTCACCTCCAAACTCCATGCATGCTGATTATCTCAATCCTATAACGAATAGGATGCTGTAACTAATGTGTCCATCACAAAGGTGAAAAAAAACCTTGGCTACAGCACCTGTGTGTCGCACCTCACCTCTCTGGATACAGCACCTGTGTGTTGCACCTCACCTGTCTCGCTACAGCACCTGTGTGTCGCACCTCACCTGTCTCGCTACAGCACCTGTGTGTCGCACCTCACCTGTCTTGCTACAGCACCTGTGTGTAGAACCTCACCTGTCTGGTCACAGCCTTACTGCACACCCACAGTAAGAGTGAAAAGGCAAGGTTCAATGGAAGGAAAAAAGTCTACTAAATCATATAAATATCTTTTAGTTTTGGACTGCTATCATTTATATACTAAGTGTCTGTTTGCACCTTTGCAAATTTATTTGTTCAGAACATTTATATATATTTTTAAAAATTTGACTTGAAAATACCCTCGATGCTACTTTTTGTGATTTCAAAAAGTCTTTGACTAGGTTTTGTTTTTTCTGTTTCCATTTTTTCTACTAAACTGTAATATTGCATATCCAGTTCAGTCCGCCCTTACAGTTTGCCGTATTGCAGCAAGGCGCAGGAGTCATTAAAAGAATTTGAGTGAATATTTTAGAAACGCCGCATTTTTTCTCCCAAAAAAATCCCATTCCAATTAAAAGGGTTGGATATGCGTATTCAGCCTTGGATCTGTCACAGTGAGTCTGGGTGCTTTTGCTTAAATAACACACAACATGACACTGGTATGTTAAGTAAAAGGGTAGGAATTCCATTTTCGTCCCGGAAAGTTCTTTATTTATCAAAAGGGAAAAACACAAATCCTCAACAGTGCACTCATAATACAAATATATATTCTGATTTGCAGTTACATACACAATACATATACAAAAAGGGATACATTTTAAAAATTTGTGTATGATACCGTTGCAAAAATTTTGGAAGTTTCCAATTGTCAAAAAAAAAATGCTATGGTGACAACATGCAATATTTCTCTAATTAACAGTTTCTTCTTCTTCTTCAAAAAAAAACAAAACAAAACAAAAAAACAGTTAATCAGGAATAGCGCTTTGAGTGGGTAAAACAAAGACAGCGGTGTACCTGTACATTTTTAATAACACGGCTGATGTTAAATTCTATTTATTTTACAAGTGGACGGATAAGCAGAGGGGATGGGGTTGGTCTCTGTACAGGAGGGCCGAGGTTTCGTGATGTTATTTTGATGACATTTCAACCGCTGGGTTGTCGTCCGGCCCGTTGACATCATAATCCCCCGTGGGTCCGCTGACCAGGACCTTCATGCGTTCGGGGAAGTCTTCAAATTTCGGGTAGAGCAGGAAGTCGTAGAGCAGGGCGGCGGCCACGCCCCCACACATTGGCCCCACCCAGTACACCTGAAACAACGATGGGGGGACATAGGCGATGCTCTTACTTACTCTGCTCTCTCCAAACCAGCTCTGTACCCTTTTTACTTTTTATTCATTGTCTGCACGTTTCCATGCGTTCGCTCGATTGTGTCCACGCGTCCGCAAACATGCGTGCGTGAGAGTGGCGACAAAACGCGCATTTTGACAGCTGCGGTCGCGACTGCCGTAACTTGTACTCACCCACTGGTTTGTGAAGTCGTTGAGAATGAGAGCCGGACCGAATGAGCGGGCCGGGTTGATACCACACCCAGTGTAACTGATCTGTGGACAGAAGGGTGGACAGATTAGCGGTACGGAGTGCTATCATGAGCACGCGCTTTGACGCTAAAATACACAAAATCTCATAAAATACGTGCCTGTCCATTATTTCAAATCCTTTCCTCGCCACTTCACTTTTTCACATTAACATCCAAAAAACATTTCAAAATCTTTTTTTTTTTTTTTTTACACTTCACTATCATCCAGTAGTGAGTAATAAAGGAGCTACAGACTTCGCTTATTCTTTTAATGACCTTCTGTCTATCACCAACGCTAAAGAGGACAGACTTACGGCTGCAAGGTGTCCCAGGCACACAGACAGCCCAATGGCCAAGGGGGCGGAGCCTGTGACATCACGCCGCCTTTTATCTGTGGTTGCTATGACACACAGGACCAGCTGGAAGGTTGCCAGGAGCTCTATGCCGACGCCTTGACTTGGACTGATGTTATTCAGCTGCCAAAAACCGGGGGAAAAACAGCACTTGTTTAGTATCAGTGTGGAAAGGAACACTGTTAGTCAACAAGTCAATCAGCTCTGCAGAATTCTTAGGATAGTCCTGCATTTCACTCACTGTAGAGTTATTAATGTCATTTGTCTCATTGTCATGTCTAATTCCACAAAACAATTAAAACATTAGGAGCTCAGTGTTCACTGCACTGAGACTGCACAGTTCAGGTTCAGGTCAGCATGTGAACAATATTTGTCATAACATTTTTTTTTCCTCCTCAACAGAGTAAAAGAAAGCTGTCACGAATCCAGCCATGCGGATGGGAAGAATGTTAGAAGTTCTGTAAGCGACGTGCTGCCAAGTAACTTTACAGAACACTGACAGCACAAGGTGGACCTCAACATGTGTGGGGGAGTGATGCAATGCTTACAAGCGACACTAGGGGTCACCAAAAGCTAGCAGCAAGAGTCTGATGCAAACAACAACAACAACAACAACAACATACACAGAAACAGCAGCAATAAGCGCATGCTTTAAAATGCAGTTGCACCAGTCTTAGATTTTTATTTTTTGATGGTATAAGGTAACATTCTCCTAAGGTTAAAGGCTTAATATATAGTTTGTGAATTGCATTTTTTTCTTAGTATTGCATTGCACTGTGTGATCATAAATCTTTTTCGTGCGCATTTATGGGAAATGTTAAAAATTGAGCAGGAACCGCTGGTAACGACTGCACCGAGGAATGCGGCCGCACTCACTTCGCCGGTGCCTTACAAAAAAGCTCAAAACAAGTTTGCTAACCACGAAACAGGACAGGTACGATCAGCACTCACTGCGTTAAGGCCCAGTGCCTCTGTGCCGTTAGGTCTCACTCCGTGCACTATGCCGCTGGCCACGGCTGACCCCAGCATCTGAGCTACAACGTACATCACGGCCCTGAAGACGCTGATCTGGCAGCTTGCCAGCATCCCCATGGTGACCGCCGGGTTCAGGTGGGCGCCGCTGATGTGGCCCAAGGTCTGGGCCAGGGTGGCGATGGCCAGGCCAAAGGTCAGCGACACCTTCACCTCCTTGCTGGGGCCGGTGGCGCCAATCCCAACGGCTGAGGAGATGCTCAGGAAGATGAAGAGCGTCATTCCCACGAGCTCGGCCAGCACGGCCCTCCAGAACGCTTTGCTCTTGAACTCCTTCTTCATGGCTGGGCCTTCAGTGGTCCTCTGTCCTATCTGCTCACCACCTTCAGCCTGGGACGCTTTTATAGCTTCCAGCTGATAGTAAGAGGAGGCGGAGCCTGGCCACAGCAGAGTGGAAGGGGCGCACTCGATTCATTGCAAATCTGCAACTTTTCTCCTCCGTCCCTCTCCCCCTCTATCTCTGTCTGCACCTTTCAAAACCTCTTTTCCTCCCACTATGCACAGCAGGGCTCCTTTTCTGCCTTCTCACTGAACACTTACCTTTGCCAAAGACACATATAAAACATTAACTTGTTCAAAGTTAACCTCAAGGCTGCAGCACAAACTCTCTGGACTTAGCTCCAGGGGTGTTTTTTTCCACATCTACTGTGTCTGCTAATATTGGATTTTGCTGTAAATCCATATAAGCTACCCATACTGGCACAAGAGTTACTGAAGACTTTCCACACTTCAGTTAAACCAAAAATACAAAGTCGTGAAAGGGCAAGAAACAAATGAATAGAATACAAGTCTCTGTAAATATTATTCTTCTCTTTTAAATGGCTTATCTCTTTAGAAGTTTTAAAAATGATTTCAACAGAGTTATTTACCACCTCTGCACCTGACCTGGAGACTGTTTGACGTGCAGAACAACGCCCACAACTTGTTTCCTTTCACAAAACCACATTTGGTTTTTCCAGGATTTTCCTGGAAATCAAGAAAGTAAGGCTTTATTTTATTACCTGCCTCACCGGGAGGCTGTCATGATATGTAAGATGATCACCACAGAGATGCATCTTGTTCAGTCATAATGTTCTCAATTCTTTGCATTAGCATCATAATTGTAATGTTTAAAAGCCTAAGTGTATGGGAAACCCATCTGAAGCTCCTTTGATAATGAACATTATCGTGATAAACAGAACTGTGACTCATCTCACATCATGCAAACGACACGATGCAGTTTCTAAGGGATTGCGATTGATTGGCATGGATTTATTTGTGTATTAATGGCAAATTTTATTTAAAGATTAACAGTAAATAAACATGAACACAAAATCAATCTGCTTTAAGAGCACGTGCTATTTTTCAAACAAAAAAAGCTGCACCGAAAAGCTGCAGAAAATCATGAGGTCCATACAAACGAAGTTCGTAACGCGAAATTTACTTCCTGAAGCAATGAACTGTGAATTAATGGGTGGTTGCAGTTTTTTAGGTGAGTGTACAGTGTTTGCTCATATTTTGTAAGGAATTAAATATTGCAGTAATCTGTATACATGCATATAACACATGGAAGACTGTTGGCCTTTCTGGAGTTTTACTTTCTTGCGAGGCATCCCCCCCCCCGCCAAGCTGCCCACCCCCTGCTGCCTCCCTCAGAAACACCTCATAATATGAATCGAAGCTTTTTTCCCCCCTTTTGTTACTTGTCATCAATGGATGAACTGAAAGACTTCGGACCTGATTTGAATTTGAGGATGAGGTCCAAGCCGCAGATTTCACCCTAGAAAAGGGCATTCCCGTTCGGTCGCCTGTAGCAACGTACCAACAAATCTGCCTGCTACTTCCCCCCTCCAGTTGAAGCTTGAGCAGACTGCAGAGTGACAATAAAGAATGAGCCCATCGCCACCTCTAAAACAGCTTTTCCTCGACTGTCGACGACGGACATCAGTGCGATGCTGTTGTGTAACGGTTTCCGTTCTGCAGTTGATTTCTGAGGATCCTTTGCTGGCTGATTAATAAGAGAAGAAGGGAAAGTTTATGTTAAACCAGTTGCATTTCAAAGTGCTGTGATGAACAACACACGGGACCCCCACATTCAGGCAGAAAGTATTCCTCCTGTAATCCCGAAACATGCAGCGGATGGTCAAGATGCTGCTCTAAGGTGAGACAATGCAGGACGTCATGATAAACAGCATCAGCCCAAAGATCAGGTTTACGCTAAGCTGCCTGCCGCAAAGCCAGAGGTCTGCAACATGTCAAGAGGAATCGATAGTTTGAGCAGACGTGTTTCTGCAACATACCAAGTCATGTGGTCAACATTCATGCCACGGAACTGTTTAACATACAGATGTGGAGGTTAAGGGCCTATGGCTGTCATACATGCTCAGAACGGTAGGGGAGGAACGTACGTGCGAAAACATGTAAACACCATGGCAACGATATGGATGAAGAATTCCCAAGCGGCTGAATTCGGTCAAATGTGGGGCAGTCTCTTGTCCTCCGAACTTGGCACGTCCTCAGAAGGCCACGCTAATGGGGGGGTGCGGAACCCGGCCTTATCTCAGTGAAGTCCACCATGTCACAGTAATCTCCCCGAAAATGGCACTGGCCCAGTTAATGAGCTTCTGTTTCAGGGACGAATAATCCCAGGTCATGGAGAAGACTACGGGACAGAGAAAACTCACCCCCCGCCCCCAACTGACTGACCCGTAAAATTACATGTGACAGGACAGAGCTCTCCTCTTCACTAATTGCTCAAAGTAATCTAATTGGTTTATAATTCAGCAAGAAAAAGATGTGTTCGAGTGATCGAGAAAGGGCTTGTTAAGAGGACTGGGTTCCCATGCCACCATCAACCATGAGTTTGTGTGTGACATAAAGGACAAGGGGATGCCAGGCTGCAAGACCATGTTCTTTGGTTAGGTGAGTTAAGGCAGATTGGATGAGGTGGTCTGAGCAGAAGCGTCACAGAGAGGAAATGCTTCCAGACGGGGACAGAGATGGGGGTGGGGATACAAATAGAAAAAAAGGAAGGTGGTTTTGAAGGAGCAGACGTGGCCGGACAGAGTGTGCAGGCGATGACGTAACACCGCACCCGGGGGTAATGTAAAGATGTCCGCCCACAGATGCTGATGACTCTCAAAGGGGCTGTTATAACACTGGGAGGGGGGCGGGCGTGAGGGTCCGAGCTGTCATCACGTGGAGGACCATCATCGGGGTGGGAGTGTGACAAGGGCGGTGTTGTGGATAGACAGACAGGCGGAACTGTTCCCATCACTGACCAGGATGCCTGCACCCCCCCACCCCCCCATTGTTAGAAACCCAAGGACATGCCAACCAAAGAAAAAAATATATAACATGAAATCAAAACAATAAAGCGAAACAAACAGATGCACAGCTGCATGTGAGTGGGATCCTGCGCAGCTCTCATGCATTAACTGCGAATGGTGGTGTCCACCCTAATGCACGGGCCATAAGTGCACATTTAACTGTAAACCTCTGTGCCAGTGTAATACCTGATCTATCTATCTATCTATCTATACACACACACACACACACACACACACACACACTTTATTTATTTTAAATGGCATGGAAAATGGATGGAAGGGAAAAATGGTTGTCAAATTAATAATTTTTAGTTTTGCGGCTTCACGTCTGACAGCTGTGAGATTATGGTCACCATGCGTGGAGGCTGAGACTGATCCACCAGGGAGGGGGGCTCGCCTGCTGGGACATCCCGGATCACACTGGGACTGGGGTCCTGCTTCCCTGCAGCGGGAGATACCGTTACGATTTCACAGATCAAGTTGAAGGCACCACAGAAATGGACAAGTTAGAAGAATCCATTCAGTCACTGCAGTAATATTAAATCTTTTATGCTTTCTCTATTAAAAAACTTGCACCATTATTAAAGTCGGCATTATCGTCTGCATCTTTATACGACCACTTGCAAGTTAATGAATAGATCTTTTTAAAAAGACTTTGCTATCAAGCTGAGATGTCCCAGGAATAATTTTATGTTGTCAGGATATCCTCCCCCATCTCTTTCGCCACTTGTTTACAAAACATCCGTGATCTTGCCTTTGGTGCTACAGGACCGCTCAGGAAGTTGTAACAATTCAGATGTTTTTCTTTTAAACGGTATCTCGCTTATCTGACTTCCACTACAGGACTGTAATTAGTCCTCTGTGGTGTGAACTCTTGTTTCTTTTTACCTCAGTGGGATTTCCTGTGTCTTGGCAGACGTAGCGCACGAGATGGTGTGGGGAACATTTTAGGCGTTTGTTTCAAATGAACGGGAATAAATGCGAGATGCCGCTGTGGACTGCTGGTGTCCTACAGGGGTTGTTTTTACGTAGACATTTTGAGTGAATTTACCAAAATGAGTCTGCATCATTCCTGAGTGAGCATTTAATACGGAGAAGGTACCAAGTGTGAAAGAACATAAAAGAACCTTCTCTGAAAACCTACAAAATTGGAAGTTGACTTTATTTCATCATACAGCTGGATGTCAACAACTGAAGGTCCATCAGTTAATTTTAGTTTATAATTAGCTATAGTTAATTTAATCCATCTTCTGTCAGAGGGGATATGCAAGTTATAAATGACAAAATGCTGTCCAGCTGAATTAGTCAGACTAAAGTAGGTCCAGAAGGTCGTCACTTAGGGTCCCCAGTAGGCTTCATTCTAGGACTCATTCACTTATTATGGATTAAAGGTGAAAGGTCACCATACTGCAAAACCAAGTCAAAATGCTTAGAGATCTCTGGACCCTATGTTGTGACAAAGGTGCCACCTTGGACTGAATGAGATTCTCTAGACATGTTCTCAATGAAACCTTCAGCACAGGTCACCGGGGAGAAGGTCAGTGGTCCGTTCAGTTTGATGTCTTACACTCTGAGAATAGGTCTCAATTTGTATATATCAGGCAAGAAATTCGCTCCATTGTAACTCATAACAGTCTCCTTTTGTCTCTTTTTTATGACTGGAGGGAGCACCCACTGAATATGTGTAACGCTCCGCCAAAACAGCGTGGATGATGTAGGTCCAGTTGCAGAGTTTTATTGGCAATGTTCCAAAGCGTAGTCAAAAACCGATGAACGAGGCACAGGGTCAAATACCAGGCAGTCGGACCTAGGAGAACACAAGACCAAAACGAGGACACGGGGAGGAACCAGGACAAAGGGGCTTGAAAGAGAATAAAGCAGGGGCACGGTAAACTAGGAACTCAAGAAGGATCACGGTACCAGCGAAGAACACTAAGCTAGACACTAGCAGGGAAACCCAGAAGAAGAGGAGATCACTAAAGGAGAAACTAGAAGAGCCCACTACTGCTCAATGCACACAAAAGATACAGTACCTCACAATGCCCCCGTGAACTTCAAAACCCTAAAACAGGGACCCAAAGGAAATCCAACCCAAGTGCCGATGCTCATCAGCACGGGCGGGAGCGTGAGAGCGTGAGGAATGCAGTGAACCTGACTCGAAGACTGGACAGTAATAACAGGGGAACTTGGTGAGGTAGAAGGATTACAAGGTAAGAAGCAATAAGGGACCTAAACAAGATAGCAAGACAATCAGACGAAGGTAGATAAAGAAAAAAACCAGAGTGGGCGAACTTGGGGGTGTGGCCCAACTCGGGGGGCTGCCAAGCCAGCCGTTACAACATGGGGTCCAGTGAGGGCTACTGATAAAAAAGTACTGTTGAAACTGGAGACAAATTTGTCAGTTTTGCACTGATTCCCCTTTAGGACTTTTTGCCATCAACCTGTTAGTACAGCAAAGGGATTTGATACCAATTCCAAGGGGGATCAATATAGCCACACAGGTGCCTAGACTGGTTGCTACAGAAGCAAGGTAGTCATTTGGTGGGGAGCCAGGGGGAATTCAATTGCTTGACTGGCTGGTGGTGGACCCTCTTCAGTGGCTTGTTGTAAAAGATGATCAGTCTCTCGACTGGATGTCCCACACCTGAACCTTTAAGACTATCACAGACACAATGAGACGACTCCAGAAATGGTTTTTTCTTTAATCTTGAAAAAATATAATATATTTGTATTGGTGAAGGAAAGCATTTGTTAAACTGGTGACCTATAAAACGTCATCCCTCATAGATACAAAACTCAGATAAGGATTTGCTTTAAATAATGCCTAGGATAAATTATAGAAGATTGTAAATGAAAATGTTGTGCTGAGGTTTTATGTAACGTTTTTGTGACCTAACAGCAGCATGTTCGGCTTTGGCTTTTTAGACAATTGGTGTGACCCCGGTCTGCCCCTTTCCCAACTTGACTCATTTAACTGAGATTCCAGATTCATTGTTTTGTTTTCCCTTGCCTGAATCTGCTGTTGTTTCAGCGACTGTGCTGTTTTCTCTGGTTGTTTTCCTGAGTGTATGCTGTGTGGCAGACACCTCGTCTGTGCCTCTGTCACCTCTGTTCCCCCCCCATTGTGCCTTAAATGCTTGACAGATGCCTTGGTAACCATGAATGGCCATACAAATTCCCTCAGAAGATCATCACCCATGGATGGTCAATCAGTGACAGAGAACAACTAGTAAAGATCAAGGTCAAAAGAAAGGAATCGGTCAATTAGCTTCTGCAAAACACATCAACAGATGGTCTTGTTGTTTTGGGACATCGACATAAATTGTCGCTGCTTCGAATACCAGAAGACTCACTGTGACACTGGAAAGGCTGCTCCTTTGGTGCTACAGCTGTCAGGTTCTTTGGATAAAAATGTGTGTGAGGCCCTGGAATTGTGGTAGACATGCAGTCTTGGCCAAACTCAGGAGTCATACATTCAAAGTTGTTACACATTCATGAAATTATCTTATCTATAACGTACAGTATGAAGGTGGGTCTGCTACCTATTGCAGAAAGTTCAATGGAGAAAAAGTTATATATATATATGAAGTCTATGAGAAAAACGAGAATTGTCATGAACAAAACGAAATCTTAAGGTTTGAAGATTTAGATAAGATAACGTTTTTCTATACAGTATACAGAATTGTGCTTTGGCACAAATGTTATCAAAGTATTTCTTCTTCTGTGGTTGAAACTGAGATGCCCAGGTTAGAAATATAACATATAGCAATCTTTTGAAGTTGTATGCTGACTTCTTGGATTATTGCTGTTTTCCCCATGTATTTGTATCAATTTCCATTAGGAGCACATTAAATCATGTGATTGAACATGGAGGATGGAACCATGACAGAGCGCACGTTATGCAATGTTAAAACACAAAGCGCATTTGTGTTACCTGAGTGAGGTGCGTCGCCCACTCCGGAACACACCAGCCCTCACGACGGTATCTTCTCTGCAGACTGCAGAGGTCCAGGTTTCTCCTTTACAATGGTGAGGATAAGAAGCACTGGAAGGGGGGGGGGTTAGTGAGGGACTCATGTCCAGACACCAGGGCTAAACGCTGAACAAGCACACCCACAATCCAATCTCTCAACCCAATCCGTTCAGCTTTCACATTCAGCAAGGCTGCATTCTTCTGCCAAACCGGCTGTTACCGGTTCTCTCTACGAGAGTGCAGCCACAGTCCGGGGCCTGACGCTCGGAGCATTATCACAATGGAGCATTCATTAGTGGAAATATTCACCCAAACTATAATCAGCATTCTGGGAATCTCCGTCACCATTATGTGTCAGCGAGCATGGAATGAAAATCTGAGGCAGTGCGGAGACGGAGAGGTGAAGCGGACAAACAAGCGCATCACACTCAAACATGTTCTTTCTTACGCTGACACGTTTTGCCACGATATGCGCTTGAGTGACGTATCCGTCGTCGGTCGATTCGAGTACATGTGGCTTTGCAGCGGTTCACTAATCGGACTTGTCATATCTGTGTTGGCGAACGGCTGGTGTCGATTAACAAATTTCTCGGGCTTATCGTCTGGAAATTGCACAGACAACAGCAGAACAAGCAAATCTGACAGCCGCTAATACCGCTCAGAGTAAACATCGCTGACCGAGGAATGTGGGACGGGATATGAAACACAGAGTTTTACACACCGGACAGTTGTTTTTCTGTTATGATACCCTTAAGATTTCACAAGAGGTTGTACAAAATGTAGGCTCAAAGAAACGCCACTATAAGCCGTAACATTTGTCATGTGGGGCGGTTAAAATACATCTGATATAAACGAAATCTTGACAGAGAAATACAACAGTAGGGTACTTTTATCATACGTGGTTATAAGAGGGGTGGGTGCTGAAGTTACACGGTGATAATGCAAGACTGTTATTCTTCCCACACCCACGGCAGCAGGGCTGTTTTGGGCTGAAATACGTTTCTGATAATGCTGAGGTCTTTTAATAAAGTGGTCCCAAGGTGCGTCTTATTTCAAGGCCTGGGTGATTGGCTGTTTCAGCGAGTGCCTTTGTTCTGTTCTCCTCTTCTGCGACGGAGATGATCAGGTGTTTACGGTGGTGGACAGAAGGTCGTGTGGAGGATAGGGTCAGCCACTTTTACCTGCACCTGTGGCTGTCGCAAAGACGGACTCGGTATGTAAAAGCGTCGGCACAGAGGCTGAAACGCACGGCCTCGGTCGGAGCAGAGGAAAGTGTTAGAGGAAAATCCACCAGTTCGCATGTTGGGTACGGTGGTGGAGTTGGGAGATGTGACATCAGATACAACTGGCAGCTTGTACATCCTGGTCAGGACAATCCGTAAGGCTTCGAACAAAATACACTAAACGTGCACAAACGTGGAAATCTGAAATAAGTGTTATTAATGAGGTTCTTTTTATCGACATTTTATTAGCAATACTAATTACATAAATCTAAGGCTTAGGTTTAATCCTTCCTTGTGGCATCATGCAGATACCTAATTTCCCCCAAGGAAGATGCCTGAAGTGATATTCTCCAGAACATTCCTCACAGCCAAACTCAGTTTATAAATACAAAATATACCGGAGTCAGAACCCAAAGCTGGCTGATTTTGACGTGCAAGTGGTCTGGACAGTAAAAACCCTTTTGTTTGTTTTGCCTTTGTCCTTTTGTCAGGATGTTTCAGAGAGGGGATAAGGCAGTCAGTGTCCTCCCACTGTCCGTATGTCAGTCACCATTGTCCTCTCATCTTCTCAGCTCAGACGTGTGGTTTGTGCTCTATATGTGATAAACGCCTTTATTAACCCCCGCACCCCCAAAAGTTCTGAAAACTGGCTCATCTTCAAAGTGGGAAGTTCAGTGGCCCAATGTCAACGACAGATGTGAAATCCAGATGTTGGAGGTCATGTAACAAACAGTGCGGGACCCGTCCACCAGTCCTCCTATACGATTTGGAAAGAGTGCTGGGGGAAAAACACATTGTTATAGATGAGTGAATTTATATGCCCCCCCCCCACTGCCCCCCTCCCAAATCTCCAGCGGAATATCGATGTGTCACATCCGTGTACAAAGTTTTATATTACACATATTGTTATGTTCCTCGACAAGAATCTGATTTATGTGAAATCCCACCCAGCATCAGACTGGGTGGCTGGGAGCGGGGCGGAGGCAGCTATAAATCTTTTAGGGAAAGTTTTTGTGCGTTTAGCAAATTACACGTGTCATTTGTGAATGAAAGTTGAAAGCGTCAAGTGTTGATATCGGTCATTGTGAATATTACAGTATGTCTGAGCCATGTTTTTATTTTATACTGTATTTTACAGAACATATTAATAATAAAACCATTAAAATACTGCATCACATTTATATTGCTTTTCAGGACACCCAAAGCGCTTTACAATGGAAAAGGGTCTCTCTAAGCCACCCCCACTATGGTACAGCATCCAGCAGGATGACCCCTCAGCAGCCATATGCACCAGAAAGCTCACCACACACCAGCTATGGGGGGGGGGGGGGGGTGGTGAGACCATTGGGGAATCTATCCAGGACACTGGGGAACACCATTACAGTTTATGAAGAACACTCTGGGATCTTTAGTGACCACTGAGAGTCAGGACTTTTGTTTTTACATCCCACTAGAAGGACAGCACCATGTTTTTACGGGACAGTGTCACCATCGCTGTGCTGTAGTGTGCGGATCCACACAGACCGCCAGGTGAGCACACCCTGCTAGTCCCACTAGCACCCACCTCCAGCAGCACCCACAGCTTCCCCAGGTGGTCTCCCATCCCAGTTCTAACCAGGCTCAAGAAGGTGGGTGAAGGTTGATTAAAGATGTTCTTTTTGACAGTGTTACAGTGTCACCCAGAGATGTTCTTCATCGAGAATTTTATTGTGTCTCGTTTGAACGTGTTAAGAGGTTTCATGAAAAAAGCAGAAAAATAGGTTACCATGAGAACCTTTGCTATTGATGAGAAAGACAAAAGAATGTTTCTCTGATTGTTTTTTTTAAAGGACTCTGAGTGTATGAGGTAACCAACATGGCCTCCATTTTTATTAAAACCTCCAGCCATAACATTATTGTGACTTGAAATTTATGAAGGCTGTGATGGTTGGAGCTTTTGTGCCAATACTGTTAAAATTGTCCAAAAGCTTTTACATCCAGTTTTTGTTTGACAACAGTCCCACGCCCGATCTAAGTATTAAACGCAGCCCATTGACATGCAGTGCTGTGTTACAGCTGATGCGTGTCCCACGAGCCTGTAGGCTGGTATGAAGCGGGCGTGCGTCAGAGTCTGTGACTGTGTTTTCTGGCAGCTGGAAAAAACACCAAGTTCGCGCATCAACACGGGACAAGAAGTCCTTGGCTGGGACCGTAGAAGGTTCTGGTGTGGGAAGCAAGTCGCCACCTTTCTTTTGTGATGCTGTTTGAACTTTGAGGTGGGCACTAAGAACTGGGATGAGGAAGGGGGTCAACTGTGTGTGGGGGGGGGGGGAGACCAGCGGGCACCAAAAAGACAGGAAAAAGACATGAAAAACAAACACTTGCTAATTGTAATCTAAGAATAAGGGAGGCCCAGTAAGATGGCAGCAGTTATTTCTGTCACATCCTTTGTCATTAGGACATCGTCATAATGAGATCTTGGGTTGTTCTTCCTCCCTCCTGTCCACACAGCCTTGGCTTTCTTGTGCCCCCCCCCCCCACACCCCTTCTGTCAGGCCCTGTTTCCTGGGAGTGCGCGGCAGGACAATGGCTGGAAGCCGCCGGCCCGCGCACTTACACACGCCGAAACAATGACAGAGGCGCTGCTTTTTGGCATTTTCCATTCGCCAGGAACGCTCGGCTGGCTTTCGCATCAGAAGGGTGGCTCGTAAATCACATGGAGGCTCGTTCCCAGGGCAAGGGTGCATCGTGACTTGGGGGGTGGGGGTGCGACGGCGTAGGGCTAGGTGGACGGGGGGCGGG
>JABJVR010000065.1:1164551-1175139 GCA_025773905.1 Chitala chitala
TTTACAGGATTCAGACACCTCACAATATTTTACAGAGCTGTGCGAAATGTATAACTTTTATTGATATGCATATCATTCATACATATCATGTATCGACTGAGTATATCGACAGTATGTATCGTATCATTTTGATCTACCGATATAGAGCCCTACTTTCTAGTACATGAGGAGTTTAGAACACACACATGCATTGCCTGAGATACTGCTGTTTAAACTGTTCCTGATGTAATGTGTTTTTCAGGGTTGTTGCCACAGAGGACACTGTCGTTATGCGTTGACGATTTATAGCCATGTGTCGTTTTCCCGCGTTTGTTAGAAACTGCTTAGTGTCTTTGTCTGGACATCGAATATTACCAGTGAGCTGCCTGCGCTTTTGTTCTTGTGCTGATGTGAAAAATCCACCTGTGTTTAGGTCCCACACAGAGCATGTTGATACATGCACAAGCCGTTACATTTATATAGCATGCCCAGATTTTCCATGAATGCTTTCAGCAGTTCTTACAGCTGCAGTGTGTTGTATGGCTGGGCCTCAGTGACGTTTTAAGGTTGCGTGAAGTTCGTGCCATCATCGTCCTTTCTACGTTGAAGATGTGTTATTGTGTTATTTCAGGTGATTTCTGATAACGGATGTATCCTGTTGAATTTTCGACAGCGGGCACCGCTGTCTGCAAACAGCCCATAATCTGCTGCCCGCAGACCCAGCCGAAAAAACAAATTAGCTGTGTGTCCAGACTCGGTGAGATCACACTTCATGTCTGCTGCTGATAGCAGACAGGGGTGCAAGCTGTGAAAATTACTTCCGAGACAGAAAAATGCTAAATAAAAATTTCTCACCCCAGAGGGACATGAAACTTCAGTGCGTCTACTTCTCATGCTCTGTATTCATGCATAACTAAATGGAAGCAGAACTGTCCAATCATGCGTGCTTAATTTGCAATGCAGGTTATTTTAATCTAAAGGTATAATCAGTGTTTTATGTGCCCATGAACATGGTACAGTGTGAAGACCACGTGACTGTAAGATCCACCTCTTTTATCTGCAGCATAGCATTATGGGAGGCACAAATGAAGTGACAGAGCACCTGCCTTGTTTCTTCACTGCATTTCAACTCAGTGTTCATTGTGTAAAGAAACATGTAGCTGCTGGCATGCATGAAGCTGGTATTTCAGCTCTGTACCAGAGCAAAAGTTTGTGACCAAATACCGACCTTTATTACATTAGTTTAAATGTACTTTCTATAAAATAAAATGAAGAATTTTTATACAAAAAAGTAGGAAACAAGATATAAATTCAATGTTTCTGGAACTGGCTGTTAAATATTTTTTTAAAGAATTGTGAAAACCTCTCAGGAAAGGACTCCTTTGTGAGGAGGCGCCATTTTTCCACTATCAGCCCAGCTGGTCCTCTTTTCTTATGGTCCTTAATTATGCCTGGCTGGCTCAGGTACTGTATATTAGTAAGGTGTCAGTGGGCTGTCCCTGCTCTCTGTAACCGCAAGTGTTCTGGAAGTTTCTAAGTGAGAAAAGCGACGCACTGACAAAGCACAACCAAAATTTGTTTATAATAATAATAGTAATAACAGAAATGATATGTCAGAGAAAATGGAATGTGTTCTCTTTAGAACTGTGTATTTATGCCAGCAAAATGGGTTGGAAATGTGATTATGTTGACAGTGCTGATCTTGTCACAATGGCCGTTTTCTCAGCGGGAGTGCAGAACTTGTACTAGTTCTGGGTGGGGGAGGGCTGAATGTATAAAAAGATGTCACTGGTTTTGAAACAAGCAGCCGTGGGGACTGGTTGGAGAGAAGCCATCTGTAATCACCAGCGCCCACTTGAGGTCGTGCGCAGCCAGGTCCACCTACTACTGTGCTGTCGACAGCACCTCTGGTGAACCCTGCGTACTGAAATCTTTACGATGTTTGACTGTTAGCTGCCCTTCTCCTCATGACAAAACCTTAAAATGAAGGAAGTGTCACCTTTGGCCATCTCAGGTATAACCAGAGAGAGAAGCTGTAGTTGACTTCCTACAGCGATGTTGGCGCACGCGCGTGGTCGACGGTGTGCTTTGAGTTGATGTTTAACGAGATGTCCATTCACCATTTCTGCAGGCACATCATTCCCTTTTTTCTGATTTCAGCTGTTGCGTCGAATTTATTCTTCTGTCATTCCATTAAATTGTGCTGACCAGTAATGCCTTCAAACAGCAACGTTTGAGCAGACAACGACCGACTGAATTAGCCCCAAATGTGTTTTATTGGATGTCTTTTGTATTGGGATTGTAGGTGGATCATTACATGAACAAGCTGCTTACAGTCATTTCAACTCTATAAGTGCCGTGACATTTTTTTGGGAGACTTAGATGGTTTGGACATGTGCAAAGGAAGGATACAGAATATATAGGCCAAAGAATGATGAGGATGGAGCTGCCAGACAGGAGGAGGAGAGGAAGGCCAAAGAGGAGGTTCATGGACGTAGTGAGGGCGGACATGAGAGAGGTTGGGGTGACAGGAAGCTGCAGGGAAGAGGTTGGCATGGAGATGGATGATGCGCTGTGGCGCCCACTACAGGGAGCAGCCGAAAGAAGAAGAAGTGCTATGACATTTTAGTTGCATGGAACACGTGAACAGTTGAATGGCAGCAGTAAAACTATGGGATGTAGAACCTATATAGTCCTTAAAGGAATTTACAACAGTTTCTGTTTGACAGAGCACTCGCTTTCTCTGAGACAGTCATGTTCTTTAACTGTTTGAGTGTTTTAACGGTCAATAGTATTTTTTTCCCAGTGCCATAACAAAATGATGGATAGATACAAAGACTTGTCACAAACAGCCATAAATATTGAGGTTCAAATCCTGTTATAAATATCTTCCCAGGCAGAAAGACTGCCTGCTCAGACTTCACTGAAGCATCTGTTCTCTTAACGTGAGAGAATCACACCTCTTTCTTAACACCCATGACATTAGGATTTTTAGGGGTTTTTGGTGGCTTGTGGATGAACCAGAAATACCTCAGTTTTTAAAAAGCTTAAAGACACCAAAGTGACTTCACTCACATAACCCCAGGCTCTATAAGTGCTGTTTAAAATAACATCTAAGCAAAATTAATGCAGCGTTTAATCTGTAGTGTTTACTTCAATTTCTTTTGCATGATCTAGAGGCTTGTGTTTCTGTTAGTTAGTGCAGGTTATGTTATGCTTTGATTAAAAGACACTGTGCATTTATGTTTGTATATCTGTTATTATCTCTGGCTGGCATTGTCATATCTTGATTTCTAACATGGGCAGGCCCTTTTAAAGACTGGTGCGGGTGACCAGTTGGCCCCAAGGTGTGTAATCACATGGGTAGAGGAAGGACAATGGAATTTACCTGGTATACAACATTTGCAGTAGGAACTTCCATTACTTATCCTGCCTGGTTGCTGTTTGAAGTCCTCACACAGTCAGTTTAAAGTTGTGACATCTCCCTGTGAAAGCACATTTAGGAGGTGAACACCTTCCTCAGACTTGGAACATGTTTAATAGCCTCTCGGCAAGGGCACAAAGTGTGTATATATTGAAAACGAACACTTTGAGTGTCAAATGGAACACTGCTGGTGTTAAATTAGCTCTGGCACTTCATTTAAAGACGCTTGATTCTTCTCGGTATAAAAAAAGACACTGGTTAAGAAAATATATGTTTCACATAAAGGATGAAAACCTAATTAATCAGCGTAAGAGGAAATTCAGGAAGGATTTCCTGCTCCTTAATTAGCTAACGATGCCCTGTACTTCCTTCTTACCCCCTGGATCCGTTGCATAAAGGAGAAGCAATTAGCGTCTCTCGTTGGACAGTAGCCGTTTTCCTCCGGTGGGGGAGTCTCACGTCTCCCGGGGCTTTGCTTGAGTGTGACTCATTGCTTCCTTTTGATGGTGTAAGGTGGCAGTGAATTGGGTTTCATTCATCAGTACTTTTTTCCTGTTTGTTGACAAGTCTTGTTCTCACTCACTTGGACTGCACAAGACCCTCTTTTTTTATTGTGTTGTTTCACCTCCGACCCTCTCGGGCTGGGCCTTTCACCAACATTGTGACACCCTTTGAGCATTCAGAGATGAGGAGACTGCCAGTTTACACCAGTTCTTCATTCTGCACCGGCTATTGGCGCGGTCAGACCAGCCTTCCTCCTCTGTGTCGTTAAAGCTGATCGGATCAAAGTCTCGATTGTTTTTCGACCCGTGTAGCTTCAACACGGTGCTGTGTGGAGAGAATGTATAACATTGCCACTGTCAGCAGAGCCATTACCCCTGTGTTGGTAGAAGGCAGCTTTGATAATGGGTGTTTGTCACTTTAATGGGATGACAATGATGAAGTATATTCTCATCCAGACAAAAATCACCTTCAGTGTCAGTGCGGTCCTGTGACTTTTTTTTTTAATGACTGCACCAATTTTCAGTAACGTGACTTTTAAAGCCGACAGTTTCATACCCAGAAGGTTTCAGTCTAAAAAATTGCCCGTGTTTGCGTTCCATAATGTTTCTCTCAGACTGGAGGTAATTTGTGCTGTCGAGTAACTGACTCGGCTGGAAACCAGCGGTTCTGGTGTATTTGTGTTCTATTTTAACACGCCACGAGTGGTCACATGCAGTCACGGGTCATAGTCATTGAAAGAATCGCTCTTCTAGTAGAAAGAGATACAGAGGTGATATACAGCCACTAATGTGCCCTCAATAGCTTTAACCATGTAACTTTGTAGTACATCGAAAGTGTCTTGATATTAAACACACTTTCTTGTGTTAAAGCCTACCAGTTCACATAAGGGGAATTATACCTTGTATTGCATACTTTGTATTGTCATTTATAAAACTCTTTAAATTTCACAAGCTTATTATATACTTATGATAATTTTCCAACACCAGAACGGTGTGTTAATACCCTGTGTTCTTTATTATTAACATATGGTGAGGAGTTTGATTCTGGGTTCAAGGCTGGCATGTTGCGTTTCTGCACTGTCGGATTTCTCCAGCATCGATATGCGGCTTCTGGCATTCTGCTTCTGACACATCTTCACAAGCTGAGGCAAAGCAATTTAATTTTAGACGTGGTGAGAGAAACGTCTGTTGAGTGTGGGACCTTCTATTGTGTGACTCCGTGATTTGAAGTGTTTACATTCTGAGTGTGACAAACAGGCCCCATTAAGCAGCGGTTCAGATCACGTTTTACGTGAAGAAAATCACGTGTTTCTTGATTTTTTTGCAAAATTCTCACTGATGGTAAAACAGTGTAAAGTAAAATATTTCTGATCAAAAATAGTACGTTAAAGAAATGCGAGATGTCGATCTTGACCCGGGATTCTTCATCACAAAGCAGGAAATTTGGATTTTGTCCAGTTTCATATGTCACTCTCACATCTGAGATTGGTCTGTGATCTACAGGCATCGTATTGTTCTTGCCCCTTATACTAAAAGTACCTATCCCTGTGCTGTTTGTTAAATTTGTGCCTATCTCGCTTTAAGGACTTAAAGTTAAAGGACCGAGGTCATTCTGAAAAAGGTATTGCACTTTGTCGGAGTTAAAAATTCACGCTTCATTCTTTTACTGTTTCAATTGTTTAAAGATTCATGGTCTGCTGATAATGAAACACATTTTACCAGGATTGCATGAGTGTTCAGATAGGTGATCTTACAGGGTTCAGAAAAGCAATGAACATAATGCCCTGTTGGTATGATGGGATTAGGCCAACATTTAGACGAAACAAACTGCAAATGAATTTGATTTTAAGCCATCAGCACAGCTGTTTATTTTCAGAACCCACTGACCAACACTTCCTCCTGTGGAATTCTTGCATGACTGCAGGGCAGCGCTATTATTAATTAGTAATTATTATTATCCATATATTCATCCATTATCAATTTCAGGGTTGCTGGAAGCCTGGAGCCTATCCCAGGAGTCATAGGGCGCAGGGCAGGGGACACCCTGGGTAGGGCATCAATCCACCACAGTATTATTAATAATAATTAATTCATTTTCTTAACTGCTTAGTCCTGGTGAGGGTCGCGGGGAAGCCTGGAGCCCATAAGGCACAAGGCAGGGGACACCCAGGGTGGGGCACCAACCCACCACAGGGCACATAAACTAAGAGTATTTTGGACACACCAATCAACCTAACCTGCATGTCTTTGGACTGTGGGAGGAAACCAGAGTCCCCAGAGATAACTCACCAAGCACAGGGAGAACACGCAAACTCCACGGACACAGACCCAAGCCGGGAATCAAACCCCAAGGCTGGAGGTGTGAGGCGACAGTGCTAACCACCGTGCCGCTGAATAATAATAATAGTAATAATAAAAAAAAAAAAACATGTACAATATACATTAGCTCACAGTTTTGAACAGTGTCATAAAACACAGCCGATTCTCAGACGGCAAATATTTCTATAACCTAAAGCCATTGATATTCTGCTGTTTACACATCCCTTATCTATTTAATATAAAACTACAATATTGAAACCACAATCAGCAAAAATTGCACAGATGATGACACTCTGTATGGTCTGAATTCTGGTTTAAGTTCTTAATAAACATGGTTGCTAACTCCATTCTGGCTGAAGTCATGAGTGAGGAGCACTAAGTGTGATGTGCACGCCAGGAAGAGGCCGCCTTGCCTTTTCTGTGTCATTCCAAAGGTCTCCTGTCACTCACTGCAAGGCCTGCGTCATTCAAACTTTTGCCAAATAACAGCAGACTGCAAATTAAGATGTTGCAACATTTTTAAATTCCCATACTTATCTCAGTGGTGAGGGCAGTCTTAGCCCATGAAACACAGGCATTAAGAGTATAATGGAGTCTTATCCCATGAAGCACAGGGATTAAGGCAGTGTACACTGTGGACAGGGTACTGGTGTAGGTTGGTTTAAATACTTTACTCAGTAATTAGTAGGGGGAGGGGTTAATAATGTGTGCGCTCATTTGTGGAAAAACGTTTCCATTAAGCGCTTGCCATATAAATTACATGCAACTGCACAGTGTTATGAGAATAAATGTTTAACACTTCTGCGGTGTTAAACAGAACAGTACTACAGCTGTGTGCCACAGAATTTCAGTTTCAGTTTTGAGCTGTTTTCAGTGACTCAACTCAAAGTGAGTCTGTGAATAGACTCGTCTGCGCTCTGATAGCTACTCTGATGTTCTGATTCCATGAAAATCCGTCATGACCTAAAAAAAACGGATACCTGCTGGGCCTTGAAAATGTTTCGTTTTATATACTCCGTGGTGTACCCTTCATCTCAACCATGCATTTTCATGGGACTCGCTGATAAGAAACTTTAAATATCCATTTTATGCTGCTATTGCTTCATAGGGAGAGGTGATGCTAATAGTTTTTTAAGAAAATGGTGGCTCAATGGATGACCATGTCACATTCTGTCTCTATGGTTAGAGGTTCAGTTCTGGCTCTTAACATCAACGTCTGGAGTTTGTCTATGAGGGTTTGCTCAGGGGGGTCTGGTTTAGTTGTACAATCCAAAGACAGTCATGTTGAGTGGACTGACACGTTGAGACTGCCCTTAGTGTGTAAAATGTCCATATGGGCCCATTGTTGGTTTGGTACCCTCTCCAGTGTGTGGTACCCTCTCCACACTAGTACCAGAGAGCTGGCCACCCTGCCAGTTCATAAGAGGTGTAAAATGAAGGAATGAATCAACTAAGATGCTTTCTGAAATGATATGCACACAGTGCCGTTACCATGAGTGACGTTGGTCCTGTAGGAGTGACGCAGTGATGCTTGTGCATGTTGCAAGTTTGACAAGAGATTTACGTCCATGTCTGCAATGACAGCTTTATGGAGTCTTGCTTTATAAACTCGTTACAGCTTCGTGTTTTCGGAACCCAGGTTGCAGGGTGTTCTCGGCGACTCGGTGATGTAGAGGAGTGTACCATTTGTTCAAACTGTGAAACAGCGGCTGTTCCTGCCCGGTCCAGTAATAATGGATAAGAGAAAAAAAAATCTCATGTCAGCCATTTCAGAGCAGTAAAGCACAAAGGCGACGGTGGGCAGTGATCAAATGACATGAAGCCATTTACCTCCAAGGACTGCCTCAAGGGGACATGGTCTGTGTTGAAAGTGAACACTTTAATTTGAGCAGAAAAAGGCCATTCCAGGACAGCACTTTGCATATTAATGTGCAGACACAATGCGGGAAGTTGTGATAACGGCATGCGCTTGACTTTCGGGTGGTCTGAGTGAATTATCACGCTCGTTGCTCCTTCATTTTCAGGACATGCCTACAGAGAGTGTATGGACAATGGCACCTGGGCCTTCAAGAGTGACTATTCCAGCTGTGAAGCCATCCTGGAGGAAAAGGTGGCTATCTGAACGCCCTGTTGGCTGCTGTTTCGGGAACGTTAGGAATGTACAAAACTTTTAGCAATTGTATCTGTGAAAAAGATGGCTGTTTTTATGAAAGGTTACCATGGTAATATACTACAAATAAAATAAAACTGAGATTTATTTGTTAGGAATCTTCGCTTAGTTATTTTACTCTGTCAGTCATGGTTCTTGAAGTCTACAAAATTATGACATTGGGTGGCAGCATTGCAGGACTTGCAAATGGAAACATGTTAGCCACCATAAACACTGTGTTCCATAATCATAAAAAATACGTGATTGTTTCGTAATTTTATCTTGCACCCCTCACCTCCTGTTATGCCCATTAATATCAGCACAAATATTTATCCCCCTCCCATAACAAAATCACAGAGTCTGGTTGGACCATCCACATCTAACAATTGTAGCCCGCATCTCCACTCTGTTTTGTGCCTGGTGTTTAGCGGTTAATGTAGTTTATGTGGCCGGTGTATGTATATGTTAGGCTGTCATGTTCCCCTGGCTGTGCTCCTCAGTAACAGTGCTCGTGTGGCATGTTTACCCAGAGGAAGTACCCGGTGCACTACAAGATTGCCCTTATCATTAACTATTTGGGCCACTGCATTTCTGTTGGAGCCCTGGTCGTGGCCTTTGTGCTCTTCCTGTGTTTAAGGTGAGTTCCTGCGCCGTTCATCTTCCTCACCTTGCACAACGACAGGCGTACAGAATGAATGGTGCCTCACTTTATATTTAAACGTATTTAATATTAAACACGTTATTAAGTATTTGTGGTAGGTGGAAAAGCGGCTACATTTCAATTAGGAAACTGTGATAAATTATTAGCAATGCATTTTAAAGCTTTCTGACTTTGCATCTGTATGGAAAGGTCAGAGGAGGAACTAGTGATTAAGTTTAACAGAAGCTGAACATGTAATGTTGTAACGAAGCAGACGGGCTGAGGCGACGTCCAAAGGGAGATTTATTAAGAGACAAAGCAAAACAGAAGTAAAACAAAGTAACAAGGTCAAAACAAGGCAGGGTATGAACATGGAACTAGAGCTTTCCACAAAGACTGACAACTCAACAACCGGCAACCTGCTGACACAAAGCGAGATCTTAAATAAGGACATACAACTGGTAAGTACTAGTAGACATAAGGATTACCACGAGGCACAAAGGAGGGAACAGCAACATCTAATGGACATGGGAGGAACAACAGGCACAGGAACAACAACTGTGAATCTGCAGTTTACATGTGAGCACAGGCTGTGTTCTGCACAATATTCATGTACTGGGGCTGTTGGCTGTTCTGCTTGATGATCATATTATTACATATGCGTCAAAACAAAGAAGCTTAAAAGCACATTCTGAAATGTATGCAGTTTCTTCCTCATACTGTTTAATTGTACTTTGGTGTTTGTTTTAGAGTGGTTACCATGGCTTGAAACACCGCACAAAAAGCCAACAGTTAACATTAGTTCTTACCATCCATACATATAACCAGAGACCTGAAATAGTACGATGACCTTCATTTATGGTGACATTCATAATACATTGGTCACATCCTACTTTGATGGAATACCCATACAGGCGAACTCTATTAACCTCTCCGCTGAGCATGTAGACTAGCATGGTGTTTATCCTGGAGGAAACGTTCAGTCATGTCAAAGCCCTATTCCTGTTAACCCTTTGTATTTGGACTGGTTTGGTTAAACAGCAGCTGGTCTGAGATCTTTCCTCATGCACCTGCAGAGGACACAGCGAAAACAACGGTGTTAACACCGAGAGTGTTTGTACAGGTCCACACCAGTCAGTGTGAAGTTAACACTGCCAGCTTTGCTGGGTACCAAAATTCGACACAGCCAGATGCTCTTTCACCCCGGGTTGTTAATCTCTAGGAGCATCAGATGCCTCCGCAACATCATCCACTGGAACCTGATCACCACCTTCATTCTGCGGAACGTCATGTGGTTCTTGCTGCAGCTGATCGACCACAACATCCACGAGAGCAACGAGGTACCGCATGGCCTCCGACCACGCGGTCATGTCCCATCCATCATCATCCACTGGCGTGTCCTCACAAAAACCCACGGCTCGCTTGAAGTGTTGTCCCTCGCAGAGCATGTCGTTCCTCTTCTTCTAGTGCCATATTTCAGACAGTGTCTCATTCACAGCCACCAGCTTTTGGGGGGGGGGGGGGGGGGGGGGGGGGGGGGGGGGGGGGGGGGGGGGGGGGGGGGGGGGGGGGGG
>JABJVR010000065.1:1175239-1225239 GCA_025773905.1 Chitala chitala
TTGTGGAGTGAGTCGGACACTCACATGTGCTTCCTTTTATCACAAGTATGGCTGTTTGCACATGAATCTTGTTCCGAGCGAGTGTTCGCCGGGAGCGCTTTTCACACGCTGTTAATGTTTTGTCGTCAGCTGCTGATTTACGCGCCGCTGGGAGATCTACGGTCAAGCCCGTTAATTAGCGGAAGTGTCGGATTGTTGCATCTTTGCGGGAAAACTGCTTTGAGGTCTGTTCTGAAAGCAGAACAGTAAAGCCTTTTGATTCTTGGTGCCACACAGAATATGCTAATTCTTCTAGCAAATCCGGCCTGAAATAAGAAATTAGGGTATATGAAAAGGAATATTTTAAGTGCCTAGATAAGATTAGCACCTTTTCTGAAATCAGTCCTGTAAAAGGGAATACACTGAACTCAGTTTTCCTGCAGAAGCTCATTCAGTGTGTGTGTTTATGTAGTGTGTGTGTAAATGCGGTTTTCACGTGCCCAAGCTTGCAGTGAAAATGGGGACATGTTTCCCAGGGGTATTGTGCCTTGAAATTTTATGTCAAATCCAGCTGAACTTGTTGAAAAGTGAGATTTTAAAATAACACAACTGGAAAAATGGTATTTGCCATCCAGTCCACATGCTTTTATCACAAGGTTGTTGATAAGTTGGGAGGACTTCAGCAAAAATAACGTTCTTACCCAAGACTTGTAATAACCAAGTAGAAAATTATATTTGCTGCAGCAATGAAAAATAATCATATTTTTATATTTTGACAAGCACTTGTTCCGTTTTATCTTACAGCCTTGGTGTCGCCTCATTACAACAATATACAACTATTTTGTTGTGACAAATTTCTTCTGGATGTTTGTTGAGGGATGCTATCTTCACACTGCCATTGTGATGACCTACTCAACTGACAAGCTCAGAAAATGGGTGTTCCTTTTCATTGGCTGGTGTAAGTGTTTTTTCCCCCCCAAATTTCTGCTTTTATTGGCCATTTGGGTGAGATAAGAGTGGATGTAATGGATGCTTATTTTAATTTGTATCATCTTTTAAAAGGGTTAAATTCAGAAAGGAATCAAACACTGTGTCTGGCTGTTCAGCTAATCAGCGATGATGTCAGGAAATCTGTTTTGCAATATGCAAAGGCTTAGGATGCTGAATATGAAATGTTCTTAGTTGCATACCTCAGGGAACTCATTTTAGACTTATCGCTATATTATGATAATATGTGCTTTATGATCGGGGGGCCCATAACTTGTCAGCGTGGAAGAGAGCTTTTGCATACCAACTTGTGTGCAAGTTGAAGGGGGTGCCACAACCTCACCTATTAAGCACCTTAGAAGAGTTTGTCTGCACCTCTCCCAGGTGCTCCTTTGAAACCCAGATGAAGAAAATTATGTGCACCCCTGTTTAAAATGCATTACACCTTTTTTTAGTGTGGGCCTTTTCATCATAGGTCAGTAAGGCGAACACATTGGTAAAAGACCCCCCATTACTGTTGCCCTGTACATTAATCTCATCTGAATACTCTGGACCAGTGCTGTGAGAAGGACTGAAATGAAGTGATCCTCTGGAGTAACAAAAATAATAATTTAGTCTGTTAAACAGTCCCGGTGGTGACTTATGGGTTTAAGACTAATATCACTTCAGGAATTAAATCTGATATAGACACTTCCTTGGACATTTATGTGGGATTGCAAAGTAAATGTTTTCTAAAGAGATGGTTATTAAGATGACATAAAAGTTAACTTCAATTTCCCAGTGAAATTACTGTAATATTCATGAACAACTGTATTGTCTATTTAAGTCATACTTCGTATGAGTAGCTCAGACTTTTTTTTGGGGGGGGTGTTACAATAATATTTTAGCTTTAACCAATGATGGCAATAGATTTGGTCATTTATTCTTCTTAGCAAGTTTGTTGAGTGCTACACAGCTACAAAATGGACCCGGTATTTTGTATTTTCTGTTTTTGTATCAGTTCTCATCAGACTAATAACAGAAAAATGTTATGACATGCCCCGCTGTGTTATCTGTGCTTACACATGTCATCTCTGTCCTCTGTGTTTCACAGGTGTTCCCTGTCCAATAATCGTGGCCTGGGCTATTGGCAAATTATACAATGAAAATGAACAGTAAGTACATTTCTCTATGCTTAAGGTAATTTAAGTGGAAACCTGTTGGCATTTGCTGATGCTCTAAGACAGCCTCTAATACATTTTGTGATGTCATTTTAAAGGATTTGGCGTTATCGAATGATGGCTCGAAAACTTGACGTTTTTGCAAATGGGCAGTGTCTAAATCCAGTTTGTTTTGATGCTTGTTGAATGGTGAAAATTACGTTAGCATTAACCTTTAGCAGATTAGCTGCAGCCGTTTACAAAGACTTCCACAATGTCAGGTGTTTGCAGTGGAACCTTTATAATGGGTACAACACAGGCCAGGTCAGATGCTAATGAGAATTTCGCAACTTTAGGTGTGAACACATGCAGTGAGGAAGGAGGTACAGCTCCACAGGGGTTCTAGTACAATTAAAAAAAAACATGTACATTTTTCCAGAAATGCTGATATAGTGTAAGGTCACATTGAGTTTGAACACTTTCCAGGAAACTAAGGGCGTGTGTCCAGGTACAACCTGGACGGAGCACGAGGCTGTTGCAGGACGCGCACATGAACACACACACACACACACACACACACGTCATTTAGTTTACCCATCATACCATCTGCCTTGTTTTCACGCTGCTTCCCAAAAACCCAAAATCCATTGTGAGATTACAGACAGTGGTATAAAAATTTACAACTAAATATTAAATATTAACCTGATTGTTAAATACAAGAACAGTGAGGCAGATAGCATTAATTAATGTTCATTTTTCCAGGCATAGGATACAATCAGTTTTTAAAACGTTTTAAACACTGAAAGGAGCCAGTGATTTACATCCTTACATGCTGTTATGTGTTTTTACTTTTCACTTTTTCATTGCGTAGTTGCATTATTTTCCTTGAGCCGGCTGAGTGCAAACTGGACCGTCTCGTTATTTTTTAATGAGGAACAGATGCACTTTGGTTTCATTAATGTATCTTTGAGGACCAGATGTGTCAGCAGATGCATATCGCACTCATAAGTGGCCACAATATTTTCTGTGTTTTGCAACAATGGTCCAGTAATGTAAGAAGACGAGGTGATTGCACTGAATGACAGAGTATGTGCAGTTTATTTAGTTTGAGGTATGTTAATGTTATTATAGTTCCCCTTCTCCCATCACCTCTCCTGTCGTTGTTCACCCCACAATGTCAACCAGCAAAACAAGAGCTGGATTAAACTCCATGTGCTCCTAGAAATGTGGTGAGGGGGGGTTTCACTGTGTTCTCCTGCTGTTTGTATTTACTGCACAACACCAGTAGGGGTACTGAATAGCTAGTGCATTCACTTTCTCTAAGGGAGGTTAACCCCCCCATGCATGTACAAACACACAAAAATGATCACACGTGCACACACACACACACATACAGACACACACACTAACGCACACTTTTTAAATCATCTGTTGACGAAAGTGAGCAATGGCAGTGCCAATATACTGAGCGGGTACTGTGTGTACATGCAGGATCTCTCTCTGTCTCTGTCTGTCTCTCTCTGTCTCTCTCTCTGTCTCTCTCTCTGTCTCTCTCTCTGTCTCTCTCTGTCTCTCTTTGTCTCTGTCTGTCTCTCTCTGTCTCTGTCTCTCTCTCTCTCTCTGTCTCTTTCTCTCTGTCTCTGTCTCTCTCTCTGTCTGTCTCTCTGTCTCTGTCTCTGTCTCTCTGTCTCTCTCTCTCTCTCTGTGTTGCTCTATTTGTATATTATTTAAAAATTACACGTCTGTGAACCTAAGAAACCAAATAAATGGATATTTACAAACCCACCTACAAAAAAAGACCATCAGCATAGGTTCCCCCTCAGACTGAGTTTGTAGGCACAGTGTACGCAGTGGCAAAGCCCAGGGAGGCAACCCCACTTAAGCCATTTTTTATCTCATTATACATGAATAAATTATTGCTGCCGCAAAGGAATCGCTGGGCCCAATCTGGCCACCCAATAGTAATAGTTCTGGCTTCAGACCTGGCTGACAGATTGGTTCTGTAAAAGTGAAGGATTTATTACAGATGTTTTACGATGCCTTTGTTGTGTTTACAGATGCTGGTTTGGGAAAGAACCAGGAAAGTATGTAGACTACATCTATCAGGGACCCGTGATCCTCGTCCTCCTGGTGAGCCAGACCTCCGCATGCTGTTCCAGAACCACAAACGAGCCACAATACAATGCCTTAATTAATTTTGCTCAACAGCACACATCCATGACTAGGGTTGATGTCCTTGAAAATTTCTGTGTTGACTTTAGTTTATTTTTTTTTATATTAAAGGTTACCATGAAGACTAAAACACTGGGTCTTTGAAAATAATGTATTAGAACCCAAATGTTTTTTACTCAAAAGCCATCAACACTTACATGTAACATAAGATCGAACAGTGTTGTGTAAAATGGGTCATGGCTTTTGTTGTGTAATGCCAGTATGTAGTTATTTGGTTAATATTACTGTCAACTGAGGCCCAATCACATGTCAGGATTGTAACGTCTGTACACACCTCTCCCCTCATTTTCTGCAAAGAAAATCTTACTCCTCGTGTTTAACTCCATATAACTGTTTTAATTAGCTTTCTTGCAATGTGTGCTTGTCTCAGGGGCACGTGGAAAGAACTGAAAATCATAAATGAAAGAAACAAATGGGATTTAATAACTGGTAATTACTAGAAAAACTGCACTGCTATTTTATTTATTAATATTTTGCAAGCAGCAAGGTGAATGTTGTGCTAAAGTTTTGATACTGACGTTTACATTGGTACAGCCTGACGCACGAGCACGTCCTGCCTATAAAACAGCAGAGCGATACCGTATTTTAGAAGAATATGCTCATCGTTTTCTTTAAATACCACAACTTAAACACCATGACATGCTTGAACCTGGTTGAGATTGAAGAGTGTTGAAGTCATTTACTCATCAACAATCGAGTACTGAATGCAAACAAATGACCTGTTGTACAGTCTAACGTTGATGTAATGTAAATATAACAGCAATCTACAGCATGGGCTCATGTCAACTTCTTGTCCCAGATAAATTTCGTTTTCCTGTTCAACATCGTACGGATCCTCATGACGAAGCTGCGGGCGTCCACGACGTCTGAGACAATACAGTACAGGTGAGCGAGTACGATATAGTGGGTACAGTTGCTCACTAAACATTGGGACACTTCTACAAAATGGCGAACGCACTATTTAGTGCACTATATAGTGGGTACAGTTGCTCACTAAACATTGGGACACTTCTACAAAATGGCGAACACACTATTTAGTGCACTATATAGTGAGTAGGGAGTGGCTTCGGATACAGCCGTGGAGTCTGTAGCGGCGGCTGAGGGCGAGCTGCCGCCGCCTTGTGTCTCGCATGCTTCCTTGACGCGGAAACAGCAGAGCACATTAGCGGCCCACGTACTCAGAGCATAATAAGAGAACAGCTTTGGGAAACGGCGCGCGGCTGCCAGCCATACAGTATCGTAATTGGAGGATGACGGTGCTGAGGGAGCTGTAAGGTAGAGGTGGGCGTGTTTCAGCTGAGACAAACGAGCTCTCTTAATAACAGGGTCGTTACTGTCACACTTACAGTCAGCTGAGCCTGTAATTCTCACACCTTTGGTTGGTAGTCACCGGAGTCCCGGGAGGCTGGGATTGTGGCATATATTTATTTTAATTTTTCAACATTATAACATGAAATTAAGTGCGCTTAAGTATGGAGCGAATTCGGCATGCTATTTTTGGCCCTGCAACACTGCGATCTTGCTGCAGAATTTCACTTTTTGCTAGCTGTTGGGCATCTCTGGGTCCTTCTGAGCTGGACAGGGTTGGAGCCACTTCAGAAAGGACAGTGACCGTTATTCATCCAGGGGAATGAAGCTGTGCCATGGAATCCAGCTTCGTTTTATTGGTCTGGGAACTGAAGCTGATTGAGGGCCACGTCTCTGCCGTCACAGCACGAGCTGAGGGTCCATCGCAGAAACACGAGGTGATTCTCTTAATCACTCTTTTTCTGCGTTACAGGAAAGCAGTGAAAGCCACTTTGGTCCTGCTGCCACTTCTCGGCATCACCTACATGCTGTTTTTCGTGAATCCGGGAGAAGACGACATCTCTCAAATAGTTTTTATTTACTTCAATTCTTTTCTCCAGTCATTCCAGGTAACCGTCCAAGGTTGTCTCTGAGGATCTTGTGCTTGACTGAGAGCTCTTCCTTTGCGTGTTAGCTTTGTCGCTGCTGTTTCCCGTAGACGGGCGTTCATGCTCTGTAGCTGTTTAGCACTTCGAGCCAGAGATGGGTTTCAGCATATAGATAAAACATGAAAAGGTACCAAAGAGAACTGATGCAAAATGAAGGCAGACCTGCTGCCAGTGTTTCAGACAAATGAAGCCGCATGCATATGCTTGAGAAATGAGTTGTGAAGCCTGTTTATGAATCATACAGTTTGTGGGAGTTTATAGGCATCTCAGTATTTACAGTTTGCACCAACGTGCTGCCCTCACGTGAGAGCGGCAAAGACGCATACTCACATGTGACGAAGCAGTATTTGTGCAACGTGAATATTGATTTCAAATTATATTATTGTTATTACTGGATTATTTTGAATGTATCAAATTAATACTGTTGTTGGTCTTTAATTAAACTGTATTTTAAGATTTTTTCCCCTTTACCTTTTCAAAGAGTACTGCAGTGTCTGGTGATGTGTAGACCTGTACACAGGCATTTCTCTAACCTCTCTGACTGGCAGTTCTTGTACCGCACTCTTACTTGACAGACTCACTGGTCTTCTGTGATTGGTTGACTTTTTTTTTTTCTCCTCCCAGGGTTTCTTTGTCTCAGTGTTTTACTGCTTCTTAAATGGTGAGGTGAGTTAAGATACCCAGTTTCCTCTCACATTGGCTGAACAGGTTAATGCCCTACTTTACGGCCAGCAGTTCAGTCAAAATAAAAACACATTAAATTCTGTCTTTTTTACATTCTAAAGGACCTCAAAGCAAAGCCCATAGTGTCCAAATTATGAAACCTCCAGGTGAAGTCAATAGTGTTTACATTTTCAGACCTTCAGATAAAACCAATAGTGTCCAGATAATCAACCCTGCAGGTAAAACTGATGGAGTTCAGATTATTAGACCCCCCCCAGGATAAAACCAATAGTGTCTATCATGACCCCCAGATAAAAGAAATAGCATCCAGATGATCAGATTTCCTTATAAAACCAATGTCCGGTTTATCAAAACCTGCAGATTAAACCAAGAGTCCGGATTATTGAAGGCCCAGATAAAACCAGCAGTGTCCAGTTGATCAGATTTCCTGAAAAAACATCTACACCGTCAAACCTCCAGATTAAACTAATAGAGTCCAACCTGTCCAATCCATTGTGCAGATATGTATAGTTAATTTTTCTTTCAGTAATTCAGCATGCCAACAGCTCCTATGTGAAACGGTGAATTGTATGTTCACCTGCATTAGTTATTCATTGGTGCAGGACAAGGGGTTTACCGTAGGAAACTACTGACAATAGACAGATGTCCCCTACCTGGGTTTTCTGTAGGTGCAGAGGGTCAGTCCTACCCAGGTGAATGGCAAAGTAAAATTGCTATGAATTTTAGTGATAAATTAAAGTATAATATCCGCTCTTATTCCCTCACTATATCTGCAACACTATTTTGTAAAGTTGAGTATATTTATAAATGGTGGTAACTGCATTATCACCTCCTGTAAGTAATCTTTAAAAAACAATGCTGCAATGAATTATCAAACACTGAGCTGCATTAATTCCCATTGCAAATGTAATGTTACTGTGTTCAGGTTTTCGTCGACGACAAACACGATGTGGGTTAGACGCGATGTTAATTTTAATCTCTCAGGTAGAAAAGAGGCACTGCGGTAATAAAAATCCTTCTGTAGTTGTTTCTGTAAATTAGATTTCCACCGCGTGTAACAGTATGTAGTTTCCTCAAACAATATGAACATTCCCATTTGTAAGAGGATAATTAATCATATGGCATGAATCATGTGTCGCACAATAGAGACTTGTTTCCTGCGATAATGTAGGTATAATTCAGTGGGTGAAGTCTGCTTCATCCGTCATCTGTCGGGTGGTGCGGTTTCTACGACGACCTAGAGGTCGTAGCGTGACAGAGCTGATCTCATTCGTCATGGTTACCGTCGCCGTGTGAAAAGGTTGTGTAATAAATTTTATGGGGTCCGTCCTGTGCTGATTACAAAAATAATGAAAAAGTGCTTCCCACATAAGCATGTTTGTACAGAAATGCATCTTATTGTGGGAAAGCACAACCCGCTTTTTATGCGTGAAAGTTAACGTTTGATTGGACAACGAGTTCTCCTTTAGCAGGCGCTCGCTGTTAAAATGTCACGGGCGTTCAGTGCCAAACAGCTGAGCGGTCGGTTCAGATGAAGCGCCTGAGATGATTTATGCCATCCTTTCAGGTGCGGTCGGCGGCGAGGAAACGCTGGCACAGGTGGCAGGACAACCACGCGCTGCGGGTCCGAGTCGCTCGGGCCATGTCCATTCCCACGTCTCCCACGCGCATCAGCTTCCACAGCATAAAGCAGACCACCGCCCTTTGACCCACAGAGCCAAACGGAGAAAGGAGCAGACGGCGGCTCTTCGACAAGAAGAGCTGGATGGGACCCACCATCAGCGTGGACTGTCCTGCGTCGCATGTTGGCACGGTGCCAGTCGTTTTGCGAATAACGTGTGTGGGTCTGCGTTGTGAACCAGTTTTTGTGCATTTGATGAGTAACTAAAAGGAGTTTTTTTTTTCCTTTGGGGGGGGGGGGTCATGATGACACACGCAGGAAGTACCTCATTGAAAAGAAGCAAGGAAATGGGACGAATTTTTATTGTGATTATTATTATTTTTTTTTTTTTACTGGGGGCCACATCCTATGCTCCGAATCGTTTCTCAACACCCCAGAGTGCTGGACACAAAGGATTTTTGCTTTTACAGAATTTGAAATAGCAGATGTGTTTGTGCATTATTCAGAAGATGGGCGTGCTGTCAGTGCTCTCTGCTACGGCCAGATCAATCTAAGGAAGGTGAGTAATGGTGCTGTCAGGTAAAACAGAGCTAAACATTTTCCCACCAGACTTTAAATGATTTGTCCACTTCCCCCTAAAATATTATGTAAGTCCGTGTTTTAAAAATAAACTTAATGGTGGCAAGTTAACTAAATCTCAGTAAGATTTTTGAAATGCTACAGATCAGAGGAAATCCACGCGAAAAATATGTGGACCGACATAAAACCATACGGCAACTGAAGGAACAGGAACAGTCAAAATAACTAAAAACGCTTTTAAGTGTTTTTGTACCTGACGTGTTTTAAGTAATTTACCACTGGCATGCATAATTCAAGCAGTCAGACATTATGATGCACACCTCTTCTCCAAAAACCATTTTTTCATCATTGTGGCTTGATCGTACAATAATGACAAATTATGTTGTTTTTACTTTTGGGCCACTTTTCCAGTCATGGGCCCATGGAATCATCTAAGGTTGTACCTCTGAACAATTCTGCTGTCCTCCTGTCAGTTTTCTCCCACGTTTACATGGCAACAGGCCTAACGTGAGACACCTGCGATTCCGGGCTTCCGTTTCTGGGAGGCAAAGTCAGTTCAGCGTATCCAGAATACCTGCAGAACTCGGATCCCCTTATGAACCGTGACACCACAAAACAGCTGCTGCTCAGCACCGCTGGGGTAACGGGGGTGTGTAAATGTTAATCGTTTTAATTAATTGCTAGAGCAGGTGTCATTACAGCTAAACCACAACCTTCCATAGGCCTGCGTGACATGCAACTTTATCCATGAGCACCAACTGTAATAATAAATGACATTCCCATGATCCTAGAGGAACTCGGGTGAAGTTTTTTAATTTGAGGAGGACTCTTTTTTTCAGAGGCCCCAGAAAGACTATGATGTGCATTATAAAGGGCTTCAGTTTTAGGGTGTGCTAAAAATGCACACGGAAGCAAAGCAGCCGCGTTCTTTCACGCCAGCGTTTAATTGGCAGCATCGTTTTAGGTTTTACACAGTGCAGTTCTGCACGACTGGGGCAGGCAGGTGGGCGCGTGCGTGGGGGGGTTATTATCATTACCGGGGACTCACAAGGCGGCTGAAGTTTCACATACAAGGTGCCAAGTCGATGCCAGGGTGTGCATTCACAGCCCCGACTGCCGCTTTGAGTTCCGCGCGGCCTCGTTAAGCGCCGCCGTGTAATTATAGCTGCGCTCGCGCAATTCTCCACTTCTCCGAGTGCGCGCGCCAGCCTCGCCTTCTCAACAGGAGGATGAGGAGGATGGCTGCTTCGCTGGAAAGAGCCCTGCTCGCCTTATGGGAATAGCAGAGAGAATAAACGGGCTTGCCGTTACGTTTACTAACGAAATGTTTCAATGCTTACAAAAAGGGCGTTGTTGGTTTTAGATGAAATCTGCTTCGGAGTACCTTCAGAGTGCGGTACCTGTGATGGCACGGCGGGGGCGTGTGCGTGTGCACGTGTCCGTGAAGAACACGTTTCGGTTTTCTTACCAACGAGTCTGACACTTGCCAACTCCCAGTTAGACACCCACATTACAGCTTGTACATTTCACCGTTGCTTGTTGTGAATGTGAGACTTGTGTGTAATCAGGGTGGCCTGTCCTCGCTTTTCGGCATTTTCTTATGCTCTCGCTATCGTAAAAAAATCTAATGCCAATTAAGTGTCCGTAATCAATCTCAGCCACCATAGGCGACGCTAGACCCGGAGGGCACATTATAGTCACGCACAGACTGATCCACTGAGCCTGGCCAAAGCTGGCATCCCAGTGCGTACAAACCAGTACGTTATGGACGTTATAGGGATATATCTGAATCACAAAAGGTTAATTGTTCCTGTGAAGCAAATAAAACAACGATGGTTGTTAGTGTGATTTGTGAATACGCTTAACGTGCGTGTCTCCTTTCTGCAATGAAATAGATTGGCTGATTGATCGAGCTGTAAAGTCTTAACTTCAGACAAACAGAACCAGCGATCATTGACAGAATTGCTGGTAGTTCATTTTGTTACAGACCTTTTGGCAGCAATACGTTTATGTGGTGCGGGATTTGAAGCCCGTTTTCACGACTAATTCATGCACAATTTGTGAACATGTAACTTTTCTTGCTTTTTTGTGTTTTTCTCTCCCCTGATATTTGTACTGGAATTACATTTGGTATATATTACTTTTAAAGCATTGTGGTACCTCTAGTCAGGGCTTAAAATTGACAGGTGTCGGTATGTTCGGATATGGGATGGCTGACCTGGGTTTTTTTTTTTAACATAAAATAACTGAATTTAGAATAATCTATGTTCTATGTGTAGATTTTTTACATGGTGTTAAAGCCAAGTCATGTGAACGGTCTCGGTCTTGCATGTTCAGTCATTCGTTGTGAGCTAAAACAATAAATTGTTTTTTTTTTTTTTGCAGTCACCTGAATGTTACGTAAAAAGCGTGTTGACATGGTGTCCTTTGTTCAAACCTGTCCTATGAAACGTTTATGAAAACCGAAGGGAATATTGTATGAAAATGGTTTACCCTGTAAATTAGCATTAACGTTTTTATTTTTAGCAAACATTTTTCCAGACTTGGATATTTATCTACACCCACTGAGTTAAGGTTATTTCTACTGAAACTAATATAACTGCTGAAATGGGAATACAGACAGAAACTACTCTAACTATTAAAATTTTTATTTTGTAAGAATTTAAATTTCAAAATTTTTTGCTAGTTAAATTTAAAATACATTTGCCCATGCATTCTTGTAGGGTACCATATTTTGAATTAATGTGGTGTTAAAGCAATTTTTAAAACTTCAAACCACATTTGACATGTATAAAATGTAACAATGCAAACTGTATGCTGTGTGCTTCTATTTGAAAATATTTGTAAATAAAGTCTTGACATTCTTATTTTTCTCCTACATGTTAACAGTCCCTGTAAATAAAATCTTGCCTGAGCTGAGTGTGGTGAGCTTGTTTTGTATCTTCATGTTGAATTTAATGAATGTAACAGAATGGCTTCAAAGACCAAAACGAATAACAGTCTGTGTACTGTTTTATTCTGTTTCATCATAATTATAGTTTTTTCTATATCTGTGGTCCTGTGTCTACAGGGCTGTTGGAGAGGTGATGGGACATCATACCGATTATTTGTCCTCTGTTTTATTTCGGCTGTCTTACTTTGCATCATATTTGTTGACATCTGGCTTACGGTCATTGTTATGCGAGTCACATGACACCCTATCTGCTCTGCTTTGTGAACAAGGCGTGTTAGGTCTTTCGGGGGCTGTTCATGAAACATCACATCTTTACATAACGACATGTCATGTTCCTAGTTTTATTTCACCTGGACACCACGCAGTTCCTTCTAAGTTGCAAACTACATCTACAACTTGTGAAAATTACTATAAAATGTGAGGACTTTTTTTAGGAAGAATTTATAGGAAAGATAATTTACTTTTTTGTCAGCAAATTTCATAACAGCAGTAATTCAGGAAAAAAACTAAGTTTTTGAAGTTTGTTGACATAAATTGTAAATATGACTTAAAAAAACTTCTATGTAAAACAACCAGAACTCCCTTATATGAAACAGAAAGAAAATATCAGTTATAATGACACAGATGGTGTTTAACTGTTGTGTTGTTTTGGAATGAGGTTATGAAATAATACATCTATTCTCACGTCAGTTTTAAAGTAAGAATTTTAATAAAATGTTTACAGTTTTTGCCCCTGTAGCCTTTGTGTCTGTGTTAACATAACTGAAGACAACGATGAAATCTGCATGTATGCAGGCCTGTATAAACCCCCAGATATATTTCATGCAGCCCCATTTTCTGTTTACATATTTTTCTAGTTGTTTCTATGAAAGGAAGCCTTCCTATAGAAACCCATGTAACGAATTTAGAATCAAGGTGTGTAAAAACTTCACTTCCCACAATGCCTGCTGGGCTAAAAGGATCTGTAGAAAAACACACCAAGCACAAGACTCATCAGCGCCCCCTTCTGAGCTACAGCCAATGAGAACTCAGTGGGAAAGAATGACACACCTCTTGACACATACCTGCAGCAATAAGACAGACAACAGTTTCCTACTTAGTATACAGCACTGAGGTGGCTGCTTTTTTTTTTTTTTACTTTTGGCTGAGACCCTGCAACCAGCTGGGTGTACCCACTGAGCTCTGCAGAAAAAGTGGAAGAGTTCTGGAACTTTGGAGGAAAAAGAAGGCAGGTGACACATTGAAAATCTCAACATTCATCACTGCAGGCTCCATGCAGGGCTCTGCTATATGCATACTTGCGTGCGGAATGTGACAGCGTTTTTGCAATGGCCTCCAGAACTGCAAGTGGCACGCTGGATTCAGGCACTTGAACGGTCTGCGTGCATTAAACTCTATTGTCTATTGGATTTTCTCCTAAGAGCCGTTGATTGCTTGATGCCAGAATGTGACTCTACAGTGAGATTCACTTCGGGTTTATAGAGGTGGAAAATAAAACGGCACAATGATATTCTGGGTTAAGTCATGGGGTGGCACAGTGGGTAGTACTGCTGGTTTGCACCTCCACCGTCGTGTGTGTGTGTGTGTGTGTGTGTGTGTGTGCGTGTGTATAGATGTCATATGAGGGGTTTGGCGCCCTCTCCTGGATGTATCCTGCATTGTTCCCTAGGCTGCCTGAGATAGCAGCCAAGCCACCCCCAAAGTTTAAGTAAGGCCCTCCCTGCATTTGTACCCTCCTCTCTCACAGAGGGATTTAATTGGTCATGAGCGATACCCACCTGATCTTATCAATTTCCCACACCAACATTCAGCTGGCTGCATTAAATTGCAGTTGAAGCTCCCTGCAGACGGCTTCACACCAGAGAGTTGCCTTTTTTAACTACAAGAAAGCTGTGAATGAACTGAATTACTAACTGAAGCATTCAATGGTTCATTCAGAGAGAATACATTTCAAACAGCATCAATCATATTCCATTTCTATGTGGTTCTGATTACATTTTAAATGCCGGTCTTCCGTCCACGCTGAGCATGTTTTCCGTCGTGGGCGTTCTGAGGACGTAACGGCCAGTTTACGAAACCATACATTATTTTAAAATGAAGGCGATGTGATTCTGAATTATCACATATAACACCCTTGCCCCAGGAGTGTTTCAGCCCATGATCATGTCCTTCCTGTACACGTCTCCAGTTCAGATAAAATTCCCACGAAAAACATGCAGGCTCACAAGCGGACTTTTATGAGAAAATCCATACACGGGGGTGCAGTAACTAGCTGATTTTTATAGACCGTAATCAAAACACATGTCGCATAGGTACCTTTGTGTTGTGTCAAAATCTTTAAACATAAGATGGTTTGCAAGATGCTTTGAATATTGTATTTTGATAAAAAAAATAAATCATACGTCCGTGAAATGTTTAGTTAGCAACTCAACGACTGCAATGCATCAGAAATAACCGGATGATAATTCAGATGACAGGAAAGCTGAGACTGTGTTTTTAAATTTTTATATGCTTGCACACTCTGATCTACAAGATTCTATAAAGACAACAAAAGTGTAGGAATGTTGTTTCTTTAGGCTGACAGTTTGATAAAAAGTCGTGATGAAACTCTATTGCAGTTTTATTTATCTGCGCCAGCTTTCTGGTTTTCTGCCCAGAAACACATTGCTCAGGTAAACTGGGAACCCTGTGTGCTCTGATCCATGTATGAGTCAGCTTCCTGTGTTGGTTTTCTGATCCCATGTCTACCCCCAAGTGTACCCATGTCTTGTGCCCCAAAGTGCCTGTTTTTAAAAAAAAAAAAATCTAATCTTCCATTTGTAAATGGATGAGTCATAATGAAATTCAATTCAATTTACTTTTATATAGCGCCTTTAGCAACAAGTTGCCTGAAAGTGCTTTACATTAATTTATAAATTCATGATTGAATATGTGGTGGTAACGAAGGCCCAGTCTATCATTAGGGTGATCTGGGTACATATGCTGGGGCCCTGTGTGCAAAGGGGCACATATGAAAATAATCATTTAAAAATTTTCAATGGTAGTAAAAGGAAAAGCGTATGGGTGACTGGCGGTGGGGGAGGGGGTCAAAGATGAAACACCCAGGGGCCCCCTGATGTTTTCATTCACTTCTGCTGGAAGTAATTTGCAAAATAAGTGGCCCAAGATATGAAATGCAATGCCAAATCTCCATGGTGATTTTATATAATGTGTTCAGCCTGAAACTGAGATAAACTGACATGGATCTATATGTGCTTATTACAGCTTGAAGCACCCTTGATGAGACATTTTTGAGTAGTCAACAGTCAAGTAGAATGCTTTTAAAACCACATGCAGAAAACAACATCTGTGTTCACTGAGTGCTAGAAAATTCTATGCATTTTCTGATGAATTATTCATTACCTGCTTAGCCTAGTTGAAATCTTTAGGGGCCGTCATTACATGTCAGCACTCGTGCTTTAATTATCTGGTATAATTTTATATTATTTAGATCTGTAATCTTGAGATATCGACACCGAAAAGCATCTTGCTCATACTTAGTGTAATTCCCTGTTACAGAATATGGCTAGAGGCATCATCTAATGGGTCTGCTTAAACAAGGCAAGAATACGTAAAGAACTCACACTTCAGCTTTGACGTCCTACTTAATCTGACGGGTTATACTGATTCCTTCTTGGGAATGTGTCATAAATCGCTCAGCAGTATGCTTTACATCTCCACAATGAGATGTTATTTAGGTAACCCAAATGTTTATTATTTAAAAGCAGAGTAAAACTAATGCATGGCATTTCTCATATTTCATTGCAACCAGAGCTCTACACATTAGCCCACCAGGAGAAAAATATACGAGGAATTTATTCCAAATTAATTTCAACCGTTTGCACCCTACATGTTGAACAATCATTTGTAGCAGACCTTTCAACGGCGTGTAAGGAGTCGCCAGCTCTTGCAGAGTAAATGCGCGATTTATGGGTTAGGACCACGGTCAATATTTCTATATTTCTGCGTTCAGATGGTAGTACACCATTTAAGGTCATTGATGGTGCATTTGCAAACCACAAAGTGACGGAGGGCAGACAGTATGAAAGACGATGCACTTTTCGCTTCGGACATTTACACGTATAATACACCTTGTTATTCCTCTTCATTCTCACACCACGTGTACTTTGGTTGTCTGACAACTCAATTTTTTCTTATTAGGCATCTTTTTGAAATTTTGTGTGCTAGGTTATGTGGACTGATAGCTCTGACAAGCGTTTGCAGTTCCACCTAGGATGTGTTTGTCTTCATGAAGAAAAGTTATCATTTTATTTTTACTTATAAGGGGAGTCTGAGATTACAGGGAAGGAGTTAATAGCATCTTCAGACATAATACTTCACTTGAAAACAAAATAATGAGTCACTAATCTGACCTTCGTATGGTACAAAAAAAACGATAAAATGAAAAAACAACTCTGGATGTTGACACAAAAAAAGGCCTACCAGGGACCATCCATCCTTCTATCCTCTATGCTGCTTATCCAGTGCGGGGTTGTGGGAGGCCCAGAGCCCATCCCAGGGGGCATGGGAGACTCTGGGTGGGGCGCCAGCCCACCACAGGGCACATGCTTGCACACACCCACCCAAGCACACACACTACAGACAATTTGGACAGGCCAATCAACCTAACTGACATGTCTATGGACTGTGGGAGGCTACTGGAGAAAACCCACCAAGCACAGGGAGAACATGCAAGCTCCACGCACACAGACCTGAGCTGGGAGCTGAGCACCAAGCCTGGAGGTGTGAGGAGATAGTGCTGACCACCACCAAGCCACTGCCTACCAGTCTGTGAAAAACTGTAACAGGAGGTGCCCACAGCACTTTTGGGAAGGCAGAGCAAATACAAGCGTGATCTCAGTAAAACACACCACCCTGTTGTATTCGCTGTGATTTACAAATGGGCCTATCTCAAATTCACCGCTGCTTTTTATCTTTACCCTTCCAAGAAAGGCTTTTCATCACCTGTATTACTTGCTCTGAGAGCGACCCCAAGTTAGGACCTTTCCCAGACGGGGATGCTGCTATAATGCTTTTAGACATTATTTATTTATTTATCTGCCAGCAAACAACACCCATAATAAGAGCTATTCTGCTTCATATTTCAGACAAGCCGTTTCCTTTCCCGCGTTTTACACTTTAATTCAGTTTTTCAGAACACACAATTAGCATTTATTGATCATTAACTGAAACACTTTTGTGCATTTTAAATTACCCCATTGCCATTTCGTAAATTGCGCTATTCGTTTCATGCTGTTAATCAGCTCCACACTCGATGGTTGTTCTTTCCATCCTCCAAAAGGTGGACCTCCGTTTCACTGTTTATCCTTAGGATGACGGGGGTGGCAGATGCTGCTGGTTGCTACCGTTTAATTGGGATGCTGAAAACAGAAACGCGAGGTGCTCGCTCTGACGTTTTCTGCCATCCGTCGTTGAAAATGTCACCATATTTACATTCGGTAAATCAGTTTTGTTTAGCGTTTCCTGCAGCAGAAGATGAACCTGGAGGAGGCGTGAGCACCAACCTCACATCATGAGGAAACAACATTTCACTTCTTATTACGTGTCACTGTCTACCAGAGGTTGCAGAAAGCACTCAGAGGTCGTACAAGAGTAGTTTAGGCACCACTTAATCATATATAACTGCACAAGCGTTTAGAAGGTAGTGTGCTTGCGTACGTGCGCGCCCTTGTGTCTGTATATGTTTGATGGTTCGCGCACGTGTGTCGGGCTGTACACTGAAATATTATGTGATTTTATTACGGGTCTTGTTGTTTCCACAGCCTTGCGGCCAATTTTGGTCCCCATCTATTCAGAGCGATCTAATCCGCTATTCGTGTGGTGTTGGGAGGTAGATGTTATTGATACAGTAATAACAACAGGTTATTGATACAGTAATAACAACAGGTTATTGATACAGTAATAACAACAGGGCATGATGCGCGAACTATGCACTGCCAGTGTAGTATTTCAGCCCTTCTTTAATAGCAGTGGGCCATTTCTAAGGCATACCTAGCAAGATGAAGACGGGGTTTGAACCCGCGTAGTCGCAGACTGTACAGAACTGTCAAACAGGGGGGTTAGTGCGCTCAGATACAGACTCCAGGTCCTTGCTTAGGGAACTAAGGGATACTTGTCCTGACAACGGATTTTTTTTTTCTTCCCAGAATTACGGTACTTACTCCGTTAATATACAGTAATTATAAGTGCCAGAATTTGTTTGTTTCTTTGTTTATACATACATTCTAGGAAACATTAATGAATCTCAAAGTTAAATGCAAATGTCATTTTTATGGTGAGAATATTCTAAAATAAAATTGTCATTGGGATTCAAACGTGGTATTTCTGTATTTCTTGCATTTATTTCCGTGGGGCGCCCGACTGAGCGTGGGACGATAACGGCCGCACTACGTTGGTGTGGCGCTTGTGGGTTCCAGGTCAGTGGCAGACTGGTTCCTGCATTTACACGGTGCTTTAAAGAATGTCCGCCCGTGAGCGCTGCAGACCTCCTCTGCTGTCTCGGGACTACCTCCACAATCCCTCAGAAGGCAGAATCTGGGTCAGAGTATCGCTTCAGGGTCAGATCATCCGTCAGCCTTCGTCAACAGCCGTGAGTTCAAGTTCCTCTGCGCGAAGGTTTACTTGGATTTTTGGTGACAAACATGAAAAGACAACATTTTCGCGCAAGAGTGAAATATTTTATGTTTTTCATGTTGTCATTTTACACCTGCTTTCTAGACAGCCACAGAAGGAGTGGTTATGGGTGCCAGCTGGTAATGGACGGTGTAGGAACGACTCGTGTTTCCTGGGATGATAAACCACGTTTTATCACCAAGGCCACCATTTACTAATGGGGCGTTCTGCATTGAAACCTTTCATTACAATGGCCTACTACAGCTGACAGAACTCAGGGTAGTAAAATCCCGTGCAGGTTGGGATGCTCTACAGATAACTCCAGCAAATCTTTTAACTTTTAACGCTTTAAATAAAACAACTACATATTAGTTATAAATATGTACTTAAATTAATTTTACTTTCAGTTTATTGTAGTTATATTTTGTGTGCATAAACATGGTAGTAAATGCAATAATATTTATTTCTTTTTCTTTTTTTTGTAATAATTTGAATAAAATCTAGCTAATCAGTTTCATAGTTTATTTAAAGTATGACTGCCACCTAGTGTAAAAAAGATGACGGTGTTGTAAATGTTTTTTAGAATTGAAAATGGTTTAATTGAATTTAAATAAGAATAAATGAACGAATAGTGCCTGTATGAATATTAACTTTAACACGTAGTTTCTCTTGTATTAAAACGGTGTCCAGCGGTAAAAACCAATTTTTATCCGTTTATAGATGGTGATTGATTGAATAATAAATGAATTAAATTGCCCACTGTTCACGCATTACAGTGTCCTGTAATAACTTTACATAAGACTCAAAATTGTAAATCAACAATTAAAAAATAACATGAAATACAATAAATATGTAAAACTTTAGTTCAACATTTATTCTCTTACCGGTATCTCCGATATGGTGTACCCAAATCTATAAACATGGAACACACACATGTTCATGAAATGTGTTTTACATTCAAAACACCTGTATAAGAAATACAATACACAATTTGCAATAGATGGTCCACAGTTTAAAACGCAACATTGTATTTCAGAAAGCATTGCATTGGTGGAGTAATGATCTTCAGCTGATTGCTTCGGACTGCTGAGAATCTGTAGTACCGAAGTAGCTCCTCTAGGTGGCAGAATAATTCCGCTGGTGTTTGCTTTGATATTGTACGTTCAAATGTTTCAGACATTGTTTTTCTGGCTTTCGGCAGCAAGCAAATTGGTCATAGTTGAGCAAAGCAACACATAATACATGCAAGGATTTAGTTTGTTCAGCAGCTGTAGTTACATTTTAGATTAAATGTTTTTCTAAAACGTTTTCAACTTTTTCCAGATGGGTCCTAAAGGGACAGCAGTGAGAGGTATCAAAATCATACAGCAGCAGAATTAAACATTGTAAGCAAAATGTTTTTTTTTAAGTCCACACCTGCCAGACACATTTTAATTTACATGAAACAGCAACCAGAACCTGAACTGCCAACCCACAAAACACACACACACATTTAGACAGCAGTTATTTTTTCCAATGACTTTGAGCATATTTATTTTGACCATTTTAGGGATAAATGTTGGTGGAAACCTTGCAGACACTATGGTTTACTTAAAAAAACAGAGTTATGATGTTTGATGCCTGTTTTCTGGTTTTTGTGTGAACGGATTTTGCTTGCCCTCGTCTGAGTTTATCCCATTCACAGCGATGTAATTCTGTAGTAAGCAGCTGAGTGTCCAGAACCAGGGGTGTTAACATCTGGAGAAATATGTAACAGTTCTCCCAGGCTCTGGGTTTTTTGGGGGTCCAGTACAGTTCATATAAACAGATTACATTATTACAATTGAACTGGGGGGGGGGGGGCATAAATGTGCCGCGCGTGCTGAAGCTAACGGTATGATGTAACATATATTTTCTGTTGCCATTTTATCACTAACCTAACAGAAAATAACAGATTAAATTTAGCAACTTTAATGTGTTAATAGTTATCATCCATGTAAAAGATGCTAGAAGCTTATGTGCTGTCTAGTGCAGGAATTAACATGTTCTGTGACTGCGTGGCGAAACGGAATTTGTGTCACGTCGTGAAGAGTCTGTTCGGGTTTCAGGTGATGATTTTAGATCATTTCCACGAGGACTTGGTTTGTTATTATGCAAGGGGTAGTGGAGCTGACCAAGAAAAATTTGGTGACAGAATGTTTCATCCTTGTTGTGCACTGGACAAGCCACTCTGACCTGGTAAATGTGCAGTTGTAAACACAATATTCTGTCTGAAGAAAAATATTAAAAACTAATATATAAAAATATAAAGTGAAGCTAAAAATGAAAAAAGAAAACTTAACCTGCAGCTACACTGTTTTTGATTTGACCCGACCCGATCTCAGCCGACCCAACCTGAATTTGCCCGAGATGTGGATAAACTTGTAGCAGAAGCGTGTTTTGTAGTGACTGCCGTGTCATTAACGATTGCGGTTGAATTAGTCCACGAGTGTGTCTCTGTTTGGATACACAGTGGGTTCCTGGCTGGCAACATTCTTTTGTGCAAATTACTGATAAACCACAAGTATGGCAAAGAAAAACTGCTGAGTTTCTCCTTCCCCGCTGTGACAACACCAGCTCAGATACCGGAGCTCGCCGGGCACCTCAAAGCTGATCTACGTCTTTTCCTCTTCCACCTTAATCTGGTTTTACGACCCCCAGGGTGATGAGCAGATGACCTTGTGACATTTGGGTGCACAGAATCTCTCTCCAGGTACACCTAGAAGCTCCAGCAAAAACTGAAGTAAACCTTTACAGTATTAAATCAGCCAGTCCAACTCGGTCCAGTCTCCCCAGTTAGACCATAGTGTGTCATGTATCGTGTTCCAGTGACACGGAAAACCGAGACATTCGGGGTTTCAGTGCCTGATGTTGCCGGTACAGCCAGGATCAAAGGAGGGAGATGAGAGTTTTAAGAAACAAGTCACAGGGGTAACGGAGAGCACACACACTTCTCGCGAAACAAAGCAGCAACATTTCTTTTACGCTATTATATGATTTACGGATACATTCATATTATTCTTAAAAAAACTCCAGTATATCGGACTTCAGTAATTACCAAACGTGCTTCTATGTTGGCCAAAGCGTGTGTGGTGGACTCGGGGTAAGCAGAAGCTGATCCGGTCTCCCAGTTAGCGGAGTTCTGCTCCCTTTCCTTGTACAGTCCCAGAAATCAGGAGGTAGTATAAGCCACCCATTGTAATTGTGAAGGGTCGTTCTGGTATTAGGATTTAATGAGCTGGCCTTAGCCTGACAAGACCTCGGGATATGTGTGCATGAGATGCAGGGCTTCCTGGCAGACGCACTGCGCTCCCCGTCCCCCTGCTGTTTAGGCAGCGGAAAGTTGACCGCACTGTTCTGGAAACCGAAGGCTCTGTGCCCTTTTAAAAGTACACTTGAAGCAAAGTCGTGGCCGTCCTCTGGGTTTTTAAATTATCATCGCATTTCAGTTGTACGTGTTTTTGCGTTTAATTGCAACCGATCGTTAGTTTTACTTTTAAAGCCGACGTCCTGCCGCGGAGTCGTTTGTGTGTGTGTGTGTGTGTTTCTTCCACAATTATGGCCAGAATAATTTGCTCCACGTCCGTATACTATCTGGAACATTCACGTCTCTCACATTGTTAGCTTGTTGTGGAATTTGCAAAAACCGTGGCCGCTCCTTTCTGGCTCTTGGTTGTGTCTGATCCACCCCGCTGACCGGGAGAGCTCTAGAAACCCTCAAAATCTTTGCATCATGAACGCCGCAATCTTTGGTCCAGATTTTGATCATGGTTTCCCAGGGGAGAGTCTCGAGTCCCTGCCACCATCCTGTTCTCAGTTGAGCTCAGACCGTGCTAAGTGCTGGGATCTTCTGAGCAGAACCAGTGACAGGACTTCTGAAGGAGTGTAGAAAAAGATGAGGGAAAGAATGAAGGGAGGGTTGGAAGGTGGCATGTGCTTGGACATGGACTTCACAATAATTCCTACAATAAAACATTGTAAATTGTGTTAATGTTCCTTGTATATCTGTTTAATCTCATTTAAGCAATATTTTTGTTTTCTTTGTTTAGGAAACAATCTTTCATTTTTAAAATTGTTTTGTTTAGTTGCCCTGTTGGCTTTCTTGTTAACCATGAGCTGTGAATGAGGCCTCTGTGGTTCTGTTTTGGCAAGGAAAAATAAATGTTTTTTTTAAATAATAGTTAGGCATGATTCTTAAGTACAGTGTGGTCTGTATGTCAGAATGTGCTGGTCAGGACTATTGTGTAGTGGAATGTTACATATCTGGAAAAATAACAGAACACAGTCTGTTTAAAATGCCATATCCTGGGAAGGCACACTGGAAGTGTTGAGGCTGCATTTTACTCAGTGTTTTACACAGTACTTGTACAGAAAGCACCATGTGCTATACACTGTGTCTTAACACGCTGTGCCCTTCACAGAGTGCTCTAAATGCAGTATAATTTATACAGTGTGCCCTTCGTCAAGTGCTGTATACGTACTGCCCTTCGCAGAGTTCTGTCTGTAGTGTTGTTTATACAGTGTGCCCTTCGTCGAGTGCTGTATACGTAGTGCCCTTCGCAGAGTTCTGTCTGCAGTGTTCTTTATACAGTGTGCCCTTCATCGAGTGCTGTATACGTAGTGCCTTTCACAGAGTTCTGTCTGTAGTGTTCTTTATACAGTGTGCCCTTCGTCGAGTGCTGTATACGTAGTGCCCTTCGCAGAGTTCTGTCTGTAGTGTTGTTTATACAGTGTGCACTTCGTCGAGTGCTCTACACACTGCGCCCTTCACAGAGTGCTTTAAATATAGTGTACTTTATACAGTGTGCCCTTCATTGAGTGCTGTATACGTAGTGCCCTTCACAGAGTTCTGTCTGTAGTGTTCTTTATACAGTGTGCTCTACATTGAGTGCCCTACACACTGCGCCCTTCACAGAGTGCTTTAAATATAGTGTACTTTATACAGTGTGCCCTTCATTGAGTGCTGTATGTGTAGTGCATGTATCATTTTTCATGTTCTTCATGGATTGCAGTGCACTTCACTTCACGCACTGTCTGACATGCAACAGGGCCGTTGCATTGGTACACAAAGCCTTTGCATTCGACTCCTCGGTTCACGGTACCACAGACTGCACGACTCCACAGTTCCGCTGGCATATGCTGTACCTTTCACTGACTCTGAGTCCAGTCCTGTTCACCAAGAGCTCGGTGAACAGGACTGCGGTTCTATATGCGGTTCTAACTAGCAGAGTTAGAGTTTCAGGTGCAGAGCGGGAGGCCTGGTGCCAGTAAGTTCGAACCTGAAGCCAAGAAGAAGCTGGGAAAAGCCCCCAGTTCACTGGTCCATTTAGAAAACAATGCAAACTGCAACGGGTCCACCAGACCCCTGTGAGAAAAACAGCACACTCTGATGTGCAAGAAGCTTGGTCAGAACACACAGAATATGGGTTATACAAACACCGTACGGATGTTGGGGAGTCCAGTAACAAAGTGAGCATCTACTTCTGCAGACATCCCTTCAGAGGCCCATCTCTCTAGGTGTGATACGATGCCTCCCACTGTGAACAGCCATGAAAATGAACCGCAGATGAAATCGGACTTTTTCCGACAGGCTCCTCGCGGAGGTGAAACGATCCCTTTCTCTGTTTAATAAGAATGTCAACATTTCTTCTGGATTGTTCCCAGAGCAGCGTCCAAAAACAGCAGCGGCTTTCTGAGTTGCACATTGAACAGGGGTCTCTGGTCTGGCTTAGCTGTTATCAAACCTAACCAGTCCTCTCAGGGTACACAGGGAAGGAGAAGACTGATAACTTTAAAAACAGGAAACCTGGCAGACGGAAAAAAGGATGACGCTCCATTTGTTCATGCCGATGAAGAATGTGGCGGAAAACAGGTTTTAGGTTGTTTTGTAGTTTAACGGCTGTTGTGACTGACTGACTGATACAGTTAAAAGTTTTTCCACCGCACAACCACTAAGTGGCGCTGCGGAGACAAGTGCAGAGAAACGTCAGTTTCAGTAGTTCGTATTTATTGGTCCGCTAAGTCACAGAGAAAACAGATTTTAATTTAAATGATTTTTATTTAAGTCTTAGTAATTAAAATAAATTGACTGAAACAATTAATTCACACACACTGATATGAATAATTGTGATATAAAATGCGTTGACAGCTGAGGACAGAAAAAGTCAGTGAAAAGATTTCACATTGAAGGATGTACAGTGTGGAGAAATCAGACAAATATTTTCAAGCTGCACTTTTCCAAACTTATCTTCCGCTCTTGCTGCCATATAATAACACTGAGTAAGCCGGCCCCTCTCCCCCTCCCACACAGAGACATTTTTTATGCTTTCATACCGTGCATGTATGTATAAAAGAAACCTAGTGATGTGGTTACCATGACAGCAGTTCTGTTTGTTTATTCTTTTATTTCTTTTAAGAATGAGTTCTATGGTCCTTTGAGCTGAAATTTAAATAAGAGTCAAGCACAGAATGTGTGTGTGTGTGTGTGTGTGTGTGTGTGTGTGTGCGTGCATGTGTGTCAGGTACACTCAGAGATAATTTGGTAGAAGACTGGATAAGGGCACGGCAGAGGAAGAGCAGTGGTGGACATTAATAGGGTGTGACGGGCACAGATGGGCACATATTTTCAGCATCTTTACCCACTATATCAACAGGTGTGTCCAAAGCATTTTGATGCAGGTTTAGTCAACTTTAATCAGTGTTATAGCCAGGTATTCACATGTGCCTTCATGCCTCTGGTTTGGTTTTTTAAAGGCAGTGTACTGTGACCTTCAGTGCATTTGTGTGCAGTCCTACTTGCTTACCTGTCTTTAAGAAAAAGCACAGGTATCGTCAGGACAGGCTAAAATGCAGGAAATCGAGGCAGGAAAGAAGAAGAGGCAAGGGCAGTTATTCCTGGGTGTCAGGAATAACATTAAATGGAGTTGCTCTTATCATGGCCTTTACTGTACAGTATTGTTGTCTTTCTGAGGTACAATCAGGTCCTGTGGAGAATCCACTTTGACTGGTAGGAATACACACCTCCTAGTGGGTCACGCATCTGGCACTGGGATGGATGACTAACAGGAATAGACACAGCGATGGACACTTGTAGTGCTGGGGTTCGGACCGTAGGGGGCAGTAGTGGGTAAGGCTTTCCCTGTGCGGCTGTCATCGCCGATCATTTCTGCTGTGACCTGATCTCCAGCTGCTTCATTCATACCTGCCAGCAATATTGTTGGCGTTGTTTACTTTTTAAGTGTATGCGTTTAGCGCTTTAAATTGGATTTTTAAAAAAGATTTAATAATTTCTACGTTATTTACCCAAAGGTGAGTAATAAGAGCTTCTGAGATCGAAGCTCGTTCAAACGTAGCTTTTGAACAATTTTATCATGAAATCAAAAATGATAAAACTTTGAGTGCAGTTTGACTGTGTTTCCTTTCTGTTCTCATTGCAGAACTCCCTGCACACGCTTGCATTTTTAGTTTAGTCAAAGTCTTGCCTTTGACGCTGGAAGTGTTTAAGTCCATGCTGGGTTGTTCAGTGAAGGTGATAGGTTCCTAGTCCTGCACCGCGCTGGGATGGAGCGCGAAACGTGCGCTTTCCTCCTACGATACTCCATAGCTTTGCGCACAAGCGCACTTCGTCAGGACAGGGTGATTGCAATTACGCTGATATTTCGTGCTTGACGTTTGCCTGGCGCTCCTCAGACCGCCTCGCGTAGTCATCAGGGTGCTCGTGTTAATTACACCGAGGAACCGTGTGCTAAAACAGCCTTCGACCTTCGTGGTGGGTCAAACCAATTTTGCACATTGTTTAAAATTATGCAATGCAGGAGAAAAGGTCGTCCAGTCAATCCCCAACGCTCGCGCATATGGTGAGGAACTCCGCTCTTACGCAGAGAATTCAAAAGAATCAGTGCGTGTTGTTCCAGTGTTTTAAATATAGCCGGGACTCCAGGTGGCAAAGGTTTGTCACAAGTTTTATATATATATATTTTTTGCTGTTTTACTAGTCATATCAAACTGACCTATTGAAGGAAATTCCACTCGTGTCAGTTTTTTTATTTAATAAGTCATATCAACCGTTTGCTGTTATTGGACTGAAGTAATCAAGATTTATTTTTACCTTTTATGCATAAAAAATAAATTTAAAGATATAATTAGCAGAAGTATTTTTTCATTGCATGTAAATACCCTATATTTCATAGGGACTGCAGGACTTTGTGTTTTCTGTCTCATTTACTATTTCTTATTTTGTTAACTGTGTTGTATTCGTGCTGTTGTTGCTAAATTATATTCACGAAGCAATATTTAAACAATGATTTTGTGATAATTAATTAAATTTAAAGGTTCACCACTAGTCAGCCATGCCATTCACTGTATGTGGAACCTATTACGTTTGTGTATCAACTTATATTTAACAATTGCTTTTCCAGTTACAGTAATTTAAAGCCCCTCGTCGAAAACACAGAATTCTGGTGGCTATCAAATTAATATTCTTGTGATAAATGACAAACATACGAAAAGTGATAAATGACGTGGATAGTTTCAAGTTATTCATTCACCTTTATTACAATGATAATTTATGACGTCGACAAGGGTGCTGTACAGTAACGTTGATGGGATAACATGATGGTCGTCTTTAAAAAAAAAACATCAAATCAAATGTGCAGGCGCAGTGACATTTCGACAGGCTGGTTAACAGGAACACCCCGGCAGAGTCCGTGGGTGAAGAGGCTTCCAGCCAGTTCCTCATGGGTCATAAATATGCACCAGTAGCTGATGTAATGGTAACCTGACCCATTTAGCCCGCCATGATGTATTTCACAAACGCTGTGGATAAAGGTAGAAAAGGCAGAAGGTAAAGATGGGCAGATGCTGACTGTGTCACCTGTCGTGTTGAGTGAGAGACACCGATGCAGCCAGGGTCTGTTTGCCCAGTTACAGACTTTATGGTAAAACTAACACAAAGTCCAAGGTGATGGAACCACCAAAAGGCACAAGGAAAGTAAATTAGGACACACAGCCTGAACACAATGAAGAAAAGGACCCAGAAACACTGTAAAAGGAACGCAGAAGAGACACAAACCGAGGCCATTAAGAAATAACGTGAGCTAAAGGAACACGGCAAGTGAAAACAACCAAGTGAAGACTGTAGCGACACAGAGGGAACACGCCAAGTGAAGACAGCACCTAGCGAGACAGAGGGAACACGCCAAGTGAAGATAGCACCTAGCGACACAGAGGGAACACGCCAAGTGAAGATAGCACCTAGCGACACAGAGGGAACACGCCAAGTGAAGACAGCACCTAGTGAGACAGAGGGAACACGCCAAGTGAAGATAGCACCTAGCGACACAGAGGGAACACGCCAAGTGAAGACAGCACCTAGTGAGACAGAGGGAACACGCCAAGTGAAGACAGCACCTAGTGAGACAGAGGGAACACGCCAAGTGAAGACGGCACCTAGTGAGACAGAGGGAACACGCCAAGGGAAGACAGCACCTAGTGACGCAGAGGGAACATGCCAAGTGAAGACAGCACCTAGTGAGACAGAGGGAACACGCCAAGGGAAGACAGCACCTAGCGACGCAGAGGGAACACGCCAAGTGAAGACAGCACCTAGCGACACAGAGGGAACATGCCAAATGTAGGGAAAACTGTGACACACGTGAAGAATATTGATCATTGTTCAAAGTTTTGGACTTTTGTACATGTGGTAGTGGCAAAATTGACCTCAGACATATCTCTTGCTGAATGTTGTCAAATCAAACCTCCTTTGTTTTTTAAGTGTACATTAAAGTGGAATATAGGAGTGAAGTCTGAGAGCTGTACATTAATGCGACCTCCTAATACCCACAATGCACTGTGTTTACCTTCATAGTTTATACAGCCGTTGGCATCCTCTTGACCGGCCATGAGCTGCTCCACTTCATCCTCCTTCATCTTTTCACCTGGTTGAAATACAACGACCCAGATTCTTCAGCAATGTCGAGGCACACGCTCAGACACAGCTGAGTCGCCATGCCAACACTCTTACTCTCAGCCATGTGGAAAGCGATGATGAGTTTGAGAGCCGAGCATTTTGAGTGAGCGTTAGCTCTTCTGCCTGCTGCCTTACCAAGGCTTTGTAAAGTGAAAGCTCTCTTTAAACTAATTTACTGTCCGTGTTGTTTTAAAATACAAAAATATCCAGCAGGGCACCCGTCAGAATTGGCTTGATATCATAATTCTGAGTGTAAATGTGCTTCATAAAAGGTTGTGTTCAGGCGATGTGTTCTGGAACTTTCTGTCAGTTGCCACACACTGGCGACGCATCGCCAGGTGAGCAGGTGGCGGTGCGTCATGAGCCGTGCCACGTTCGGGTGACTGGGCATCGTGGGGCACGCCGTGTGCCACTCACCAAGGGTCGCCAGGACGTGCCTCAGCTCAGCACCCATCACCGTGCCGTTGCCTTCCTTGTCGAACACCCTCAGGCCTTCAACGAAGTCCTCAAACGTGCCGCGGTCCTTGGCCTTGCAGATGTGCTGGTGCATGGGCAGGAACGTGTCGAAGTCCATCATCTTTGACTGCATGTCTGCAGGATGGAATGGCTGTCATCACCCCACGTGATCAGTGCCCACACACATCGTGGCATCTCATTAACGCACATTGTCACCTGTTTTTGCTTATTGTGTCAGTGTGTGCACATGTAAGCAAATGCGTGCTGTTCAGTCTTTATTGTTATTGGTGCTTATTATAGTCAGCGGTCCAAAGCTAAAGTTGTGTAGATCTCAGGATAAAGCCGCCCTGTGTTCTCGGAACTAAACGACAATACTACTTGGCCTGGTTGGCATGTAGCTACTTATTCAACCCCGTCCTATTTTTGTTTAACTAGCCACCTGATTGGCCTTTTCATAATCTTAGCTGAACCAGTCAGATTCATGTTTGTGTATCTGGGTATAAATAGGAATTTGGAGTTGCCAGAGTTGTCTGCTAATGAACTCAAAGAGCAGAGTTGCTTCAATTTGTGTGGCTGGCACTTCAGACCTACTGAGCCTCAGGATGTGTGGCAGATGAACTGCCCAGCAGAACCATGCCACGGGATTTTCATTTGGTTTGTGGCTCTCAAAGTGGAGACCAAAAATGTTACTGTGATAAGGAATGTAAGTTGAAATGTGAAAGATGAATGATTTCATTAAGGAATTGTTTTCTACTTTTTTGGTAAAGCGCTGTGATTTTTGGGATTTATAGCTAAAATTTGGTAGAAAATGTAAAGTCAGTGACCCGGTGTATATACCTTCTGGCTTAGGTTTGCCCAGAACATGCATCACTTCAGAGTTGGTCGGGTTCTGCCCGAGAGCCCGGATCAGGTCGCCACACTGACCGTAGGTGATCTTCATCTCGTTTGTGGGAGTCCTGTCAAACAGCTGGAAGGCATCCTTAAAATCTGGGGTGTTGGGCAGGAGAGACTCACTTACGGAGTGTGTAACACTGTCATCTGCAGCACACACACACTTCGTACGGTGTGGGAGAAACCACAAAGTAAGGAAGTATTAAGTCAGCTGGTATGGAAGTTGGCAAAACACACACACACACACACCCATGCACACTGAATACACACAAGCACACATACACACACACACACACACACACACACAGCGGACATGCGCAACCACACACACGCACAGCAGACATACACACACACACACACACACCCAGTGGACCCTGGCTGATGCTGCTTTGGTGACACCTCTACTACAACATTTTATAACGAAAACATAATCCGTTATCCACGGGTAGTGCTGCAATTTAGTCTAAATGATAATTATATAATCTGTTTGGGAAAAATAAACTGCTTTCCAAGAGTCTGTGTTCTTTCCTGGTGGTTATGGGATTTTACCCCCTCCTCTTTGTTGATCTTGTTGTTACAGGAACTGAAAGGTCTAACTGCCTTTGCACGAGTCTCTAAATTTATTTCCATTTGCTCGTCGCCTCCCTTCACAACCTGCAGTCGAAAAGCAGCTTTCTGAGGATGAACCATTTAGCCAGTATGAATAATGTATATCACCTGGGGGTGTTTTGCCAACCCCCATGCCCTGCCCCGCCCGCTGTTTTATTCACCCATGCACTGACAAGGAAGCCCCCACATGCCTTAGGATCTTTCAGAAAAGCTTACTGATGCATGCATGGTGAGCTTCCAAACGACCTCCTCGTATAGCTAATTAAAACCATGTGCAGGTAATTAAGCCTGTAGGTCATGGCGTGTCGGGTCATTTTGCAAGCAGACGGATGTGTTTGGCAGGGCAACAGCACAGTGTGTTCTGTATGCATAAGTGTGTATCCATAGGCAGATTTGAAGCACAGAAAATATATGTGCATAGGAAAACTGAATTGGAGATTTGGACTAAGCAGCATCCATTAATGCAGAGGCTTGGTTAGAATCGCAACCAGTGTGTGCGGTGCGCAAGCTCAACGTGACGGGTTTCAGTGCACATGTCAATAAACTCGGTTCCCCTAGTAGTACAGACGTCCCGTGACTGCAGATGCACGTGGGTGTTTGAAACGTACCTTCAATTTGTTCAGCTGTGAATTCAATCTGGAACAGAAAAGATATAGTGTGGTCACATGTTTTGGCTGATTCATTGTATGAGTCATCACTTTTCAATCAAGAATATCTTCACTACATGTTTTTGTTTTCAATGGCTAATTTAGTCACCATCTCATAATAATAATAATAATAATAATAATAATAATAAATACAGTTAAAAGGGTTTGAGTAAAATTAAGTGTTACTTGCTTTCATTGTAAATTAAAAACACATTGCCAAACCGTTAAGACCCAGGCACAGCTGTTCGTTAAGATAATTATAAGATGGGTGCTAATTGAATCGCCTAAATAAATATTTATCATACCAAACGGGCACACTGTAAGTGTGCAGCCTGTAATTGTCACGAATTACAAGCTGTGCCGTGCAAATGAATGTCAGCTGTGGAGCCAGTGTGTGCAGAAGGGTGCAGATCCTCGGGGTAAAGTATGTTTGACCTTTGTGTCTCTGCTTGCCCATGCCTCGCTGTGTTAGCAGACAAACCTCCTGCACATTCCAGCAGATCAGGTTTCGGGGCTGCAGACCCAAAGAGGCCCCGGCCTTCTGTGGAGCGAGCCTTCCACTGTCATGTGATACAAATGGCTGACCTCCAACAATGCCGAGCCCGTTCACGACCTTGGGCTTTTGTTATAGTGCTGAAAGTTTACCGTGGCCTCCATGTAATGCACTTCTCAGAGCTGTAAGGTTCGCTACTCTGAGGCTCGTCACCAACGAAGAGCCTTAGCTTCATTAATTAAAACAGTGCATCAACGTGGAATGATGTGACAGTAACGAAAACGCTTGTTCGTTACTGTTCAAATTTTCAAGAAAATAATATAACAGCGATACTTTTGTAGAAAAATAAAAGCTCGCTGAAGAATGGGGTTATTAAAAAACTTCAGAAGTGGTTGCTGTGGATTTTCAGGAGTAAAAGTTAAATTAAAATATTCGGGGCATGGTTTTCTCTTCTGTTTCAATGTGTAGATAATTACTGCACAGCCTTAACAGAAGCTTTTACAGAACCCGGGTTTTGCTCCCGGCGGTTCACACTGTGGGTGGTCGTAAATGCATGAGAATTGTGTGTGGAGGTCACCTTCCAGTGTTATAGTGTAAATTAATATTTCCTATACCACAAACATTTAAGTGTGTGGAACAAAAAAACAGCCAGGCAAAAAAAAAAAAACAAAAACAGACGACTCTAGCTGGTCTCGTCGGATTTGAAATACCAAAGCAGCAACAGCTGGAGATGGATGTTCGGGTTTAGGACAAAGGGCGGCCTTTATGAAATAAATAACCACTGTGGTAAAGTAAACCAGGACCCGTTTGCTTCATTACCGGTCTTCGGAGACTGAAAGATGTCGACCAAACTGGTTATTTTGGTCAACCTTTTATGAAGTTTCTCAGAATACAGCCCAAAATAATTTTGTTTTGCTAACAGCAATCTGAGTTCTCTTAACGTGCCTTGCAATGTTTCTAATAATCTAAGTCTTTTTTTTGTAATAAGTGTCTTCTGGAACTTTCTGTCAGTTGCCACACACTGGCGCCATGCAGCTTTTTAACAAGCTCAGTCAGAGGTTAAAACCTAAAACCAGATCTATGATCAGGTGATTGAGAACAGAGTACAGATAACATGAGCGGTCTGGCAATGTGAAAACGCCGGCAGCTTTTCTCTCTGAGATTTCATAACCATCTTGCCGTTGTGGAACATTTTCCCGCTAACGCAGCGCACATTTCCTCGACGCACTCCAAGCACGCGGGGCGTCGGCAGCCAAAGTCGGGGTGTACCTGCACAGACTTGGGGTCGAACTCGGGCTCCTTGGGGGGCTCAGGCTCTGGAGGTTTGGGAGGTGCTACCGGTTTAGGTTCCTCTTTTTCCTTCTTCTTGGGTGCCATGGTGCGCTACTGGTGTGACGGTGACTGCAAACAGGAGGCGAAGCTGGAGAGGGCTGGCGGCTCTGCGTGTAGCCGTGTGTGGAACCTCCTGTCCCTTTATCCATTGTCCCCCCGTGTGTCATTCACACACCCCCCCATGCCATCCCAGGATAGCACTCACAATGGGGCAAGGCCTATAAAAGGACAATGGTTTGTGCTGCTATTTAAGACGACTTGTACACAGATGCAAATTTAAATTCTCCTTAGACGAGGCCAGAACAGTGACTGGAGATCTTGAACTTTGGTGTGAACTTTCTGCTCTCCTCAAGTTCAGCTCTTATTAACGAGCAAAACCAAACGAGGCCTTAGCAAGGTACAGCTGTGACAACACAACATGCTGATGTCTGGGAAACTGGGAAATTCCCAGTCATCCAGCAGTCCAGTCAATCAAATATTAAGTATCGTTCTGGTTAAAATTTAATTAGTCAAGAATTTCCCCTAATTCCCTTCAATGTGACTGGGGAAAACAAACATAATAATTAAATAATTAAAATAAAAATAAGCCCTTCTCGAGCCAAAGGGAAATACTTCTGGGAGTGATTATTAACTTGCCCTAAAAAAAAAACCGATGATGGACAAATTAAAACAATATTTATTTTGGGCGTAAAAACACGATCTCCAGGATTGGGCTGTTCAGGGGCATCCATGATCTTCACTGTACCTTCACTGTACCCGCAGGATTAGCTGCAGAACACCTGGTTACTCACCTGCGATTTCTACGTTTCAGAAGGCTAACACAAATAGGAGATCACAGCTTTGTCTTTCCTTGGTATTGAACTGATAACCTTCTGCTAACAAGGAGCTAGTCAGCATTAACAACAAGCAAGCATTAACTTTAATTAGGAGTTAAAATGAAATAAGCTGTTAACATGTGATGGGGAGTTCTCAGGGTTTTCAGGCAGTCTCTGTGTTCCGAGTGACATTGTGTGGAGGTTACCAGCACTTTACACCAGATTTAGCTGCACATCAGTAAGACAAGGTCACGGTCCCGGGCTTTATAATAATGTGTCTGGCATGCAGATGGTTTGGCTTCACCTTGCTTACCATTAGACAGGCATCCATGGACTCAGAGAATGTTAGAATATTACACGTGCTTGTATTAAGACTTAGTGAAGAAGTTAGGCACTGCCTGCAAATATTAAAAAGAAAATGCTGAACTGACCTCTCCCTGTCTATTCTACTGTGCTTGGATAAAGGCTGTGATTATGAGATCCACTTTCCCCACATTTCCACTGGGCTGCCCATGCGCAAACACATCTTAAGTAAATTCGCTGTGTATTTCATTTGAAAGGAAAAGCTAATTTGCTATCAAAAGCGTACGGATTGAGAAGAACGCGGTCATAAGCATTCCTGAACTTCGGAATGTAATCACACATACTGCAGAGACGTTAGAAGTATTCTGATTGTGTTTTTAGCTCTATGACAGTAATCATGTGGTCCTTATACAATGAAACTCAAAGCGATAGTACATCCTGTGCTTTGATTACACAAAGAACATTGCCGAAAGTAGCGTTTATTTATATAATCTAATTTCACTGAAGAGTTGAACACTGGTCGTACACGCTAATTGCTTCAGCTCTTCATTAACATGGGTTATGTCCATGTTTTTGGTCACTTGGTCACGCATGCATTTGTTCTGCCTCAAGCCACTGAGTTAACCACCAACCCTTTGCAGATTTTGATATTTAATCGAGTCTGTGCCAGCTTCCTGGGCCTAACAGCTGGTTTCAAGCTTTATTTAAAAGCCCCTCCTTCACCCTTTTCAGGACAGTAGTGCCAACCGTACTCTCCCTGGCCAAACCAGTCCTCTTTTGTGTCCCGAAGCATGTGACGTGTCAGTCCAGCGAAAGCGGACAAAGAAACGCAGAGGGACTTGGTGCCTTTGTGCAGGTGTTTTTTTGCCAACCGGAGGATCTGGCTGTACCCATGCAGACAACGCCTGCAGAGAGTTAGAAGATGAGAGCTGAAAACCTGAGTCTAACACTTGAGGAATTAATGAGTCTCTTGACTTAACAACTAAGGCTTACTGTCATAGCAGATTTACCCCCATTACATTGGTGCCGTGACCTGGAGAAATACCACCTGCTACTGAACAGCTGACTGGGACTTCTTAAGGTGTTCTGGGAGTGCGGCAGAGGTAGATGGGCCTGGTTGTCAGGGCAAGACTTTGAGTAGTTCCCTGAACAGTGGGTTCAGGGCTTTAGCTCAGAAGGTTGATCCTCTAGTCTGGTAATTGTGGACGCACAAGTTTGAGTCCAGCAGAAGGGCTCATGATTCAGATTCCAGACAGACCAGAACAGTGCACACTTCTGCCAGTAAAACTGTGGTTGTCAGTGTCTGTTTTTTACACCACATTGGCCACTTTCTCATTAACAGGTCCAAAGCAGCTAGCAGAACCATCCTTCATCAGATTATTATTCAGCTATTTTGGTCTTTTTTTTTGAGATAATTTGAAAGCAGTCAAACTCCAGTAGTGTGATGACCTCTTGAGCTGGTTGTGGTTGGCTCCTGGTAACAGCACCAGTGTGGGCGTTGCCCCGGGCATGCTCCACCTGCCCAGATAACTATTTTGGCTTCAGCATGTTGTTGTTCTGGTATGTACTTTACAATAAGGCCGGGTGATATACTGTGTCAACTCCAACCTTGGCTGTGACCTTCACAGAAATGCCATCTGAGGTTAAACGCACTCCCGCCCCATCAAAATACTAAATATTAAACCTAAAGGCATAACGTTAAGTACTCTTTACCAGCTATAAATAAAATAAGCAGCTTCGTTTTCGGTGCTACGTCTACGACTAGTGTCATGCTTAATTTCAGTCTGCTTAGGTCACGAGCTCCAAAATAAACCTGGAGACACATCAGAAATATTTATAGCACTATTGTTGGGTGTGTAGAACAAATTCTAATTAAACATTATGTAGTGCATATCTTTGTAAATTCCCCCAACAAGGTTTGTAACAGAACTACCACTGTGCACAGTTCAGATCCTATTGAAAACCCCCACACCTCCCCATTTGAACAGCATGGCTTGCTGGGTTCCTTCCTGGCTTTGGCACAATGGAAAGATTAATATCATCTTACCACTATCTGGTACCTTATATATACTCTTCAGTGAAATACTGTATTTACATGAGCAGATAAGACAGGTGTAAATTTGTGCTGGCTTTACACAGCCGGTTGGCTTAATTATGATACTCACGCTGGCTATTTGTGTGTAACTTGAATAGAGCTTCTTAAAAAGGTTTGTTGTAGTGCCGTGTCAGTTCTACATATATCTCCTGACTGCTGGTTTGTTGCTAAGACGATGCTGACTTCAAAGACAGAATTCTGAATGGAGCATGTGATTAATAGATAACAAAGGTTTAACAACTACAAAATCAAACAGAGCAAATCTACATTAAATCCTGACAATTATAATTTATCAAGATGACTTAAAAACACTACAAAAAACTTCTCACTCAGAATTTTTATTTATATGGTTTTTCTTTGTGATCCAGATGGCATTTTGTCTTCAAGCAATGTGAGATAACATGAATGGAAATATATTTGGCTTGTAGTCTTTTGGGGGGAACCGAACAATACAAATTCTCTGAAGGGAAAACAAAAACTCTTACGATGCAATGTCACACTGTCATTGAGAATGTGCTCAGCTGATTAAACCCATTTTATGCTGAGCACATAAAAAGCTGTTGTTGGGAAAATGCTTTGAGCTTAAAGAAGCTGCACTTTAGCCAAACATGGATATGTGCACATTTAACCTCAATGGGGAAACTGCTTTTCATATCCACTCTGCTTTTGTAAAAATGTTATATTCCCATGTCATTTTATAAAAGCTCCTATCCAACACAAGTGCTGAAAAAACATTACCAACTGTTCAATAACATCTAAAACAAACACAGATTAACACAACAGTAATTATGCAAACATTTAAAATTGTGACAAACAGACAGTCTTCATTTACCACATCTTTGACTTTTTTCCTCTGCTGTGATTCACAAAGTGATACAGATGTTGGAATGAGGTTACAGATGTTCAAAAGAATGCAGTAGTATACTGTAGTTGTATAAAGTTGTATGTATTGAGGGAGGCTCAGTGGTTACCACTGTTATGTTGCACTTGTAGGTTGCAGGTTTGAATCCCACCTGCACCTTGTGTGCGTGGCCTTTTCATGTTCTCTCCGTGCTTCATGGTGTACCGCTCACAGTCCAAAGACGTGTTGTAGGCTGATTGGTAGTTTTAGATTGCCTGTAGTGCTCGAATGGATATGTGTGTGTGTGTGTTTGTATGTCTGTGATGGATTTACACCCCATCCAGGGTGTCCCCTCACTTTGTGCTGTACCTGGGGTGGGCTCCAGACACCACCACCCCCCTTCCATGTGCCCCTGCATAGGATAAGCAGTTTGAAAATGGATGGAATAAATTAATAAAATGTAAAATGCAAATGAATAAATGCAACATGAAACAGTGATGTGTGGCCTGTCAGAAAAAGAAAAAAAAAACTACTCTTTCTATTAGAAGTGGGAGTACTCAAGTCAACAAATTTTTCAGATTCTTTTTTTTTTGTTACGCTAAATAATTGCATGGAAAAGACACCATGACAGGCATTTATCTCCCATGAAAAGATTACAAGTACGCCATTTTTGCTCTGAGGGCAGCAGCAAATGCCTTACAACATTATTGTAACAATATTCTATAACAATACGGTAACATCTAGATGTAAGCAGCTTTCCTGGCTCTGTTTCCCTCATCACTTTTATCGTGCACTAACTATGACGTGCTGAGATGCTTATTTACGTAAACGTTGGTCCATTACGCGTGTAAAAATAACGTTTCCGTTTCGCTTTCGACTGGTGCTTGAAACCAGTAGGTGCCTTATCAAATTAAGGCAGATTAGCAGAGCTGCTTCTGTTCCGCATCCAAACCAATGCGCTCATTTCACTGTTTTGAAAATGCGAACGTGTTGCCACGGAGCACGAAAATCAGTTTTAACCTCATTCGAACTAGGCTCCCCCGCCTAATTCAATATAATGGGCAAAGATGAATCGTTGACAAATAATATTTCCGACTGTTAAAAGAGAAGACAAAGCAACTTTTTAATTGCGAGTGTGTATAGTGAGTGGGTATGACAGTCAATAACTAACAACCTGTAAAAAAAATATATATATATATTTTGCTGCGGTTTGCACGACAGTAAAAAGAAATAAATAAAATTTCTAAAAGCTCCACACGGCTCTTTAAACGGTTTAATTGCACAGGTTAATGGCAGGAGCGCTTTGGAGATGATTGGCCAGGTGGACGAATTACTGTAATTACAGTAAATGATGTCCTAGGCCCAGGTGCTGAATGCTGTGTTACAGTTGCTGGTACCAAGTGTAACTTCATGGGTGATACCTTCACCCAAGCGTTATTTTGCAAAGATGTATTCCTAGACCTGGCACATGGGCAAACTTCAAACTGACATTCAGAATTAGATATTTTGATTCTATATGCTGTAATGGTAATGTGCCCAGGGCAGTTGAGCAGGTAGTTGACTTTGGACCCCAAGAATTAATAGGGGTTCTTTTCCACCTCTGTCGTCAGACTTTAGCTTTAATTTGAAATATTACCCAGTTCCAGCAGTCGTAATTCTGTTTAATAACTGAAATTTGTTCCTGCAAAATACCTCAAGGCAACTTGTTCCAAAAGATAGTACTGTAAATTGAATTGAATATTAAACGTATTCCAACACAAACTTCACACTCACGTCTTGCTGAATGTTATTCACTGTATTACAGGTGAATTGGTGAAACAATACCTTACACGTCCGTGTGCGCGCATAGGCACGCACATTTTATTAAAGTTAGACTATTTGTTTTCACTCTTGTTATTTTCTTCCCTAGGAACTGCTGAGACAAATTTAGAAGTCTTTAGCTGATGAAACACAGAATGATTCACGCAGTTTGGCTGCAAAAATCCAGACGTCATTAAAACAAGAGCGAGTAAACAGTAATGATCTAATTAAATTATTATTGCAGATGGCTGAACCTCACGGCCAGAATGGCCTGGAAAAGAATGCTATTTTTTTTTTTTTTGTCTTCACAAGGACTCTCTAACAACGCTAAGCATTTCACTCATAACAAAGTTGTAATGCCACAAATTATCATAAAGCCTTACATTAATATAGGGTTAGTCTATTCCAGAAGCGCATTGTTTACTACATTTCCTATATGAGATCTGAGCAACCAGAACATCATCGTATGTTACGGGACGGACGTATTAGTGACTGAGTTGAAAGCGTGTTCTTGCTCTGTGTAGAGCTCACCTGACAGCTGAGCTCACTTGCTTTGATGCGCCGTTCTGTGTTTTACTCTGTCTGACCTGTCTGTTTAGCTTTAACGTTTTCAGTGTGTGTCGCGTGTTTGCCTCAAGATGAGCACTTCAAAGGAGAAGGAAAAAGCAAATGAATAAATAAATCAGCTGCTAATAAGCCAATTGTCACGAATTCCTTTTGATGTCAGGAAACAGCAGCACAAGGACGTGGACACCTCACCTTGGCTACTGGTCTGCGGCTAATCGACTACGTTTGTTCTGAATCACAGTGGTAGTGGCATGTAAATACAGGTATATACCACCTAAATACTGTATGTTTTGTTACATGTAGCCTTCAAAAGTATCAAGTGACCGTGTATATATATAAATGTGGCATTCATCAATTATTGCAATTTCAAATTAAACACCAAGACATTTTGTCCAGACATTTCCTCTGATTCTGTAGTTAGAATGACATTGTAAAGTGTGATTTATAATTTTCGTTACATATCTTACAAAGTCTTACTAATCTTCTTTGTAGCTCTTATTTTCTCTGAAATTAAGACAGCTAAGTGCAGACAGATATGAATCAGATCAGGAAGAATGCAGAGGAGAAACGATGTAATTAACATTTAAATAAGACTGTGGTCAAATTTAAATTGATTTGTTGGAATTAAAACCTGCACCCTTGGGGGACTGGAAGAGAGAACTCCTGCAGTACATTACTGATCACAGGGGTTTCTGAACATGTAGTTCTAAGAGGGATCTCATAGAACGCATGAAGAATCCCTTTATGCAGTAACAATGGAGATGGTAAACAATGGTGAAAAGTCCTTCATTAACACTAACTCTTTATCAGTTACAGTTGTGTTGACTGTTTTCCACACATTGTACATGTTTAGGCTTCAGCCTATGCCAGATGTACATGATAGCCCATGTCAGATGTATGTAGGATTTATTCCCGAGAGACTCTCTTAAGCTGTGGAAACAAGCCTGCTAACCCAGGACCACCCAAATGTTTATGGTGAATGTATTTATGGTGGTTCTGGGATTTATTACGTCTAAAATGCTGAAGTACAGAAGCAAGCTCCCAATAAAGTCCATACTGCAGCACACTGTCCCCTGTAGGCCATCTAAGTAAAATGATAGTTCTGTGGGTTAGGTAGTTTCAAACTGCATATGAAAGACCATACAGTTATAGAAATATGTTGTGCAAATGCGTTACACTGATAATGATTTGTCATACACCAGCTTTGCTATTATTATTGAATTGCAAATGTTTAGTGCCTGTTGTATTAATGTGTCATAAATACGTGTTCCCTGTGAATAAGATATAGTGGCCTGGGATGCAGAAATCTCGTTTCAAATTCTGCCCCAGCCACATGGTGTGTCCTTGAGCAAGAACTCAAACTCTGTCTCCCCAGGTGCCGTGTGTGGCTGTCCACCGCTCCCCCAGGGGATGGGTTATATGCAGAGAACCAATGTTGCTGTTCATTTGTATTGATTTCTTCAATTTTCTGTGTAAAGTGCTTTGAGGCACACTGTTGCAAAAGGCGCTATATAAAAATAAATTGAACTGAATTGCTGTAACATATGTGTCTTCTTCTTCTTTCGGGTATGCCCTGTAGGGGTCGCCAGAGAGGATCATCCTTCTCCATGCCAACCTGTCCTCTGCATACATGTTGTGCAGCCTCACACAACTGGCTATGCTGTTGTGTTTAATTCACACCCCCAGCTGCAGGGGGTCAGCTCCAGACCCGTCAGGGCTCCTCTTCTCCTGCTTCTTCTGGACACGCCTTTCACTTCTCTTTCTCCACCTTTGCCCAACAGTAGCCCAATTTCCACCAGTACCCTGTTGGTGAACAGTACCGATGGCGGTAGTTGGTAACCCGGGCCTCGACCGATCCGGTATGGAAAATTTGTTTGTGAACCGCATGTTTGATTTGGCACAGGTTTTACGCCAGATGCCCTTCCTGACGCAACCCTCCCCGTTTACCTGGGCTTAGGACTGGCACCTTGGTAGCTGGGTTGCTATAAAATGTGTGTGAAATGTTTTAAATTCCTTTGAATAAAAGCATCTTCTAAATGAATAAATGATAATATTAATAATATAGTTTTTAAAGTGAACTGTTCCTGATGTGCAGTATGACTGTGTTTGTGTGTGATGGGGGTGGAGGTTATATTTCAGAAGAGAAAAATGAAGCTGTAGCAACCAGATGACATGTTAAACTGTAATCAAAGTAATTTGCAAAACTGAGTCCATTAATCCAAAAACATCTTGTTAAATATATTTTAAAACACAGCGTTGTTTTCAAAGGAGAACAGGCCTTTTTTTTTTTTTTTTTTTTGCAGTCTTGGCCAGAAAAGTTTTGGGACTTGAGAAGTTGATGACTCTCCATCACTGTATTATCTTTGGGACCAGTAATGTTTGCAATTGCACAATCGTATTAGAATCTCCTAACAGTATCCCTTTGTTATTTAAATGTAATATGCATTTTCAGTTTGTAAATTTACACAAAGTATTCAGTTTTGTTTTTGCATACTGGCCCTGACTCGCAGGTGTCTTGAGGAGGTGAAGAAGGATTAAAAACTTCATCTCAGCGCTCCGAGTGAGTCCAGCACAGCGCTATAGTAACAGCAAAGTGATATTTTTAAAGAAGGTCAACATGACCTTGTAGATTCGTCAAAGACCACTATGAGGATGAAGGTTCACGCAGAACTTCGTACCAACTGAACATCTTTTATTAATATTGAAACAGGGAAAATATTGGGGATTTAAATTTGAGTCCGTCTGCACACGTGTGGAAAACTCACATTTTATCTTTTTGTTACCCACCTTTGGTTGGGGTGGAAATGTGACTAAATTAATTCAGGGGATGTGACTAAATTAATTCAGGGGATGAGGTCTGTGGATACTGTGCATTCCTGATTAGGCTATGAGGTTCTTACATGCCATCCCGTGGTGTTTTTGTTAAACATTTAGTTTGAAAATATATATCCCTCATGCTCTGGACTATGGGAAGGGGCGCCCCCTACTGTCCAGTCATATCCATCTTCAGAAAGGTCACCATCAACTGTCCCTATTTTTATGTATTATCTTTTAATGGACTTTTACACCTGATGACAGAATGCATTTATTCCCACTTGCTATAGAATATTGTCTTCACTATCATGAGATGCAGTATTTTCAACCGAAGTGAAGGTCTCACTTTGCAAAGACAGCATGGACATAAAATATAAAATTACATTTCATAAAGTTTTTTTTTTTTTTTTTAATGAAAGCATCTGCAAAATCAAAATAATAAAGGTGCTGTTGTGTTTGTGAATTTCGGCAAAGAACACATAGCAATTTCCAGCCATTCCGCTGTGGGCTGCGACCTAAACGCCTCAAACCAAAAGCAAGCTGGTGCGTAAGTCAAAGCGATTTCGTGTGTCATAATTCTCAGGCCCACTCTGAAAAGACACCGGCAGCCGGCTCAGGGTTTTGCAGCTCAGTACTTTTCCAAACTTTCAAATTAAATGCAAATTGAAATTTTTTTCGTTTCATACCACGCCAATGCCAAATTAGATTGAGAATAGGAAGTTATTTTGCTGGTAAGAAGTAATTAAACCAATTCCTTGTTCCAGTATGCTCCGCGTCGTAAAACCTAATGGATCAACATCAATCCAGCGGCAAAGGAACCAACATTAAAAAAGTAACAGTGACTCCAGGAACTGAACTAATGAGAAATAACGAGAAACAAAAGCAATCAGCATTTTGCCAGCTTTCCCTGTATGCAAAGCTGATGAAAATTTCCAACCACTGAGCTAATGGTCATTGTCCAGCCATGTCATCCTTAAAGTTGTACTCTGTTCTTGTCCCTGAATTTTTGGACAGCTGCTCCAGGTGGACAACACCTGAGGTGTAACCTGCACTAGTGCTGTAGCTTAAACAGTCACGTCATATTTGCTTACAAGGACTCACTGGGCTATAGAGATTTACATGGAGACCTGGTACATGGAAGGACTTGAAGAAGGACTTGATTGCTGTTTTTAATAGATTATTGTTAGCATTGCCAGAGGCAGTGAGGCAATCAGGCAGACTGTCAGTTTTGGTTCTCAAGAATTTTTTGTTCATCTTACTAAATAATTTTTTGCTTATCCAATTTATTGTCTTCTGGCTTTATTATCTTCATATAAGTGCCTTGGGGCAACTTTATTGTAACAGATCAGTCAGTCAGTCATTTTCTATACCACTTCATCCTGTTAAGGGTCTCGGGGAAGCCTCGAGCCCATCCCAGGACACAAAATTAACTGGATTAAATAAATACAGTTGACTGAAACGCGATCGTGTCTTTCAAAGTGTTTTTTCAGTGTCTCATCATCTTTTTGCCAAACATCTCTTTTATCACTATTCTTGGGTTAATACCATAATGTAACTTACAGTGTCAAGAAAATGAAAATTGGCTGCGTGTAGAATCGGGGTGAAGACCGTCTTTCCCAAAATAAAATTCCTGGCACAGTGACTCATGTACTGTTTAGTGGTTTACCCGGATTCTTCCTGTTGAGCCGTGGGTTGTATACGATACAAACGTTTGTTGTTGCGGCTGGCCTACAGCCCTGTAGTTACGTGACTCAACAAAACCGTAAAAATCGGATGAGGTATCATGCGGCTTTTATAACTTGCTCCTAATAAATTGGTTTATTTGTTAGTTCAATGGATTCAAAGCAACAGAAGTCATCTACGTATTTGGGAAGTTACGACATTAATGTCTTTTCCCCCAGCACTTTGGGAACGGTTAGGATGATGCTTTTACCTTGGTGGTGTTTTCAAATCAGGTCTGTGTTCCACGTGTCTAAAAACATATATGGACAATAGTCTGATGGTGGTGATGATGGTGGTGATGATGATGGTGATGATGATGACAGTGATGATGATGGTGATGATGACGGTGATGATGATGACGGTGGTGATGATGACGGTGATGACGGTGGTGATGATGATGACGATGATGATGATGATGACAGTGATGATGGTGGTGGTGACGGTGATGATGATGGTGGTGATGATGATGGTGGTGGTGATGATGATGATGGTGGTGATGATGATTGTCTCCTTTGTAAAGTTATTCTACATTAAACACCCTCACAGTGATGGCTATGCTTTGTAGCTATTATAATGTGACCACCTAGGAAGCATCACAGAACACAAAACAACAGAGTCCAGTCCTGTACGTCTCTCAGGCTGCATTTGTTTTATTTTCAGACATGTGTGTATGGCGGGGGGGACAACAAAATTTAGTGAATTGCGAAAATGTTAAAAGTGGACAGAATGGTGTGTCCTTCGCTCCAATGAAAACCAAATTTTTCCAAGTCCACAGAATGGTGAGAAAAATTATGACTCGAAGGTAATAAACAAACTGAACTCTTATTTAATTGCCTGTTTGGCATGAGAGTCAAAAAAGGGCTTCAGTGTAATAAATGAAATTAGTTTTACATTGGCCAATCACGAAGAGTGTTTTAAATTCACTTTGATCTTCTAACACCTACACTTGTTTGAAAATCCTTTAATGTTTTTGTGGAAACCGCATACAGATCAAAGGTTGACGTGAAAGAATAAAGGAAAACTGATAACTGCAAAAAAGGAGGAAATTGCGGAATAAATAATTGTTATTTATACATATAAATTTAGCATATGCTGCAAGTATGTTTGATAACAGATAAAAAAACATGACATTATTGACAGGTTTTAGGGGTCAAACCAGAGAAGTGGGACTTGCTCTTTATCCTGAAGTCATATGTGATCCGGGGACATTATTACACAGTAACCCATATTGTACATATAAAAGGTTTTGGAACCATTTAGTTGCCATCACTGTCTTACATAAGCAGGTTTAAAACGTTAAGATATATTTGGTGATCTGACAGGACAGATCTGAAAGTGCATAACTGTGCAAAACCAAAAATTTCACAGCACCGCTGTTGTTCAGCTTATTGTCCACAAGGAGAGGAACACAGGTTAAAAACACACACACACACACACACACACACACACACACACACACACACACACAGTCTTTAAGCAGTGCACCATATATAGTGTTGACACCTTCACAGGTCACAGCACAAATTGCATGCCATTTTGAGCTTTGCAGCACATGACGGGTTACCATCTGAAAAAGGCCCTAGGATGTGTGTGTGTGTGTGTGTGTGTGTGTGTGTATGTAAAATTAAACAAACCCAACATCCAAACCAGTGAATGTTTTTCTGTATGTAGAACACACGATCACAGGACTTAACACATTGTCCAAATCCCACATTGCTTTAAGTGCTTGTGAAACACTGGTAAATGTTGCTCTGCTCCAGTGCTTTTAAATAAACGTTTCAAAGCCCCGTCTAAGTCACTCTGAAGACAAACGGTGATATCTGAGCCCTTCTTTGGAGCAGCACGAAGCTCCAAACACATTTACCGTTTAAGTCTGTAGAAACTGCAAAAAGTTCCATATATACATATTTAAGCAACACTGACAGCACATGCAGTTAACATATAAAATGTTGTATGTTTGAGACACTATGATGGGATTAGATTTTTCTGAATAAAAAACAACTTTTCCCCTGTTTTTGTTGTCCTTCAGAACATTCATATTGTCTGTTCATGCATTCTAGCTAAGGACATAATGTTGGAAAATTACTAAAAAATAAATAAAAAAGGTAGGTAATGGTCATAAAAGGTCATCCTGAATTAAAGTGGACATGGAATAGAAAATAAAAGGTTTATTTTAATTCGTAAACTTTCCAAAGACTAAAAAGGTGAGGAGCAGTAACACCATGTGCTGATCTGTTCAGGGGCACCACGGATCCAACTTCTGGATCATACGGATGCAAAACAAAATCTGGCCATGTGTCTCAGACAGACAGCAAAAATTTACAATGTTGTGCTCCGTGAACATCTTTCATTTTACCAACCACTAAATGTGCCTTCCAGAGGGAATACATCAGTATTCAGCAGCAACATTTTTCTGCCTTACTAAAAGTTTTTCAAGGGCAGGTTAAGCGTGGGTACTCTTCAGGCAAGGGCAGGAAGGCTGACAGATCATCTGTGACGTGACAGGTAAACAACATATGACTCCGACTGGGCTTTTACTGACTGGTGCCCTCCAGCCCAGCTGCCACACTGTCCATTCTGTGTCTGTTGTCTTGAAACTCCTGCCATTAGAAAAATATTACAAAAAACAGTCCGTTATTAGATCCAAACCAAGCACTCTTCCTGTCTTTTTCCGAGAAAGAAAAAATTAAGGCCAAGTGAACCTTTCAAGTAAATAGCGCTTTAAAGTAAGACCTAGAGATTTAATTGTTTACCATTGTGGTATTTGTTAAGTAAATCTTTTATTTAAAAAAAAACAGGTAAGAAGATTAACTGGACTGTCAGGAATACAGCCGCAAAAGTCTAATGTTGCTTCTCATTTATTGTGAAATGCACAATAATGAGAACTGCCAGTTTTTTGCAGTCGTTCCAACAACAAAGGCAAGGCTGAAGGCTCTGGTTAACCTCTCTCATTGTGTTGTTTTACCCTGTGTTGTTCGCCAGCCCTTATTTTTGAATTAAGAATTTTAAAGGGCTTTTAGGTATGTTTTCCAAACGTAGGTTGTTTTGGGGATTTTTTTTTTCCAGAAGCATAAAAATTTCCCACCACAACCAATGTTTGGATAATTGTCTAAAATAAGCATATGACAAAAGCAGCATCTCCCCTGTCATCACCGGGCAAAGCATCTGTGACATGCCCGGGTGCAACTACCCGCCGAGGCACAAACAGACGAGGGGGAGTCTGACTGCGGGAAGGAGTTTAATACAGGAAACCAAAGAGGAACGAGAGAGAATGGGACAAATACGCATGCGGTGATAACAGAACTAGGATTAGCCAGGGATCACACAGAATAATACAGGGCAATAGAAAAGAACGACAAGGACATTACTCAGGACCAAAGAATATCTCAAACTTTAACACAGGAGACAACACAGGTGAACAATAACTGGCAAACACCAGTGTAAAACTCCCAGAAGTCTCACCAGGTGTAATCACAAAGCCAAGTGAAGTTGAACCCAGATCTAAACAAGTGTAGAACACAGAAACTAGAGAAAACAGAAATCCCACAGAAACTAGAAAGGACATGAAACCTAGAAATCGCAAAAGCTAGACAAGGTAGAAATAGTAGGAATACACAAAAACAAGACAGGACACGAACATAGTCGTGACACTGGGTCTTTAGCTGTGTGCCCTCTGTCCTCTCTCTCACTTGTAAGACAAAAAAGAATCAGCAAAGGGAGCAAAATAACGGCAAATGAAAAACGCACGTTATTCCCCATTACTGAGTAATTGCAGTTGTGCCTGAACATCCTCTTCCCAGATAAGACTGAAATTAACACTGCCTCTGAACTATAAATAAACGAATAAACATTTTTCCTTAACAGCCTCGCAAAGAAACCCTTAAATTTGTTCAGTTATGAGGGGCAAAAAACACTACATCCAGTAACACGGCTGTATACTAAATCAGGAAATAACCAACAGCAAACTGAATCAGTGCCTGTTGAGTTTTCCGCATCTTCCTGAGAACCTGATCTACACCCTTCCAGTGCTCTGCTTTCCACAGGAATCATGTCTGTGCTCAGACAACCTCATCACCTCCTGCGACGTCTGGATCAGTCACGGGTACGTCTGAGCGCGGCCGAAAACCACAGTGTGCTTTTTGTGGCTGGTTCACGAGGACAGCCATGCTAATGAAAGCACAGACAGCGAGGCCAGTTTCATTTGTGTCACTGCAGGTAGTCAGCTGAGGCCCCTGGTGCACGTACACCAAAATGGAATGAGAGATCTTCTCTACGATCTCACCGACTCCTGACATATGTCCTCATTGGCCTCCACTCGCTCTTGTTTCTTCTTCCTCTAAATGTTATTGTGTTTGCTATTTTTAGCCAGCACTCAAAAAAAAAAAAAACTGCACAGATATCTAAAATTTAAAGTAGAAACGACAACAACATTGTAAGGGACAAAAAAAATCCCAGAGACACTATTTTTCATCACAGTGGCACACCAGACAAGAAGATTAGTGTCCTGAGCTAAGGACCCAGATCACCTGCTCGGAGAACTAATGAAATGCTTGTCTTGACCACAGGAGCGATGTCATTGTTCTCATAGCCAATCCACTTGCGCTCTTAGCAGTTGCTTCACTGACCATGCTGTTATCCTTGCCTCAGCCTTGTTCACTCTTAGCTGATGGTATTTCATCCCACTTCAGACACCATATAATAGCTAAAGAGAGGCAGCAGGCTTGCAGCCTGGGTTTTTCTCCCGCTAAAAGCCCAACTCGCCTGCAGAGGGAACTAATTGAACTCTTGTCTTCACCTGAGAGGTGACATAATCATTGTCACAGTCGACCCACTGCCACTCTTCGTGATATCTATAATACATTACTAAGGCAACATATGAGAGATGGAGCAAATCATTTTGTGATATGTTAGGTTTTCTTCTGCACTAGGTGTGCTTGTTTTGTGATATTATCTTGTCATATTGTTGTCTCCCATGTGGGAGCGGTAAGCAGCGACTTGGAGGAAATGTGAATTCTTTCATTCTTTTTGTTTCAATGGGTTTTGCATTCTACCTTCAACTGGACATTGTGAAACAAGGTTAAAATCTTCAGAATGTTCTCCGTCCATTCAACTATGTTTCCATAACACTTATCCTGTCCAGCGTTGGGTACAAGGCAGGAGACACCCTGGACATGGTGGCAAAAGGACACCACACGCACATTTACCCACACACACACACACACGCACTCACACACATTTACTCGCACACACACACACACACACAGACTGGGCAATTTGGAAACACCAGTCAGCGCATGTCTTGGGACTAAACTCATAACAGAAATAATGTGCAAACTCCACACACATTAAGCAAAGGTGGGATTTCAGTATCTGAATAGTTTAATTGACCGTATTTGTCACCATATTATGACATTTTTATTCTTAATCCACACATTATAAACAATAACATAAATGGATATACTGATGTTTTAAACCATCCCTGCATGCATAAAAGTAGAAAAGTCATTGTCAGGGCAAAAAAATACAAAAAACAAAGACTAAAGTCACAAAGTCATGATGTCAGTATTTTCTTGTTATTTACACACACACACACACACACAAACAAACAAACACCGCTTGTATTCGATGTAAGAAAGCGAACACCAATCAGGAGCCAGGAGCTTTCTTCTGTAGTGCAGACCTCTCTGTGTCTTCTCTACAAGTCTTGCGCGGAGATTCACGCAGACCTCGCACCGTTAGCGTCTGCGGACGTAAGCTCTGAGGAAGTCCGCTTTTCCAAATCCACCGATCGTCGTCGCACGTAACATTTTGTAGCGCCGGACGTGTGCT
>JABJVR010000065.1:1235350-1264544 GCA_025773905.1 Chitala chitala
CGCCCCCCCCCCCCCCAACAAGTTTTTGTACATAGTTTTGTGCTCAAAAGTATATATTTATAGATCCTCTGTCGTGGACCAGTTATGCCCTTTAAGACACTGGGACATTCAACTGCATTTTTTACATTGCAAGAAATTAAGCTGCAGTTTAAGAGCTGTGTTCCCCCACGATGCTTAGGGGTTCCCTCAATGAAACCAGTTTCCTTTCACCATCTTGAAAAATGAGGATATTAAAGTCAAAAATTAAATTGGTCTGAAAGAGCTTGTTTTTAATCACAAAGATCAGGTGTTCTTTGTGTACGTACCTTACAGAGGGGCATTGTTTTTTATTCTAACACGAAATCTGCCCTCGAGCTGTTTTACGATTCTTTGTGTTTGCACAGAACAACACATTAAGGACAGCGATGTATTAAAACGAAACCAATTTACTTTTTTTTTTTTTTTTTCTCATCCCAGGCTGTTTCACATTTATTGACAAATACTCAGTAATTTAGCTAATCCTCTTAAAAACAAAGAGCATATTCATAAAGCCTCTTTTCCAGAATGATTTAATTTCCTTTTTTTAAGTTAATTTTCCCTCCAGTAGTGCTACACGTCCTTTTCGTGAACCCCTAGACTGCTGTGCATTTGCTTCACTATATTAGGAACGTTTTCGGAAAAAGAGGAAGGCAGTGTTTTAACCAACACTTGCATGTCAAACATTTATAGTGAGTGTGTAGAAAGAGAAATTGGGGGAGGGGGGGGAAGTTGTTACAAAACCTCTGTGTGAGAGCAGAATTACCATTATCGTACGTATATATTGTGCGTGTATATTTGTGTGTTTGTAAATATTCAGATTTCTTAAACCTGGTGCAGAGACACCCTGACTCAGTTGCAACTAGCAAACCATTCTGAGGTAAAATCTTTTGCTGTTATTGCTGGCATTCAAGCTAAGAGTCTTACTATAAAGCGCTAACCCGGAGTCCCTAATGGTACTTCAAACACCCTGAATGGTTGTAAGTGCTCAGTGAGTGTTCAGTTGTGTTTGACAGCTAGTGGCTACGACATAATGGTAAGAAGTGTCATTTTTGTTTTTAATGGACGAGATGAAGCATGAGGTTAATATTTATGTCTCTGGAAGGAGGTGAATTTAGCATGGCTGCTGAAGTAGGGTCTGTCATCAGGAGTCCGAAACACTCTTTAATGAGTCTACCAAGATGGACGTGTTGGAACCCTTGTGTCTTTACCCGGGTGTGTGTGTGTGTGTGTGTGTGTGTGTGTGTGTGTGTGTGTGTGTAAGAGAGCACTCAAGACACGTGAACAGCTTACAGGCTTAAATGAGCAGAAGGGAGAAAAAAAAAAAAACCCACGATCACACATTCCTGCTAGTCAGTTGTAAGCACATACAAATACAGTAATGGAAACCCAGGTTTGTCAAGGACATATTGCAAGGATTTTTTAAGGTGGCTGAATAAAACAGCCTTTGTGAAGTGTCTGCTAGCAGCTGTGCTTAAGCAGGTGGGTGTGAATCTGGGGCACTCGAGTTGCCTGGGGCTACCAGTTCCGTTTCGCCTGCAGACAGGCAGGTACCCTGGGCCCAAGTCCACAGTGGCTCTGGCTCGCACGACCTTGGTAGTGTTTGGTGACCTGGTGCCAGCAGCTAGGCCCGTCTGAAGCATTGTGCACCTCTGATACCAGGCGCACCTGCGGTGCTTTGGACCCACTGTCACGCGGGTGCGATGCAGACAGTGAGAAGTGTTCTCTTGCCCCCTCCCTCAGACATCAAAGGTTGGACTAGCTCGAGCCAAACGCTACCTTTGTTGGATATACAGCAAACAGTTGCCTTGTGAGTCTACTTGCATCCTCTTAGCAACGGCCCTGATTGGTGACTTAATAAAAAATCACGTGTAGTATATTAATAAAGTATATTAATATGATATCACCCCTTGTTTAGGAAAAAGCTATTTAATAATCATCTGAGCTTTAAAGCAGCTGGACTGCAGAGCATTACTAAATTTGTGCAGTATGTTTTAATCTTATTAGAGTGATGAATCAGTGCAATTAATGGTATCTCCTTTGCTTGGCTCAGTGGCGTCATGTGAATTTTTGCTCGTCTCGAAGCGTAATTACTCACACTGACAGGCAGACGAGCGCGGGGAGATAGCTGACTTTGCTTTGGAGGACTGTCCCTCTCCTTACCAAAAGAGGAAATTTGCTACGTTTTGAGGGTTAGTCGATTGAAATGAAGATGCCTTTGAAGTGTAGTTCCTGTCAGAGGATGCTGTTACGATAAACCCTACTCCCATTTCGGTCTGGCATCATGTTTGTGCTCAGCTTCACAACTGGGTTGTCATTTATAACCTAAAGATGTTTTCGGCACCTCTTTCATAAACAACCAAAAAAGCTAAATTCTGGAAAGGGGAGTGATGTAAGACAATGTTCTTGCAGGAAAACAGATTGAAGTTAAGTTACTAAAAGGAATAGAGGGACCCTTTTTGTCCTCCTAATGTGATGGGAACCGATGTTTGTGTACTGTCTGTGATGCTACCATTTTCTGTCACCCAGAGCCACAGTGCATGTGTCTGAGAGATGTCCCTTAATGTAGTTTATTTTTATTTTTTCCTGCCACTGTAAGTGGTACTATGAAGACATCGAAAGATGACAGGCCACCATCTTGACAAATCAGGCCTGCTCCAAGGTTCCACCTGTTCTCAGTGCCCCAGCATTTCCCTTAGGTTTGCCCAGCGTGAGCCCAGTCTACGAGAACAGACGCACACAAAAACAAAGCAGTCTAGGACAACTTAATGACTCAATAAAAGACGGTGACATCAGCTCTGGAAATAGACTCTCTCTCAAGGAGTTGGTGGACATGCAAGCGGCGTTCAGAGAGGCGGCCGCCGCATGATGACTTTGACTCTGCCTGAAAGACAGACCACATAAACATTGTGGATTTCGTCTGAGTGCGTTTGTTCCAAAGCTCGGCACACAATGGGAGGGGGGGATTTCCCCCAGTCATAGCCATAATACGAAATTCTCAGAACCAAAGAAAAATTATTAAAAAGGTGGTATGTACACCGTTTGTCATTTGCGGTACAAAATGGTTCTAGGACTTTAGACATTAAAAACTTTTTTAAAAGACGCTAACATGCATGCCGGTTAGGAGCTGGGAGGTGTCAGCGGGCCTGGTGACTGAGGGGTAGGAGGCTTACTGATCGTGTGAAGACAAAGTTGCAAAATCTTTTCTGTGGGGCTACATTTTAACATTTTACAGCAAAATGGAATCAGCATTATCTGGTCTCCACGGTGACACGCACCCCCCCCCCCCCTGTAATCTGTACAAGTCAATTGAGATAAAACAGAGTGTGCTGGTGATGGACAGGACAATAGGACCAGCTACATTAACGCTGTCCATGCTCAGAGACCGGAGCAGACGCAGTAATAGCTTTGAGGAAGATTTGACGCTGGTTGTTTTTCGTTGTTTGTCTACCTTGCAGAGAAACAGCGTGGGCTCCCACCTACTTTGTAGACTTTAGGCAAACAAGATGTGGGGCAGAGATAAATTGGTGTTTTTATCGGGTGCAGAATTTTCCATAAAAAAAAATGGAGAAAAGCTTCAGCAAGTTGGCGTGTGTTTGAAGTAATTTGCAGGATTCCGTGACCGTGGCCTTGGACTGCCATTCCAGCATGTGTTGGAACAGGCTATGGGTTGTTGCATTTGGAGTCAGTGCTTTGGGTTTGTCACTTTGCTTGCTCGTAATGAAGATGTCAGGCGGCATGATTCATTGGGAGGGGGTTGGTCGGCGACACACACACACTCATGATCGTCGTTTCTGCTGCCGGTTTCTGTCTTAAGGAAGCTGAAGCTTTTTATTTTTTTTCCCCACTGAACTGACATGTATTCAAGGCCTGTTTAAAGTAGGGTTTGTGTTCCTATCTACAGTTGTAAGTGAGCCCAGCTGTAGAACACACAAAAGAGAGGATCGGTTTAATTCCACACACTTTCTCCATAACATGTCCTGGTTAGGGATGAAATACATTTAGATATCTGAGCTGCGTTCTTCATCCAGCGTCCAGACAGGGGTGTTGAGCAGAGGGCGGGGCTTTGAGCCCGCCTCCGGAAGAGCGTGTGGCTGACAGTGGGCTGTTGGTGCATGCCGAACGTTCCTCTCGCTTTGGTGGGGGCAGAGGGCTGCCTTAAAGGGCCTATGTCCTTCCTTTCCCCTTCTTTCTTTGCACAACCTTCTGAGGTGCACCTAAACTCCACAGCTTTTGCCAGGATACACTTCTGTGATTTTTGTGAGTCACCTGAGGAAGCAGCATGCTCGTGTTTTAGCTGTTATTCACACGTCTTTTTAATCAGCAGCCTCATTATCATCGCCACCATAAAATGGGCATTTTCCGTATGTGCCCTGAATTTTTAATTTAATTAGCTCCTGTTCTTTTTTTAATTGTTCTCTAGCTGGGATACACTTTAGAAGTGCTTAAGCCCTGGCTAAATTTGGATCATGTTAAAATTTCCTTTCCATGTGTGCTTTTGCAGCTACACGACTCACACGTGAATATATGTTTTCGCCCCTGGGCACAAATACAACACTACTTTTATTTAAAGCTCTGGCATTCAAAACGCTTGACCAGAAACGTTTAACACACTTAAGAGTGTAGAGTAACTCTGATCGCAAGGTTACGGCTTCACTGCGCCATTACGTGATTGCTTACATTCAGTGTGAGCTAAACAATTAGTCTTCGTGACAGACCGGTGCGCCTTCATCTGCCCGCCAGATGGATGAACGATGCTCAGGGACTTCTGTGCACAGGCTGTCTCTGCGAAGCTCTTGGAAGTATGGCGGCGACTCTGCACACGCCTGTCACTGTCTTTTAATTTAACTGTGCCACCATGCACTTTTAAGGCTTGCTGCACAAAATGTAGACTGTTGCGTAAATCCGTAGAAGTGCGGTGTCTAGCGTACTCCCGTTTCCATGACGTCTCTGTGACAGAAGGGCGGTTCCGAGCGGGGCTCCCTCATGTTTGAGCCAGGCTAGCCCTGAAATAAAAGCCTACTTGTTCCTGTTTTCTTCATGGTTAGCACGAGGCTGCTTTTGCCAAACAAATTTTAAGGGGCGGGGGAATCTACCAGCAATTTCTCATTATGCGTTTTTCAGTTTGTCCTATTCCCAAACTCTAACAGATAGCATGCGAAATATTTACAGTGTGCTGAATGCTCTCTTCATCTGGAAATGTTGGAGGGCGATTAATTTTATGACAGTTCATGTATAGTGAGCTTTTCAGAAAATTCATGACTCGGACCCTTATAACTAACATGTTAACTGTGGAGTCCTCAGTTTCATTGACATGGTAAAGTTACACCACAGCAGTGTCTGACTCAGGAAAAAAGTTGTTTGCGTGACTCCCTGTGACCTTTCCTGTTTTTCTTTCACCCCACCCCCACAAAAAGTGTGGTGTGAGTAATTCCATGCCATTTTAGCGGTAAGATGAACTGGTGACAATTTTGTTGTGAGTGGATATAATTGGTAATATTGACGATGAGTCTTTCTTTGTTCTTCCTGCTTGTTTTCTGAAGCTTGTCAGATTTCAGAAAACCTTTTTAAAAATTATTTATTTAGCAAAGGATGTATTTTCAGATTGTAAATATAGTCCGGATATCTCTGAGAATTAAGACATAGTCCTGCATTTTTGCATTCCCACAGACCATGGAGTAATATGATTTTAATACATGCAAGACCCGAATGAGGCAGATTATGCAAAAAATATAATTTCAAATTACTTTAAGTACAAGAGTAGATATATGTTTGCGATGTGTGGGTGAGTTTGCGATGTAACGGCGTACAGGGAAAACCACAGGGGTAGGGTGTATGAAACGGGAACTTCCAAAAACTGAACTTTTCTCTCTGTCAGTCTTTGAATACTCTTCTTTTCGTTGGCATGGAACACTGACAGCTCAGTGTGAATTGGGTTGTCTCTTTTTTTTGTGTACTTGAAGGCTGTCCGTGATGTGAAATATTAACGTTGGTGACATTTTCCTTTTACTTCAAATCAGATAATTTTTAAAGCAGCTTCCAAATTCTTTACTTCCTTAAGGTATCTGACTTGACATTACTGAGATTACTGTCGTGGTCACACGTGTTTTTAAATTAGCTTCTCGCTTTCTCATTTGATCTTAACATTTAGCGATTATGGCATTTGTAGATAAGGCTGCTGCAACTGTGTCTTTTAGATATAATTTTCTGGGAAGCTTTTTTATTTCCATATGTCTGTAGTTTTGAAACTAAACACAGCTTGGTTTTCACTGTACCTCCTGACACTGAAAAGCAGTTGTTTGTTATTCAATTGGTTTTGTCAACACACAAACATCACCTTCAAAGTATAGACACTGTCCTCAGAATAGTGTCCATCTTCAAATAGTGCACACCATCCTCAAATAGTAAAAACTTCCCTCAAAAGACGTAGTCTATTATCATACAGCCAGGTCCACAACCCAGTGGTAGATTGCAATCCTCAAATGGGAGACATTTCCCTCAAAACTGAGATTTTGACGTGAAAGTCTAGACACCACTTTATAACTGAAAACCCAGTTCTCCAAACAGTAGAAACTCCTTCAGACTCTTGGTCTTAACCATACTGAAATGGGACACCAACCCATTAAACTGTGTCTGTAATATATTCCTCCAGTAGGCCTGGCTTTGGTTATCTTTGACATAAAAATTATCAGTGTTAGAGATCATAATGCATTAAACAGAAACGTTGCAAGAAAGCCACAGTTTCAAAGCCTGTCACCGAGTTTTTAATTTTCAGTTTACGTTGCTCTTGATCTAAAAAAAATCCAACAGCCCAAACCAATTTGCCAAGTGCTTTTTTGTTCCCCAAAGTGGATGAGCATAAACGGAGAGGGGGGGGGGTTTACATTTTCTAGAACTTTGAAAGCCACATCGTTCACTCTGTAGTCATATATTTAGACTGCACACAGCACCATAAAAATATGCTTTTCAACGAAAATAATAGCCTGTACTGGAATAAAACAATCATGGAAATTGCAACGGATAAACTCAGCACTGGTATATTTAAAAGCACGTAAGTGACAGGACAGTTCTAATTAAAGATACCGCGGTGATATTTATTCATGTGCAGATGTTTGACCGCTCATGCGTTATCAAAGGCGTGAAGGTTTGTGAAATTTTTAATATACAGTCACCCCTCCACGTCTGCGAATTTGACGTTCGCGGTTGCGGTTATTCGCGATTTGGCTGTGAGCAATTAAATTGAAATATTGGAGCTTGCTAAAACGTTGCAGAAACTCACAGACGACACACAAACCAAACAAATATTCTTATTTGTTAGTGTAAGTGCATAGTATGGCCTTAATATTAAAAGCGTTTTTGTCTTGGCAAGTAGTCTCACTCCTAGTTCTCCAAGTGCTTTAGAAAGGGCTCCTAAGAGGGAGAAGGCTGTGATGACTGACACAAAAGGTGGAATTGCTGGACGTTCATTGTAGTGGAAAATCTGCAAGTCCAGTACAGTTGTGTTTAGAAATTCGTAATAAATAGATTTTTTAACGTTAATCGGTCAGGCTAGCAGACTGTTAAGGGTTGAGGTGGGGATGGGAGACAGCAAGTATTATTCAGGAATTTCACATTCATCGGGGTCTTCTACCCCTAACCCTTGCAAATGACAATTTTTGACAGACAACACAATGTGACAGAGGTATATTTTCCTGCGATACCATGCCAACACTGAAGGATAACTGAGGGCAATCAGGCACCAGAAGCATTTTGATGCGTTTTGGTGTTTGGGAAATGTTTGATTGTGTCCCAAGACTTGGACGAGACCCTGATTACAGCACACAGCAAATCTGCCAGCAGCCAGCAAAAGGAAAACGGAATAAGGACGCGTTTTAGTTGGTGCTTCCCTCAAGTGTCATGTTTTAATGTAAGTCCTTTAGACCTTCTGTAATATTGTTGATATCTCGCCTTTTTAAAGTAGATTTTTGCCTGCGGCCAAAAGCAGTTATCTAAAAGTATTCCATTCTCATTTACTTTGTCTTCAATTGAATGTAATGTTACCTTACAGCCCTGTGAAGTTTTTGGAAGTAATGGCCATTTAAAGTATTTTCTAAACTCTCCGTTTTGTCGTTTGTGACTTAAAATGCAGAAGAAAAGCGTTGTGCTGGTTTGCAGAAGAAGAGCATCACGTACATGTGAAAATCTTCAGCTTTGACTCCCGCTTGCTTCCCCCCCCCCAAAATCCTTTTTAAGATGCACTTTGGGTTAGGCGTCTTTCATAACTATGCATTTCCACATTGTGCATCAGTGAACATTTTTGGTTCCACGGCACTACAGGAAGGAAACGTCAGTTTTCAGAGTTGCTCATGTGATGCAAGTTTCAGGTTGATTTTTGCACTTCAGTGTCTAACTGCACAGGCCAGTGGGAAAGGGGGTGGGGGAGGAGTTTATCCTTTCTGTTTGTCAGCATAGCCTCAGATCTTAGCAAATACGCCGTTTGCAGATAAAGTATGATTTTACCTTTTGAAGAAGCTTCTCACCACTACACGGGCAACATGAAGCCTGCTGGAGGTGGGGAGGGGGGGAACACTTTAAAAGAGCTGGCGGCCTGCTTACTGCCGAGGGCGCTGCAAGTGAGGCGAAGTTAGGTGGGACAGCAGGCATGCGTGAGCAAAGAGCAGGCTCCTTTTGAGCGATGAAGGGAAGCGGGTTAGAAAAGCCGCCTCTGCTTTATTTACCCTTTATACCCTCTCCAGGCCCACGTATTGGCACATATTGGCATAAATCACTGGCGACTCTTTAAACGATTTCCCTCAGTAGCACGCGCCAGGGACCAGTAGCTCCCTTCCCCCACCTCCCTCCCAAAATCCCTGGTCTCACAACTTTGCAAAAATGAAAAGGGGGTAATTTAAGTGGGTGAGTGACTCACCAGCCTGGAACAGTATCTCAGTGAAGATGTGGGAAACACTGGGCCGCATTTATCCAGCGCCACTTGAGCCTGCGCGCGCGGCCGGTAATGTATGCGCGAACCACACGTTGGGCTTGTAATGTGTGCTGGGCTGTCCACGCATCGCACATGCATGTACACTATGCTCCATTGACATAGACGCCGGGTCGTCCCCACCAGGAGCCCCTATATCCATCGATTCTGACCAAACAAACCTGCATCCCCTCAGCTGCAGAAAGGGTTCGGGCCTTGGGGGTGTTTAGAATGAGCCAGACGGCCTTTTGCAGCCTGGGGCCTGAAGGCAGGGTTCTGGCTGAATCGAGAGGGCACCGTAAAGAGAAGTCTGCCTGTGCAGGAAACAGCCATTAAAGGCCGTGTTCAAATGCAGCCCTGCTTTGGCTACAGGACGTGTTGCGTTGGATGACTGATGTTGGTACGGCTCGTGAGTGGCGTTCTGAGACAAAACGCAAATATTCATTGTGCAGGGATCCTGCAGTGCACACAAGAGAGCTCATGTGGAATAGAAACTTCAGTTACTGCATTGAGTCATACTAACTGTTAACTTTCACAACTTTAGATTTCAACACATTTGCTTGGTATACATTAGTGTGGTTTGACTACGCTAAGAGATTTAATGAAACAAAAACCATTAAATTTCAGTAAAAGCACACACTTATCCTATCTGATGTTTGGCCCTTGGCCTAACAGTTAATTTTCCAGATTGGTGGGGATGACAGAAATGTTTACTGTAGTCCTCCTCCTCAATTTTCGGTGACCACTTTTCACTGTGCCTTGGTACCGATCCAGAGGTAGCTGCATTTCAAGGAAGCAGGAGGCAGTCAGACTTCAAGATGGGTCTGGATTTATGGCACACCCGACTTCGTCGCATGGCATGCACACATGCATCATTGTGCATCTGCGACGCCCCTTGTGTGACTGAACTTAAACGGCACTCAGTGCGCTTCTCCTGCGTACGTACAAAAAGTCGGTTTGCCCACCAGTGTAACAGCACTGTGTGTCTTCTGGTGTTACGGTTTCAATTTCACTGTAGCGTCCATGCTTTGGGTTCACAACAGGTCCCATTCCTTTGGAACACTGGGTCAACCCAAGAACTCCGCAGTGGTAACTTTTAAAGAGGAACCGCATTTGACCTTCCTGCCAAGGTCGCCCTCACAATAGCAGGCTTTAACGAGCTAAACAAAGTGAGATTGGGATTTGATTAATGGGAGGCACTGCCTCTCTGACAATTAAGCAGGTCCTGATTAGCCTGAATTGGGGCAGTGCGTCACGGCTTCCGCTGTAACAATCAGTGGCTTTATTAGTGAGAAAGGTGGGACGTTTTGCCAGGGTGAATAATCACTGAATGTTTTAAACATGCAGTTTGGACATGTTGGCATTACAGCCAGTAGCGGAGCTGCAGCGTAGCTGCGTTTGTTTAGCAACAATGTATCAACTGCTTCACTTCCCAAGAGAGGTGCTGCTGTTGAACCTCTGCCAACCTAAGTTGAGTTTATTCAAGCGTTAACTCACATGAACCGGTGAACAGATCAGCTGTTATATTAGATTAACCAAATAACGCAATGGCATGGGATGCGTTGAAAAATTTTGCGCTGACACAGCGGAAGAAAGTGACAGGAGGGAGATGGGTAGCGGCGTGCGTATTTTTGTCAGAGTTGTCAAAGTGGCTTGCCTTGCACAAGCGGGGGAGGGGACAAGTAAACGGGGACATGTGACAGAGGTGACCAATTGGCTGAACAGCTTCGCGTTATTGAATAACGAGCTGTTTCTCAGCTGATGGTGAGAGAGCAGTGGAAGGGTTTGGATCTGCATTTGGCAGGTGAGGGGACATAGTACTGCCTTTGTCCCATACTGTGCCCAACGCCTCACGTAGCCGGTGAGATTAGAACAGCTTTTCAACTGTGATTTCAAGACGCGTGAATTATCTATGAGCCCTACTTAGAATCACGCGTGGACTTGGAACACTGACTGTTATGCATTGTGTCCTGTAAAAATAGGAAACAGAATAGTAGGTGCTGTGGAAACCTAAAAGTAAATATTGAATAATATGAAATGAAATGTACTAGGCAATTTCTATTTACGTTTGAAATGCCAAGTGTCATAGTTGCTGTCAGTACAGCAGAGCGGTTAATTTTCAGGACACCAGAGGCACATTTGAACAAGCAGAACCTCCCCCTAGGGTTATCGAGGTTCACTAAAGCCCCCCTGCTGCCGTGCATGTGAAGAGCGTAGAGATTCGGGGGGTTGCGGGGAAACGCACGCCTGTCTGACTTCTCTCCACAAAATGGCCCAGCAACTCCACGGCCAAAGGCTGCTTGGGTTAAGGTCCTTCGTTAAGGTCCTTCATTTACCTCCTGGCACTGTCTGACACCAGGAAGAAAAACAGACACAGTGAATTGCAGTAAAAAACATGAATAGATGTTATATCTCATGAAAAAGAGCAGCCAATTTATGTGCACCTGCTGTTTGGGGCCTCATCATTTAAAAAATTTGCTGACACGACTTCACAACAGCCTGATACAGCCATTCTGGTAAAGCAAAGGCGTAGAAACGGTGGTGAGAGAGTCCGGTTTTTGTCTGACCAGTGTGAACGAGGTACACGTATTTATATTACGCCCACAGCCCAGTCACCCCGGGGTCATTCAGACCAGCTTGGGGAGAAGGGGGGAGTGGGGACTTAAATTTGGCAGCATCTGAAAGGTCGCCTGTCTAAAAACCTCTGGTCAGTTTTCTTTTCAATCGGGCATAAACTGTCCTCCCGTGTTGAGGATTTTAAGGGGTTTGATATAGCACACATGTCAGGGCTTGGAGATGTGCCATTATCAAATTTTGCAGAGCTGTTCCCTGTGCTTCAGGGAAAAAAAGGACACGTGGTACCAAATCTCCATGTAGTCCGGACCAAGGCCGAGCAAGTTGCCCCACACAGCGCAGGAGGCTAATCTACGAGTGACCTGCGTATGAACGGCGCATCCAACCTTTGTGCTTTCAGAAGTTACAGGGGCTATACAGTCAGAGCAAGCTAATTATCTGCAAGACTGGCGCTTTTATTTTGTTATTCTTTCCCCCTCATCTGGTGCTTTTATTTTATAAATTTTTTCCTTCTTTGGCACCTTAATTGTTATGATTGTTGCTGCGTTTCCAAGGCACACGTTTCTCGGAGAAGTTATAAATTTACCACGATCTGGTAATGTACACGTCTTCGTATTCGTTTAATTTTATCCGTCACAGGATCCGATTCTCCAGAGGAAATTGTATTACATGCACGTCAAACGCACAGCCGAACTGCTGCTTTCTTTGCCGATTTTCCCCTTTAGTTTCTTCAAAAGAAAAATTGCTCTGAATTGAGTTGGAAGTATAAACTAGAATTTCAGCTTTTAAAATGTGTTTAGCTATGCCTGTCATAGTGCAAAACTGTAAACAAACCTATTATCAACACCCCATCCTTCAGTTTCTTCTCATTTTTTGAAGTAACAAGCTTTAAAAAAATGTAATAATAATGAGAAATGAGTAAATAAAACCATCCCCACCTGTTTCTGGTAAGCCTAATGGCTGACTCAGAACAGAGTTAGAGTGTAAATTACCAACTGTAGTTCATGCCCAACGAAAATGTGTGTGTGAAACACAAAGTATTAAGTATTTCTACTGCATGTTAGCATCTATAAATAAAAATCCCTGTTTTCATCTGAATTACTCCTTAACATTCACTTTATAAATTAATTCTGCTGATCAGAGATGATCATAAATGTTGAACATTTCTACCTCAGAGGAAGCCGTATCACACAGCGCACATTTAAAAGCATACAGTTATTTGCGAAACCTGCAGTCCTGGATGATGTGGCCTTTTGACTGCGACCCATTCGCGTGGTTCCATTTTAGAAAGCCCAGTTTCATATCTCTTGTCCTGGCTATTGACTAGCTAAGGTCAGTAATTGTCCTGTCTTTGTGTACAGACTTCTGGGGTCTTGTGTAATAGCGTCTTCTCCTGAGATTACATGGCATACTTCTGGACATGTTTCACTTCACAAAGAAGAGCAATGGCACCGTATTTGAGTCGATACATTGCTAGTCTGTCCTGTCCAGATAAAAAAAAAAAGTGAGATTAAACACTTTTTTATAATATCCTGCTATGCGGAATCCTTCCTCGCCATGGAGACAGGACTGGCCAATACCTGTGCAGCTCTCCGCTGTATAGAGGTTAATCAGCAGTTTTTGGCACACGCCCAGGCAATCATACCTCTCTGCTAATTCTGATCTTAAAAAGATGGTTGATGGGAAGTGGTTGTTGCCCATACTGGCCTGTCTAAAGGGAGCCAGGAAAAACCTGGTCGTTAAGCATGAACTTAATCCTGGACGTTAATTAAATAGCATGATTGGGATCAGCAGTCATTTCTAATTAAATTAAAATTTCAGTTTTAATGAACCCTTTAAACATTGGGTGGTAAGTGCAGTGCAAATCGTAAATCGCACATCCTCTGGTGATGACCTCTGGTTCTGTAAGATGTTGAGATCGACTTTCCATTTTCACAAAACGAACACGTACAGAACTGTGTGTTTTCTAAAAGATGGGATAGGATTCATGCAATTTTAAAAAGGCAATATTTGTCCGACATGTCAGATTCTGAACATGTGTGTATGTCTATCCGATGTTCAGACCCGCTGTGTGCTTAAAAACATGATTTTTACTTCCATTTGGGATTTTCCCATAGTTCCCTGTCACTTTAAAGCAAACTGTTTATGTTCACTTTAGATATACAGGGCTGATGTGTGCAATTCTACCCATGTCAGTCAGAATTTTTGCAGTGTAGATTATATCTCTGGTTGAGATCCAAATTCATTGGACAAACAATAATTTTACTGGGAAAATATAAAGCTTTCTTCAAATGGGGGGAAAAAAAATCACAAAATCAAAGGAAGCACAGTTTTTAACTCGCATTTGGTTTTTTCTGACAGTGAACAATGCTTTGATGCAGTGTGTGTGTGAGGCGTGTTTATGTGCCCATTAGGAAAAAAAACATTTAAGAATTGGACACATTTGCATCATGTCACAGCTGGCACTGAGATGTGATGTAAATAGAGTTAAAGTGCCTAGTTGGTAATTTAAAATTGCATGTTGTTTTAGAATCACCTACGTTAGAGTTATGGATGTGAAGGTTAAATTAAGGGCTTTTTCTGTAAATTTTTGTGCCACACACACACACACACACACACACACACACACACACACACACACAAAAAAATCATCTCTATTAGCATGCTTAACATGGAGATAAGGTTAAAGGGCATTTCATTTGCAACAAGGCTTCCTCCTTAATTTACATTTTGACCATTTCAGGTTCAGAGATTGTGGTTTTATCTGATTTATCTATTTTTATATGCATACATTTTTAACTTTGTCACAGAGTACATCGTAGTTTAATTGTCTGAGACATAGCACATCAGGGTTTAGTGATAGCTTACTGACACATTTAAGCACTACATTTCCCACAAGGCTCTGTGGCGGAATCACGCCACAGGGCCATGATAGAGTAATAAAACAGACTAATGAGGGTTTAAAAACGCACAAACATAATGGACACAACGCAGGAAGAAATGAAAATGCAAACACTGAAAGCGCCAAAAGCAATTCAACTAAAGAAGAAACTTAACAAAAATTACAAGTTACGGTACAACTGCATGTATCTATAGGCGCTTACACATCGAACACCAAGCACACACTGTAAAATGTCCACCCCTCTGTGCATCCTTTTAGCCGGCCCATTTTGTTTTTAACGGGTTTACTAGTGCACTTAAATCCGGATTGGTCATCTTATTCCAGAGCAGTGATGCATCGCAAGCATATTTGATGAAATCAGATGGCATGGCCAGTGCCTTGCCAATGCTACTGATCTACTTGGTGTCAGCTCACCTGAGCGTTAGAGCAATCGGGAGACCGGTTAACAGTGACAGGTCCGGCTTACTGTGATGCGTGTGTTGGGCTCTGCCTACATGTGCAGTTTTATGCGTGCACTTGTTGACAGGATGTCTGCTGCATGGCTGACAGATCTAAAACACTGTTATTCACACTCAGCGGTTTAAGTCCACTCTTTATATAGGCCGCTAGCGTGCGTTTGTGAATAAACCGCAATGCCGATGTGGGTTTGCGTGGAGAGGGAGAGTTGGGTTGTGAGACAGGTGAGTGTGCGTGGCTGACGAACACCGCTGAGGTGTGCTCAATGTTTACTTTCCAGGTAATCTTAGTGCCTTTTATTGTTAGTTTATAGCATTCGGTTGTGTAAGGTCTATTCACAAAAGGCTTTCAGCTATTTTTTACGCAATAAAAACCCTTTTTAAAAAACCTTTTTTTTTTTCTTTTTTTCTTAAGGTTGTAGCCTTTTATCAGACATATGTATCTAGACTTCAATGTAAAGATTTTTTAAAGAATGTTCTAGTTAAAAAAGAACACGTTTATCATGTATTTTCTTAATTTTTTAATTAAAAATTAAGCCTTTGTTTACAGACTGGCAGTTAATTGCTATTGCTATCAAACTTGGACAGGGCTGTAGTTTTGTTTAAGATCATAATGATTTGACAAACAATGTAAATAATTTAAATTGTGTGTAATTTAAATCCTATAATATAGAGCTGTAGAACTGAAGACACGATAGCCATTTATTTTGCACGAACTTGTCAGTGTGTGTTCGAGTGTGCGTCTATATTCTGTTCCCACGCAAGAACAGTTACCCCCTTTAAAAAAAAAAATAAATAAATAGTAAATAAAATTGGTGACTGTCCGAATCTTGTTAAAAACCACTTACGCATTTTTCATGAAGACATTTCTTTTTAAGAGCTGTTGGTGAATGGGGTCTATTGAGTCTACAAAGATTCACTTCGCCTTGGTTTAATGGAGTATGCATTTAAAGATGACTTGGTAACACCGATAGTAATTTAACTGAGACAGGCTGTACTCGTGATTTTTTTTTTTACCCCTTTTCCCTTCTGACTTTCTAGTACACGTAAAAAAGACACACAAAGTACCAGCGACACGAGTGAAGTTTGACACGTCTGTTTCAAACCAGACTTCTAGAGATTCTCTGTGCTTTAAGATCTGTATACTTCATTATAAATACACAATGTTTCATTATATGTAAGTTAATATAATTAAATAAAAGGTGAACAATGCATTTTGATACACACGCTTTGTCCACACTGCGATTTTCCCTCATGTCAGTAGTCAGTCAGGTGTAAGAATGTTCATAACTGCAAGCAGTGTGGCACACATGCATTCTCAATATAACCTTTATTATAATATAAAATATATACATACGTTATGCCTTTTAGATGTAGTTTTCCAATGGAAAGCTACGACAGGACAGTAGACATATCTGCAGAAAGCGCATGTAAACTGGGCGTCAGCTCAGTAATTGGTTGTGCTTTTGCATATACGCTATGCAGGGTTTTAGTACATCAGAAAAACAAACTAAAGTAAACGTATTTCTAAATGAACACTGGCAATGGTCAAACACAGATATGCAGTGTGTCAGACGTTTATGGACAGCTGTTTACAAACTTAAACGCGTCAGAGTTATTAAAACCCAAATTGTGGTCTTATATTTGGACGTACTGAATTACATCAAATTGCCAAAAGTCCTAATGCATTTTTCCCTGTGCAGTTACCAAACCCAAGCTGACCTCATGATCCTACTGCTGAATATAGAAAGCTCTTTACAGAAAATAATTTATACTACACGCTATATAGATTTCACGGTCTGGATAATCCCGGTCCGTGTGTGAAAAGGAATCATAAATGCAAATGACGTGACATTTCCCGGAGATGCATTTTTGTCTTCCAAAACATCTTCCTGTTCATCTTATTGACGTTTGCATTTAAAACCATAATCTAAGAAAAGTGCGTATCTTCTTGCATAATCATTTGGCTCAGTTAAATGTTTGTAACGAAAATCCCGACACGCTGCTGCCAAAAGCACACTCGGACAGCGCCGTGCATTTGGGTTATTATTGATTGTTATTATAGCAATTTTATTTATTTTTTTTCTAATAATCAGAGCCAGCGGCTGTGCTGTTGTACATGCAAACATGGGCTCCAACTGAACACTGCAGTGTTCTGCAGACACATGTGGCCAAGACAGGCTGTAATTAGGAGCTGGATGCATCGTTCAGGCAGCGTGCGGTTTGCTGGCATTTCCAGAGGACAGCCACCCTTGTGGTTTGTGGTTTTTTGTCATCAGATGCAAATTGCACATTTTGAAGAGTGGCACAGACTCACAGAGTTTATAATACACAGGAAGCCCCGTCCGCTAAAAGCATTTGCGCACCGCGAATATGTCGAGAGAGAAAAAAAAAAAGTAACGCTAAAAGTTCCCGTATTTTCCACATCGCGCTCAGGCCATGAAAAACAAGCCACGGTTGAGCTGTGATTTACAATTTCCCCCGTTTTTGTAAAAATAAATAAATAAATTTAAGCGAAAACAAAACATGGGATAGCGTTATATAAACAGTACAGATAGCAGGAAGGAAATGTTACCCTGTCGATGCAAAGGAGCGCAACTGACCAAAACGAGTAAAGACATGTACACAGCTGTTCCAGCAAAATAAAGAGCCTTTATATTCAGAAATGCAAATTTTATCGGAGCGCCATTAGTGCTGTAGTGTGACCATATGGGAGAGGGGTTATATTTCTTGAGGTGCTTAACGGTCTTTTTAATTAGTCATTTACTGCTGCTACTGTTTAAGCTTTCATTCGCATCGTTTGCACATCCAGGTTTTCAATACCCGCAGACCGCGCAGTGTAATTGTCGCAGTGAGCTTGCTGGTTTCTGAAGGAAAAGGCGTCCCCACATTTTCTGCCTAAAAAAAAAAAAAAAAGAAAAACTCGTACAGATGCAATTCGCACAGCAACTAGAGCGTGTAATTTCAGGGCCTCTGAAAGATTCATAGCTTGGGTTTGTTCTGATTGACCCAAATTTTAAAGTCGTACAGGAATACATGATAATGGTCTTTGGTTTGCTGACTTCTGCTTGTGTCAACCATTGGAGTCATCCATGCGCTGTATAAAACGATAAACGTTTATAAAGTAATGCATAGGTAATTACTGGTATTTAATTTAATATCATATCTACATTGCCCTCCCACAAGATACGCCCATTCAAGTTACCGTACAAGGACATTTGTACCCAGTGCCCAACTGGGCATCATCTGAGCAGGATGCTTTGATAAGATGACTGAGAATCTTCATCGACAATGCCTTGTTAGAGTTGTGGACGCCCTAGCGTACCCCTTCGGATGAGGCTTTCGCCCAAGGGACACCACGGGCCAGCTGAGAGGTACTCCAACACCTGGAGCAAAGGGGGACTATATAGTGCTATTTACATTCATAGTCTCAATAATAACCTGTTTATTCTGTAATGTTAGCATGCCCAGGAGGGGCTGGGCAGCCAGTCAGCCTTGGGCACCTGAGGTTTTTTCTCCACACTGTGGAGTTTTTGGTTCATCTCTTCCGCTTTTGTCGGGCTTTATCCTCACCTTTAACTTCAATCATTCACTTGCTGTTTTTAGTAATATTTAGTATATTTTAGTAATATATGTAATTTCTTCTGTAAAGTGGTTTTGAGGCACCTCGTTGTGAAAGGCGCTATATAAGAATTAATTAAATTTGAAACCTCTACTTTGCATTGTTTCTTCCACATTAATAACAACAGAGTAAGGAGATTGCAAATCCCAAAAAGATCTTGTTGCCTTTGTGTTCATTTTGTTGTTCGTTTCATTTGCATTAAGAAAACGTAGGATGTTCATTGCTTATCCGTGAGCATCTGATTCAAGTTTGAATGGGATTTGCTTGTTCTGTTTCCTCAACGGACCCGGTTAAATACTGCATGGATCACCACTTCTCCATTGATCAGTGCACTGAGGCGTCCAGAAATTTGAGTGGAGAAGCTGTGGAACCTCAGTAGACCCAGGTGACTGCATCCTGCTTATGTTTAGGTTTCGTGCTGTCTGTTTGTCTTGGCCTGTTGTTGTTACTGTAGTGTTCTGTTCACGTTGAACTCTCTTGGCCGTCCTGTATTTCCTCTGCATTGCTTAGTATTGTTTACATTTGTTTTCTTTCAGTTCCTTTTTCTTCCAAGCCTGTTTTTTGCCCTGATTTCTGGCGCTGTAGTGGTCCCGTTTATGCCCCATCTCCCCTTTATATTGCCGTTGTACTTTTTTTTTTTTATCCTTTGAATTCTATCGCTCATTAAGACCCCTGAGAACAGACCCCCCCCCAACCACTCTGTTTCCTTCTGTTCTTGTGCCAATCGTGACACATTTCGGAGAAGCTTCTGAGTGTGATCAAGGGTTCATGTTGCCTTGACAACCATGTAAACTGCTGGGCCTGTTGCGGACCAATAGAAAAGTTTCTACTTGGTTCTGTGTTTAACTATGCTTCCTATAAATGCTGGCAGATGAGGGACCTTTAACTACCGGTGTTGGCTCAACACAGCAGGGAAATGCAGTCTGTCACTGCTCTCAGAGGAATGTAGAATTGCGGCTTGGTAACTCAATGGGTGGAACATCAGGCTGGGATGCAGAAGTCTCCTGGTTCAAATCCCAGCCCAGCCGCCAGGTGCATCCTTGAGCAAGACACTCAAACGGAGGGTGGGTTAAGTGCAGAGAACCAGTATCGCTTAACGTGTGTGAAATGTCGTAAGTTGCTTTGGATAAAGCGTCTGCTAAATGACTAAATGTCATTGTCGCCTGTGGTGTGTTTTGAGTTCTGCAGCTACCATTGAAAGTGACTTAAACGGGTGACTTAAAAAGAGGCTTTGCTTATTTTTGTGAATGTGGAAGTTTTTTAATTTCTATACCATGGTTTTAATTGGCTTCCTAATTTGTTTTCTGATGACCTGTAGTGTGTGGTATGGAATAGACTGTATTTAAGAGAAATCCCACATTCACACTTTATCTACTGGGTCTTAAAGTCACTTTCAGCTACTTTGGCCATGTGTTTTTGTAATGATTTGGAAAACAATCGTTCCTTGTGTTTTGTTGAACATTAGCTAGTTTAGAAGGTGCCCCTGAAATATTCCATATCCAAGACGTTCAAAATCAGTACTTAAATTCCGGAAGTCGCTTGGGTAAAGGTTAATTCTGATGAAGAATTCTTAGGCACAGCATTCTGAAAGCAGTTCTGTGCCTCATCTGTTTCTTATCGTCTCGAACACACTTAATCCCCCTTTTTTGCAGCAAATGGATTAAAAATGTTTGAAAGCACTTTTCACAATAAAAATAGGGAACACGTTTCATGCCCTGAAAAGGAAAACTGTACGGAAGTTTTTTCTATGAATGTAAATCCAGCATCATGTCTGCCTAGAGGTAGATTGAATACATTACAATGTTGTATTTTATATTGCTTTAACGGATGCGATATGTCAGGGCTCAGGTGAAGGAATTTGGAAAACAAGGGATAAAAAAGTGTGCACCGACTGTACTTTGGTTTATATTCTGTGCTTAACTAAAGATACACCATGTAACTGTACTTATAGGTGAGTGTAACATTTAATTTGTCAGTTATATAGAAGATAAGCTGTAAAAATGTGACTTGGCGTCAGTGGAAGTGCATTTCGCTCTTCATATCTGTAAAAATGCTTATAGCATTTGCATAACTATTCATGTACTTTTTGAAAATTTGGTCAATGTGATTTATATCAGTATAATTTCAAGAAATTGTCAGTCCCTTTTTCTTACATTTTGCTTTTATTTGCCCCTATGATATTGTAATTTTTCAAGCCATACAGTGAAATTAATCAGACTGATTAATCAGATTAATTAGACAATGAAACTGGTGATATGCCCAAATCTGTTTTGTTTTGTGCGTGGGCAAATCTAGGGGTGGGGGAATGACCCCATCTGAAATGCTTTTCATCTTTTTAGTGCCCTCACTAGTTGGTTCAGAAAAGAATTGGATACCAAACGTATGGTTTGTCCCTTTATGTTAAATATGGTCACTTTGAGGACATTTAAAAAAAAAAAAAAATCCTAGAGCTGACCCTAGTTTGGTGAGGTATGTAATTGTGTTACTAATTCTTTGCTTTTTTATAATACTGATTTATAAGTAATTAATAAAATCTACCAAATAGACTAAATTGTCGCTTTCTATAATTAATAATGTACCATAACAGTGACTGTTAAAAATGCACTTATTAGAAACACAGCATTTCAAAAGCCGGCCACTGTACACAGTTCATTAAATATATAAGCAAATTATTTCACAAGGAATTAAAAAAAAATTAACTGGATCACATAATCCAACATTATAGTCATAAGGAAAAGGATTTTTATTAACTAGCTCTTGATTGAAATACACAAACAATCAGACACCTAGAACAAGTCAAGGTTGATAAAAGCAATAAAAAGCAATAGACAGGATCATAATAGGCCTACAGGCACTGAAAATGAAAAACAGAGTGGTCCTAGGAAGGCCCCAGGTGGAACACCCTTAACATATAATAAAATTGGCTTCAGAGGTAAATGTATTTTCAGCAGATGTTTTACAGAAAGAAAACATTAACTCTGAAAGGAGATTTGATTTAATCCAATATAAACATGCTTGTTAAAACAAACAGGAATTTAGTGCATCTCAGATATTACTTGAGTTTGCATGAACTCCAGTAATATGTATTAGATGGAGCTACCAAAAATGTACAAATTCTGGAACTGACCTGAGGTTACAATAACGTTCATTCCTGAGTAAATTAGATAGCTATGGTACTTCAGGTCCATCTACAAAGACCATGCAGTGCTTGTACTAGTTAGAAGATAGCAGTAAAATGTATTCACCTCATTACCAGTTTATTTTTGTCATCTCAATAACTCATTATGTATGTATGGAAAACTAGGTTGTGTGCGGAAAATGTAAAGTACCATAAACATGCAACTATTGTAATAGCATGAAAATTAATACACTGTATACAGTAAAACTGATATCTAGCCAAACACATACACATTTTTGGTCTAAATCTTCATGTAATGCTCGTTGTACTCCTTTATGTAAATGTTGTTTAATGCATCAGAATGCTATATTCAAGTCATTTTTTTTTTTCATTTAATAATTTATACGTTCTTTTTTTGCCTGTAAACACTGCTCAGCATATTGAGTTCCTGCTGTTGTGGTAGATGAAACATCATGCTGTGTGTGTGGAATTTTATTCCCTGTGCCATGAACCAACAGAACAGTTGGCAAGTCATCACTAATGACTTACAACATGCCTTCACCCCATGAAAAATTCTAATTCCTCAATCTCCTGTTTCGTTTCTTAGACACTGCTAGCGGTCACCATGCATGGAGGGCAGAATGCTGCTTGTTTTCTTCTTGTGTACACGTCTTTGTAATGGATTTGCAGGCGTGTGTGAGCTTCAGGTCATGGCTATCACCCGCAGGTCTCTTGCTGTGTATTGCAATTAAAGCTACAGGAAGAGTCAAGTGGTCACTTCATGTCTCTTCCACTCAAATGTGCCACAAGCGTGCCTGCTGAATTATTTATGTGACAGATGAAAGGAAACGGGTCATTTGTCCCCACATTTATGTAGTATGTCAAACAGCTTGAGGGTGAGATCAGACTCTCACCCATGGGTGAACATGTCTTTGTCCTTCTATACACCCTGAACAACCGTGTAGAAGCTTTAAACTAATTCATTATTTCTGCTAACCATTTATATGTTGGCTGGGGGATTGCATGATTTTAAATGAATGCTTTTTTCATTAAGCAGAATTGTAGTGTAACATGTCAGTTTAATGACATGGGCTTGAACTTCAGGAATACGTCAATTTTTTTGCTATTTTAACCACAAAAGCAGAAGAGAAACCTAAGATTAATTTTGTGAAACGTAATCAGCAACTTGATCTTTTTTACTGTACGTTTGTACAGAAGAAAGACCATGTTTCTGTACTTCTATGCAATTATGTACAGATTGTGACAACAATGATAACCTTACAGTTGGAATTACCTGTGTTATATTACAAAAAAAAAAAATGTAGCATTACTTTAACGGTTGGTACTGTCAGGTTCTATGATTTGATGTCCTGACTGGTCACATGATCAGGCAACAGTGAAGCTCATTGATGTATCGACTGGATTGAATAAAGCTAGGGACAAAGGGGAGGCAGTGGTGAAGGTTCCTATGCATCCAACATAACAAAGCACGATGAAGCACCCTGGGCTTAGACCATAAGCCCTGGTACGCTCAGAGGAAGAACCTTAAAGCACGAATATCGACATTCTCCAGAGCTGCCACACACATGCTTTCTGATTACATATCTCAGGAGTAAGTTGCTGACATGGCAGCAGTCGCAAGTAGCGAAATGTAATCAAACATGCTCATGTACAACTTATAGTGCTCCGGGGAGGAGATTCGTGTGTATCTGGACTAGCAGCTTTTGTGATATACAGACTTACCTGCATGCAAAGTAATTACCTGCTGTGCATTTGTTTTAATCTACAGGACAGCATGTACAAAAACATTTATGCAGCAATCATGCACGATGATTATCTTCAAACGCTGGAAGAAAAGCAATTCGTTTTTTGTGTTTTTTTCCATTTCTTCATCTAGATTGCTGCTCATGAAAGAAACTATTTACAGTGCTGCAAGATTTATATATGATTATATAAAATGTAATTCTATTTAGCCTTTGTTTCTGTTTTCTAATTGTGTTATGTAGTTAGCATATTATGGTGTGCCTTTAATTTAGTTGAACATTTATTCATATATAAAGTGCTCAAAATGTTTTTTTTTTTTTCTTTTTCATTAAACGTACAGTTTTACCCTTTTATCTTGTTTTCAGTATTATAAGAGTTTATCAGCGGTCAGCATTTAGATACGGTTTACTGAAGCATTTACAAAAAGGTCACCACGTTTCACTTGCTACGTTATCTTGTAAGTTTCACTTTGGTGAAATATCGGGGCAAGAATTTCAGTTCTAAACAAACCATTAGTTGAAAACGTCTCCCGGGTGGATTGGTGGGGTTAAATTGCGGGTCAGCAGCGTTTACAGCCGTGAGCTTTGATTGTGACTCGCTGGCATCTGCAGTAATTTGAGAACAATCTCGCCCCGTGGAAGATGTTGTGGACTGTGACAATGTTGTGTTTGAATACTCATTACCTGCCACTCTCTCCCTCTGCGGGGTGCCACCTCCGTGTGCTCCCTGACATTTTGTTGCAGATCAGTATTAGGCAGTGCTGGGTTTTATTAACGTTATTGTTGTTTTGCCCAAAATAACATTTTAACAAAACAAATGTGTGTTTATGCGCACTGCTGTTAAGAAAAATTCCCCCAGGTGTGGAAATTACGTCGGTGAAAACGATCACTAAAATGTCTTACGTCACCGTGAGCTATAAATACTATTAATAACTACCGGACTGTGTAGATATTATTCATGAAGCGGGAACCACACGTGCAGTAAATCAGGCGTTAATCCCGTAAACTGCGTTTGACGAAATTATGCAAACACAGTGGTGTCAATATAGCTAGCTAAATTATTGTCAGCAAAATGAGCTCAACTTTTAGGTAGCTCTACTTTTCAGATCAGTGTTGAAAAGTCTCATTGAAAGGGTTTTGGATGGAGAAGATTGTTCCAGTTCCTACAGACTTGCCTTGGCCCAGTTTGCGTTCCTCTAACGGACACTTCACACGTTTACCTCGATATTAAGTTATCTTTTGGAAAACCAGTGTCGTGTGGCACTCTGCAATTAAAACAAAACGGAATTTGATTTTGCTGCTGAGTAGGGGGCTGGGTGTTAAACTGGAATGGTTAGAAATATAGTGTATATTTATATAGAGCATATTTTTTCTTTTTCTTTTTCTTTTTTGGAGCCTGTCCATGAAGGTTTAACAGAAAGAATACTGTATTTTCGATGAAATGCTGTAAATAAGAATGTACATGCTTCCCAGTGTGAGGGTTGTGTTTACTCTGGTGGCTGGGAACACTGCCAACGACGGGGGAATAGTTTTCAAAAATAATCGTGAGGCATAGACTAATTACCCATGATCCTCCTCTGGGGAAGGCCTAATCCAAAATTACACCTTGAGTCCAGATGAAAAGAGGCACTATCATTTTCCTGAGGCTCGTTCCATTCTTGCCCTTTCACTGCCGGTATCGCAATATTCTGTGGAAAGTTAGCTGGTCGACGTTTGCAGTCTGGAGGCGTGAGGCTTTTGAGGTTTCTCATGTTTCTGTGAAACTTCATGGACCTGCATTGTTTTACTGACCACTGGCCTCTCCAAAAGATGCAGTGACTGTTTGTACCAGTGGTCATAACTTAGTGTGCTGTCCTGCTTTCAAGCTATGGAGAAGAACGTGATGTTTGTGTGTGTATCACATTTCTCACCGAATTACCTAGCTGCCTGTATTTTTTGCAACTGTTGAGTTTCGTAATCGTGGGGAGCAGATCCAAACAAATTATGACTCATATTTTTTATCGGACGGCAAAGCTCTCGAACCTGTGTAAACGTGCTTCTGTGAGGGAGCAGGGCTGAGAATTCTCGCTACAAACCAGCGACTGCCAGCGCTCACCATAGAAATATCTGGATCCATGGCTGTTGCAGGTGAGACTGTAGAAAACAACAGGTATCGAAATCCAGCCCTGGCCGGGACACGGGTCTGGACCCACTCATGTGCTGATCAGGCAAAGGTCAAGACTCCTAACCTCAGGTTCAGCCTTGTCATAACCCTTTTGAAAGCTGAGTCAGCCTCGTTTGAGCCCCTCCTTCAGATTCCTGTGTGATGGCATCTTCAGGGAGGTGATGTTCTACTGAAGAACTTCCAGATGCTGGAGGAGACTGCGGCAGCAGCTGTCTATAAAACCAGTGCCTCAACCTAATACCTTACACCCAGACATGGAGCACAAATCACATTTTACATGTTTATACATTCGCATTTGAGTTCTGTTGTGCCAGATTATGACCAGTGCATTTGTGTATACAGTACGCAAATGGGCTAATTCTCGTATTACGTGAGGATTGCCATCAGAAATATGATTTTTTACATTAAAACTGCCGGGTTTCTCCAGGTGACACTTTAGTTTTGTTCAAAACATCCTTCACATTTTAAGATTCAGAGAGGTGATCTTGTTGTGCAGAACCTGGACCAGAACTGTCCCATTCTGAGCATCTTCCAAGTTTTTTTAAAGATGTAAAGCGAATGTACTTGCACGTTTTAAAGCCGTGCTTTCTGTTGCAGACTTTAAAACGGTAAAAACCTACATCTGAATTCAGAATGCGGTGCTTACTAATCATAGTTCAGCTGTCTGCTCTATACTTCAGACCTCAATTTGCTATTGCACAGACCAGTTAAATACTTTCAAAACTTTGTGGAAAAAAACGTAATCATTGCACTGTTCTGTTTGCACGACTTTTGCATTTAAGAACTTCTGAAAAGAATAAACAAGGATTAGGCCAAACCGCAATTAAGACTGTCGGATAAAGACTTCAACTTTTGGCACCTGTGTTTATTATAATGGACAGAGATCATACGAGAGACTTATTTGGATTGATTTTAATATAAATAAAATGGTCAGACTGGCGTTTTAATGGACAAATCCCAGTCCAGGATTCTGACAGTTAGTGACAGTTTTTTTTTCCTAACTCCAGAGTAAGAGTATGACTGGTCTATGGCCTGGTGGTGGTGTCTCACAGGGGGGGTGGGGTGGCAATCAGTCTGGATTTGACGAACGTTCTGCTGACATACATACAACGTTGGCAGGGTATGGAGACTTCACTGAATAAAGAATAAAAAGGTCTCTAAGACGTGTGCTCAGGCTACATTAAAAATAGACAATAGAGGAAGGTATGATCCGTGGGTTTGATTTGTGAATATGTGAAAATGAAACGTTTGGTATCCGACGGTGCAGAAGGCCTCAGTTTTGCCTCTTTCGCATGTTACTGGAAATATTTAATGAATAAATTAAAGTACAGCCTGATGTGTTCATCTACCAATGGGAGAGAGGTTTTGCATTTTTTGAGATTATCCTACGAAAGATCATTCGTGCAGCAGCTGAATGGCATTGATAACATACGAAGGTTTGTGAGCAATTTTATTAGAGAAACATGTATATAACAAATAATGCTCAGAAACAAACACTGTGCCCATTTGAGGCTCTATTAATCCCTTATTTGCAAAAGAGGAAGAAAAAAAACGTGACTCACAAGGGTAGCAGCTCCTGAATTGAACATGTTTGTCAATGATACTTTTGTCATTTCATCCAGGCCCTTCTGGAATATTCTGCTACGGCACAAACTGTGTAGCAAACAGTTTGTAGCTATCTTGGGTCACCTGTGGGAAATCTTGTTCCATCTGTGGTTGTTTACTGTGCAGAACTGTGAATGTCTTCCCTCTGTAACTCCATTCACTGCCCAGAATAAGCTTCCTTTTTTCAAACCTGAAAAGTACAGAAAATATTGCAGGATAAAGCTGTAAGGTTTCAAACATCTTGAATCTGCTGGAGCCATTTATTTACAGGACTGCATTACGCTTTGAAAAGAGGCAAATTATGGGTAGGGAGTGACAAATCAGCCCTGGCTCTAGACACCTTTACACCCCAATCGTCAGTCCATAAACATTTCGATTATAACGACCGCGAGAAAAACGAGTTAAAAGTGCGGTCTGTAAACTCATTTTCGCTGCTGAGATGAAAAATTTGCAGGTCAGAAAGGGACATTTTCAGTCCACCCCCTTTCAGACCTGTCTTCGGTTTGAGTCACCATGAGCTACTTAATTAAAATCAAATAAAATTAATTTTCATCCTGAATCACACGAATATCATTGCAATCCCGAGATCTGAAAAATATGGAACACCGAGATGTTTAAGAAAAAGAGCAATATCTTTGAAGATGTGATCTTGCTTTTGTTGTGAAACTGCGTGAGAATATAGGCTATTATTTTCTCTAATATATTAATTACTTATTATTTTCCCAAATCTAAGCCTGTTATGTAAATTTTTTTGTTCAACGTGCTGATTAGTCTAACAGCCATATAAATAATTAAGATGCAAAAAATGCATTTGTGTATATAACACTACCCGGTGTTTCTGCAGATAAATTGGGGAAAACAGATGGCTTGAAAGAGGAAAGAGTTTTGGGCGTCACACTCGGGGGGGAAGGTACTGCATCTTAGCATCAACTGTACTTCTCTTTGAAGTCTTGCCTCCTTGCTTAGAGTTTATTCTTCTGCAAACCCAGAAGAGCCCCAAAGTGGCTTGAAAGCTGTACAAATGCGCCTTTTCTCCAGACAGGCTTTTAAGAAAGGACCTGTCGGGACCCCTTTGGTGTTTGAAAATACAGCCAAAAGCCCACGCTCCTCCACGATTACATTGCTCAAGAAATATTGCATCTGCTTGGTTAGTGTCACACCATGAGGGTTTGTAAGGAGACCTTTCCAAAACAAAAGCAGTTCGAAATTAAGGAATGCAAGTAGTTTTATGATATTTCTGCTATTTAAACATTATTGGAGTGCAGCTGCAGCTGCAAAACCACTGGGATTTCTTATCTTCATGATTTCATTCTAGGAGTACTTTTCAAAAATTAAAATGTACTTACTGATTAAAACTCAGAAGTGTTCTAAAAATACTTTTAAATGCTAAAAGCACGGAATTAAGATGTACAAAATACATTTAGTATTTTTCTGTCCACATACATTCATCAGCCACCTATTTAAGGTGACAGATGTATTGCATGTTGCGCGTATACATTTTTAACGGCTTAAAACAGTGGATCTAACAACACGATCAGACTGAAATATCAAATCATTAAATGAAATGATATTAAAATGTCATTTCGTTTATCACACGTCTTTAAGCCTACGTGAAAATGATATGTATTTAACGATAACTCGAGAGATAATTTTGTTCGTTACGCTATTCCGAAATCAAATACAAATTATTTGGTTTTATATTAATTTTAAATTAATTGATTTTGTTTCCATTACTAATTGTGCTCTGAAGATCTGGATACATTGGGGGAGGGCCTTGTGACCAAAGTATTAGCAGTTGCGTTACGATCCAAGAACGCTTCCTGCACATCTTCTTGACACTGGAAGAATAACAAGGATGTTCTGGCATTTTATCAGTGTGTGGGGGAGTTGGAGTGAAGTGATGGGGTCACTCTGCTGTTTTCCCCCCAGGATGCCTACAACAGCATGTGTGTGTGTGTGTGTGTGTGTGTGTGTGTGTGTGTGTGTGTGTGTGTGTGTGTGTGTGTGTGTGTGTGTG